>OY856188.1:164191503-164242051 GCA_963693315.1 Diogma glabrata | reverse complement strand
TTTAGGACCTACTGATTCTAAAAAAGCAAAGAAAAAATGTATGTCTGTCAGCCGGCCGTCCAGCCGTCCGTCCGTCATTACCTACGCTGCAGGGAAAACCGCTAGAGGGATTTCAAAATTTTTTGTTCTTAAAATAGGCATACTCAAGGGACAGGTCCGAAAGGACACTGTGTTCGATAACTGTACCGGAAGTGTGTCAAAATAATCATTAAGTGTGTCAAAAATAGCAAATTTTCATATTTTTAGCTTAAAAAAACGTTCATTTTAAGTGATTACGAGTAGGAACATTGAATTTGGAGAAATCTTGACGGTAGGGATCGGTATGTGAGATCACAAACTAGATTATTGCATTATGAGTTTGTCAAAAAACTGTTGTCAAGTGTGTCAAAAGAAAGGTTTTTATTTATTTTTTACCCAATTTTTATAGAAAAAAATAAAATTAATAGTTTGTATGACATGAAAATTTATTATTATTATAGAGAATTATGGCATTATAAGTTTGTCAAAAAATAATGTCAAGTGTGTCAAAAATGATTTTATTTATTTTTTAGCCAATTTTTTGGAAAAAAATGTAGCTGTTTTTATGACGAAATGTTATTGAAAATGAAATTGGACATGGAAATTTTTGAATTTGTTATAGTTTTTGAAATATTTTTGGAATCTTGAAAAAAGTTTGTATTTTTGATTTTGTAATAATTTTTGCAATATTTTTAGAATTTTGGAAAAAGTTTTAAGTTTTTGATTTTGTAAGAATTTTTGGAATATATTTAGAATTTTGAAAAATTTTTAATTTTTCATTTTATTATAATTTTTGGAATTTTGAAAAAATTTTCAATTTTTGATTTTGTAATAATTTTTGCAATATTTTTAGAATTTGGAAAAAGTTTGAATTTTAAGAATTTTTGGAATATTATTGGAATTTAGAAAAAGTTTAAATTTTTGATTTTATTCTAATTTTTGGAATATTTTTGGAATTTTGAAAAACGTTTCAATTTTTGATTTTGTTATAATTTTGCAATATTTTTAGATTTCTGAAAAAAAAAATTTTTTAATTTTATATAATATATTTAGAATTTTGAAAAGAGTTTAATTTTTTGATTTTGTAAGAATTTTTGGAATATTTCTAGAATTTTGAAAAATTTTGAAATTTTGATTTTATTATAATTTTTGAAATTTTGAAAAAAATTTCGATTTTTGATTTTGTAATAATTTTTGCAATATTTTTAGAATTTTGGAAAAAGTTTGAATTTTTAAGAATTTTTGGAATATTATTGGAATTTAGAAAAGTTTAAATATTTGATTTTATTCTAATTTTTGGAATATTTATGAAATTTTGAAAAAAGATTGATTTTATTTAATTTAACAATATGTTTGGAATTTTGATTATAATTTTCCGGCAACGTATTGATGTTTCGTGCAGTGGCGAAGCGTGCTTCTGAAACTAGAAGTTATATATATATATATATATATATATATATATATATATATATATATATATATATATATATATAATATATATATATATATATATATAGATTATATATATATATATATATATATATATATATAATATATATATATATATATATATATATATATATATATATATATATATATATATATATATATATATATATATATATATATATATATATATATATATATATATATATATATATAATATATATATATATATATATATATATATATATATATATATATATATATATATATATATAATATATATATATATATATATATATATATATATATATATATATATATATATATATATATATATAAATATATATATATATATATATATGTATATATATATATATATATATATATATATATATATATATATATATATATAATATATATATATATATATATATATATATATATATAATATATATATATATTTAGAATTTGAAAAAAGTTTCATTTTTTGATATTGTAAGAATTTTTGGAATATTTCTAGAATTTTGAAAAGTTTATAAATGTTGATTTTATTATAATTTTTGGAATTTTGAAAAAAGTTTTAATTTTTGATTTTGTAATAATTTTTGCAATATTTTTAGAATTTTGGAAAAGTTTGAATTTTTAAGAATTTTTGGAATATTATCGGAATTTAGAAAAAGTTTAAATATTTGATTTTATTCTAATTTTTGGAATTTTTTGGAATTTTGAAAAAGTTTGATTTTATTCAATTTAACAATATTTTTGGAATTTTGATTATAATTTTCCGGCAACGTATTGATGTTTCTTGTTAGTTTTGTAATAAATTTTAAACAGAGATAAAAAATACTTGTACTTTAACAAAGAGTTATGTTTGATATACATCGCTGCTCAAAACTAAAACTCATGTCCTCATAAAAGTTTTTTGCCGAAAACTATATCAAAATCCTTAACCCAGACCGAAGTCTTGATATCTCAGAGCTGTGAGATTTCAGCCCCTCCATATTTTTTCATATAAAATAATAGGAACAAATATAATTTTTTAGGAAAAGGTATGAATTTCTCTTCAAAAGTATGTCTTTGAAAACTATAATGAAACTATGACTAAACATGTAAAACACTGTAAATTTTTGTTTAAATCTTTTATTTTCTATGAAAATTAGGTAAACAATTATGAATTTATCTAAAAAATTATGTTTATGAACTATGAAAAACGAAGAAAAAATCTGATTATTGAGCACGTAAAATTTTTTCGAATCCTATTTTATTTCGGTATTCAAAGTAGCGATTTTTGTAAATAGATAGATTAGGTTCTCTGTATGACAAATATGAAAACCAAATTTGGCGGAAACTCAAAACGGCGAAAGCTACAAAAGCCAAACAAAATTTCTGAATATTTCGAAAAGGTAACGTTGCGTTTTAACAAAAGCATATAATATTCATTTAATGTCAGTTACACCTTAATCCGATAGTTAATCACTCAGTTTTGAAGCAGATTAGAGGACTGCATAATTTGAGAATTTAGCAAAAATCTAAATTTAGTTTTAATCTCAAAGGGGGCCAATGTGAAATTGAAAGTTTGACACCATATAACTTTGGCCACCGCATTTGAGGACAATTTGTTCACAAATGCAAAATGATGCAAAGGTCCAATCTTTTCATTTATCTATAAAAACTACCTTGTTGAAATTAGGATAAAATAGGAGCAATTGTGAACTATTCCTAAAAATTTATGTTTTAGGTAGATTTCATATAAAAATCTACCTATTGCAATGGGCTTCATCTCGGAATGGGCTTCATCTCGCAAAAGTGGACAAAATTAAAGTTTCGACTAAAAAAAAATCGATTTTTCTATAACTAATTTCTATAACTATATTTGAGTGAGATACAATCATTAAAAACGAATTATTTTTTTTCTTTTAACTTTTGTTTAAAAAAAAAGATTTAGAATTAAAGCTATTCATTTCCAAGTTATTTGGGGCCAGTCGAAAGATGTTTTTTTTTGACAAAATTTGATTTTTTTTACACTTATGCTGTTTTTCAAGGAAAAAATAAAATACGTATATTTTTTTTTTCGATGACGAACAGAATACATATGATAAATTTGAGATTCCAACCACTCATGTGATCCAACTTGAATTTAATATGAATTAGACCTATATATATATATATATATATATATATATATATATATATATATATATATATATATATATATATATATATATATATATTATATATATATATATATATATATATATATATATATATATATATATATATATATATATATATATATTATATATATATATATATATATATATTAGACTGGTCGTTAAAACTAAATTTCCGAGACGCCCCCTAGAAAAATTCTTTGTGGTCAAAAAACCACAACGGCATTATTTTTTTTTTTTTTAAGTCAAAAGAACACGTGCCGCAAAATCATCGAAGTTTATTTTTTGATAAAATTGTTAATATCTCATAAAATATGCAGATGTCAAAAAAAATCACATAACCATTTTTGTAGGAAATTTAATTCTCTACAAAAAAAGTCTAAGTCATTTTTTTCCTAAAACCTATATTTCTGATGATATCTTGAAATAAAACTTGAAATTCTTCGAAACTCGTTAAACCAAATGATGAAAATTTCGACGAAAAAGTACTAATTTTGATTTTTTTTGTCACGATTATTTTTTTATACATTTCATTCCATAGCATAAGAAGAAAATTAGGACTTTTTCGTCATCTTTATTTTTTATGTTTTTTAAATATTACGAAAACTTACAAGTTCATTTTCAAAATATCATGAGAACTATACGTTTTCGGGAAAAAATGATATGCACCTTTTTTGTAGAAAATTAAATTTCCTACAAAAATGGTTATGTGATTTTTTTTGACATCTGCATATTTTATGAGATATTTGAAAAACTCTACGAATTTTTCAAAAAATCAACTTCGACGATTTTGCGGCACGTGTTCTTTTGATTTTAAAAAAAAAAAAATAATGCCGTTGTGGTTTTTTGACCACAAAGAATTTTTCTAGGGGGCGTTTTGGAAAATTAGTTTTTAACGACCAGTCTAATATATATATATATATATATATATATATATATATATATATATATATATATATAATATATATATATTATATATATATATATATATATATATATATATATATATATATATATATATATATATATATATATATATATATATATATATATATGTATATATATATATATATATAACGATATGAGATATAACGAAAACGACCGGCACTCTCACGATCGCATTTGTTGAGGTAGATCAAAAAAATTTTCTGTACTTGTGTGTTCTATTAATATCTTGGACAAGTTTGTGAATCAGCAAAATCCGACTAGTGGTTAAGAAACTAGAGGCTTTTTTCTGAAAAAAATTGATTTTTTAAAACCATTATAACGGCCGTTTGGATACTCATATTTCAAAAAATTTAACAAATTTAGAATCTTTGGAATCTTTTTTATCAATTTGTTTTAAAAATAGACCTCTGCAGTTAGAGGTTCCTGAGTGAGCGGCTCCAACAAAAAAGTTTGCAAAAAAAAATTTTTTTTGGAAACAACCGGCCCTCTCACGGTCGCATTTATAAGGCCAGTTCAAAAACCTTTTCTAAAAATGTGCGTTTTATTAATATCTTGGACAAGTTCGTAAATCAGCCCAATCCAACACATGGTTAAGAAACTAAAAGCTTTATACTAGAAAAAAAACTCTGTTGGAAATTGTAAGTTGGGGATTGTTGCAAACTTTTTTGTTGAAGCCAACAAGTCAAAAACCTCTAACTGCAGAGGTTTATATTTATAAGAAACGGATTAAAATGTTTCCACAGATTCTAAATTTATGAAGATTTTAAAAATATTAGTATCCAAACGGCCGTTATAACGGATTTAAAAAACCACTTTTTTCCTAGTATAAAGCCTATAGTTCCTTAACCATGTGTCAGATTTTTCTGATTTACGAACTTGTCCAAGATATTAATAAAACACACATTTTTAAGAAAAGTTTTTTGATCTGGCTCCACAAATGCAACCGTGAGAGCGCCGGTTGATTCAAACGCATTTTGTGTTTTACAAGCTTTTTTGTTGGAGCCGCTCACTCAGAAACCTCCAACTGCAGAGGTCTTTTTTTGAAAGAAACTGATTAAAAAGGTTTTAAAGATTCTAAATTTATGAAGTTTTTAAAAATATTAGAATCCAAACGGCCGTTATAACGGATCTAAAAAACAGAATTTTTTTCTAGTATAAAGCCTCTAGTTAACCATGTGTCGTAACCATGCCTCTTAACCATGTGTCGGATTTGGCTGATTTACGAACTTGTCCAAGATATTAATAAAACGCACATTTTTAGAAAAGGTTTTTTGATCTGGCTTTACAAGTTGCCATGCCATTTCAGTTTGTGATTGATATTAGTACCCAATAGTTTAAGTGTTGGTGAGTTTAATAAAGGTTGCCTGGAAAACGTTACATTGCCGTTATAGAGTGAGGTTTTATGGGACAAAACGCACGACTTCGTCTCCATAGAATTAAATATCACAAGATTCCGTTTACCCCCAGTCCAGGATTAATTCAAGATCTAAATCCAAAGATTCAATCATTTTTCTACTTTGACAATTAGAAGATAAACTGGATGGCTGTTTTTTTGAAAGAATAGGAGTGGAAGATAATACTGTCGTCGGCAAAGCTATATATTGGATTTGTGGTGATAGATAACAAATCGTTAAGATCAGAAAAAGGGTTGGTGATAGGACCGAACCCTGAGGAACATCGGCCTGAATTGGGAATTTAGACGATATTGCACCGTCTAGCACTACTTTGATAGATCTTTGAGATAAAAAATCTTCTAACAAACATATCAAGGTCTTACAGACTCCAAATGAAATCAATTTGTTGTTAAGGGCCCGGGAACATTGGTCAGTTTCCACATTGATGGATAAAGACCAGAGCTTAGGGATAAATGAAAGAGACTAATAAGTAGATACACCAGGGTATTATCGCAACGTTTTAGTACAATAGGTGGTATTCCGTCTGGACCAGCAGATTTGCTAAGATCTAGATTAGGCAATGTTGACCGCACAATTCTAGGACAGAAGAAAATTTTATTCATTGATGATTGGACAGGTGGAATGATCGGCGGATATATACCGGCATCATCAACGATAGAGTTTGCAGCAAAATTTGCAGCAAGTAGATCTGCCTTCGCTATGGTTTCGATTACAGGGTTGCCATGCTTATCAATCAATGGTGGTATAGAAGATTTGATAAACTTGTTGCCAACCTCTTGGATAAAATTTCAGTGTGACCGGCTGCCTTTAGTAGCACGTAAAATTTTTCGCTTAGCATTGGAGTTGAAAAGAAATTTAGCTTTTTTAAATATACTATGACAGTTGTTTCTAGCCCTGATATAAAGTGATCTACTACTGGGAGATTTATCAATCTGCTATTTGTCAAACACCAACATTTTGTTAATTTTAGCTATATAACATTCATCAGAGAACCAGGATTTGGATTTATTTTGAAAATTTTCAAAATATCATTATATCAAAAAGAAGCTAACTGAAATTTCCCACAAATTGTTTGGAATGGAAACTAGCGAAGATGGTGAAAGATACAGAGTATTTTTTCCATTAATTCACACTCAAATTGATTAAATCCGGTTTATTAGTGTAAGAAAATATTAGGTAATATGGCATACTTAATTATTCAAATAAATATTTGTTCAATTTTCTGTTTAAAAAATATATATAGTGTGTTGAATTGTATCTTAAGCCTTTTACTAGCTTATTATGCCGTATGCTTCAACCCATTGCATGGCGTATACTCAGAGCCGGTCCTGCCTTGTACAAAAGTGCACAGTAAAACAGGGCGCTCTATTTATCACGAAAATAAGGGCACAAAAACAACATCAATTGACAATTTAAATTGAATGGAACCGTTTAAATTTAAAACAATATTTTATGAACATCAAAATTCTTTCTTTTTGTCCAGTGTTCCAAATTTTTGCGTTCATTCATTCATTCATTTTTCCATATTTGTATAGAAATTTAAAACATAAAATAGTCTCTTTTCAATTTTAAATTTCAATACACACAAATTAAAAATAAGGAAACACACATAAGTATTAGGAATGTTCATTTTTATTTGTTGTGCACAAAATGTTACCCAATACTATTGACTGCTGCACAGTTTTGGAATATAATACACACATACCATAAATTCCCTGAACAGTTTTGAAATTCTGTGTAGCAAAGTATTGTTTTTTACAAGTATTAACGAACGCTATTCACAGATACATTAAATGTCTGCACAGTTTTCAAATTAGAAAAACAAAATCGGATTAGTATGTTTATGATTGTGTATATACAATATTTTTAATTTGTTTGCTTTTTTATGTTGAGTATGGAGAATAGATATTAGAATTCTATGGAAAATAAAACTAGACAATTTTTTTTTAACAATTGATAAATTTAAAAAGTAATGAATGAAATAGTAGAATAGTAGATTCTTGTATGAGCTTAGAATGAAGGCAATTCTTCGCGAGGATGAATTTCATCATCCGAATGAAGAAATGCCTTCATCCTAAGCGAATACAAGATATTATTTTATCCACAACTACAAATATTTCAAATAATTTCATTCAACTTTTCCTGTAAAAGCCTATATCGCCATATTGAAATAAATCTATGAAATATAAAGCAAAACAAAACATGTTTGTGTATTTTAGATGTATTGTTCTTGTTTTATCTTGTTTATATTACTATACCAACAAATTAAGTTTTTAATTTGTTAGGGGAATTTTGAATAAATAAAATGGAATGAAATAAATAAAAAAGAATTTGATATATAGAAAGGAATGAATGCAATTACAATGAAAGATATACGCATGGAAAGTATACATTCTTTAGTAGTCGTGAATAAAATTAGGTCCATGCAATGCAATAAAAACAAAATTAAAGAAAACCCTTCGAAAGTAAAACAATATTATAAATTCATATTAAAAATTTGTTTTGTCAGGAGAATAATTATTTATTTTGTAAATTTGTTTCTCCTCAATAAATCTCATATTATAAATTTATAGTAGATTATGATGCAAGGACGTATGCCCGATTTATAATTGGTAAACTTATCCTTAAAGTTAACTTAAACTTAAACGTAACTTAAGACGCTACAAAATTTTGATTTATAGTCTGTTAGAAGTTACGTATTCTTTGACGTTTGATTTGATATTAATTTTGGGTTTATAATCAATTTTATAAATCAATCAATTCTTTAAAAGTAACAAATTAATTTTTAAATCAAAAATTAAAATAATGAAATCAAAATAAACATTTGATACAAAATATAAAATAAAAAAATTCATTTGCATATTACATAATTTCATGCCGAAATTTGACTTTAATGTCACTCTTTTTATTTCCTTTACATTTCTTAATAAATAAAATTTTATTTTATGGACACTTTCAATTAAATTTAAGTTCTCTTTAGTTTTTATACTAAACGTCAAACAAAAAATTCTTAACCAAATCTTTGAGATAGAATGAAATGAAACTTACGTTAAGTTAACATTACCGACTATAAATCGGGCAGTAAAGCTAAAGATTTTGAAAGTAAGTGTAGTTTGCAAATCGCGGTGCCAGTTGAGATTTGCACCCACATGAAGTCCAAAATCAAAGTCATATACTATTTTTTATTCGCCGCAAGCAAAATATTTTAATAAAATGTTTAATCTAAATTAAAATTAAAATTAAAAATTTGTATAAATTTTGAAATAAAAATAAAATATGTTTAACATGTAACTTTTGACCAAAATATTTGTTATTTTTTTATACAAATTGTACAACTATGACAACATAAATAACTAGTATTTTGATTAGATTATGACATTTTGAAGTGAAAGATTGCTTTGATAAAAATTTTTTTTATATAATTTATACAAATTTAATTGTTTTTTTACTTTTTTGGACTTAACTATGACAACAAAATCAGTTCTGATATATACTACTGTCGATGAAAGCATAGCTTTCGAAATACTTATATAGTAAATAAAACTATTAGTTTACTAGAAATTGACATTTTTAATTTATCAGTGAAATTTATTTTAAATAAAGGGTTAAAAACTGACACTTTGCGACCCCAAATTGCAGTAATAAAATAACACTTTATTATCTAGGCGAATAAAATATATATTATTTATTGTTAAATATCTATATGTTTTGGACTAGGGCCATCTTCAAGATAATAAAACTAGCAATAATAATTTTATTATTTTTGTTAGTTTTATGATCCTGAAGATGGGCCTACCCTGAAATATATAGATATTTAATAATAAACAACAGCTTTTAATTCAATTGAGGAAGAACAAATTAAAAAAACAAATAATATAAATGCAACAAACTTTAAAATACGATAAGGCAAGGCACAATAATTTTGAGATAACTCTTAAGTTCTGTACACTCAGAGAATTTTGTTAGTAAATTTAATAACCGCCCGTTTTAAAAATGTGTAATAAGTTATTTTATCAATCTGATAACGATTTTTATTAAAGTAATTGCCACATTCGTTCGATTAAAACTTTTTGTTATTATTTTCATAAAAATGTTTATTAAAATAAAAATACGGTCAATATTATTAAAAAAATCACAACGATTGATTAAACTAATAACCAATTTTTATTAAAATAATGAATTCGGACAGTAAAAAAAAATCATGTGATTAACGTAGTTTAAACTATTGTTTTTGTAGTTAATTTTAATAACCATTTTATTAGATTAATCATCGATGTTTTTACTTTCAAAACGTAGGTTATTAGATTAATAATAGTATACATTAATCTAACTTTAAGTTATTATTTTTAATAACGATTAATAAAATCTTGGTAAGAATCACAGTTTATATACAGACGCTAAATAAACAACTTTAAAAAATATTTAAAAGTTTTGTGAAAAGTTAAAAGTGTTGTTAAGAAAATTGAAGAAGTAAGATTCTTTTATTAAACAATAAGAAATTTGATTTAAAACAAAAACAAATAGTTGGCAAGTAAACGAATTCATACGTTTGGAATATGAAACTTTGTAAATTTTTGTGCTGTCTATTCCGTGTTAAAAAAAATTGGTTTTTCAGTTCCTGAAGCAGATTCATCAGAACATGTAAAAATTTTGATCGATGAACAGAGTAGTTGGGCTGAAATTGAGTCTGCTTGGGACAGGACTAAACAACTGAGACTCAGCGACATTTAAAAATTAAAATCAACTTCGGAAATTTTAACATAATGGAAGCAATTTAAATTACCGCTTAGTTATAAACTGGTAATTAATAATTCAATGTTAGTATATTTCAATAACATTTTAATTATAATAATATTCCTTTTAAAATTTTCAGATAGATATTTATTTTTAAGTGGAAACATTGAAAGCCAGCGATTTTGGTTGTAAATTACCAACATTTATTTAGAAAACTCAGCCCATTTTTTAAGAACAAATTAAGGATGAAAAGTTAAGAGAGATTGTTGAAAAGCTTCGCAATACAGAGAATATATGACAGAAAGTAAGTTTTTTAAAATTGTTTTTTTTGGCTCCAAAAACTTGAAAATCACATACAACAGAAACAGAATTCCATTCAAATTTTACAGCAACAGAATTTTTTGCTGTCAAATTTGTATGATATTCTGTTTCTGTTTTCTGATGTATTTGAATATCCGACTGTAAGTTAAAAAGTTGTTTTTGGAGATGTCATTTGTAATTTTTAGGGTTCCGTTTTTTATACGAAACACTATTGGTGAAAAAATTCACAGAGAATAAATTGAAAAAATTCACAGAGACGGGAAGTTTGCTATATTTTGAACGAAAATTATAGCGAACTCTCAAATAATTATATTTCTGTGTGTTTAAGGGATGGGTGTAAGGGGGGTAAAAAAAACTTTTTTGACCCAAGCGAATGGGATGTCATTTGAAAGAACACCAAATTTAAGAAACATTGCAATTTTTTTTAGAATTTTGCGATCCACAGTTTTTTAGTTATTGTTAAAAAAGTTTTATTTTAAGTATATGTATACCACCACTACCTTAAACTTTGACTCTGATTTATAGAAAAAATATTCTCAATTTAAACCATTAAAAAACTGTCTAAATCTTTCTTTAGTTAACATAAACAGCTTTGGATAATATTTAACCTTAATACCGCATTTACAGCGACATAGCAAATTAGTAGATGTAATACAAATCAGTGCTATAAACATTTTTTATTTTAAGAGCTTGCAACTAATTTGAGATCTAGTTTTACTGTCTAGTAAATTATTTTCAAATTAATATTGACGTAAACACCATTGCAAATAAAAATTATTGATTTCCACACCGTTTCCTGTTCCTAAAATTTTAGATTATCAAATTTCTTTTCTCCGTCAAATATTTTTCAACAATCAGAGAAAGAATTTGAGGAATGGTCTAGTTATCATATTTTTATTGCTTTTTTAAACGTTTGACAGATAGCAATTTAAACTAAACTAAATTAAAATATGTTTATGTTATAAAAGATTTATTTTGATATCTACGCTGTAAACTCATATTAAATATGACAAGATGCAAATTAATATACTATCTACTAGTTTGCTATGTCACTGTAAATGCGGTATAAGTAACAATTTTTGTGTCATTTTTGATCAATGTATATAGATGTGATTGACATTTACTATTGACGTCCACGCTTAAATATTTATTCTGTTATTCGTCCATAGTCTGGCGATATAAAGACTTTACAACACAACTTTATGTCATTTATTTTTGATATTGTGTTCTTTTACATTCACGGAACCCTTGGCGAGCGAATTTTATTCGCACTTGTCCGACTTTTTTTGAGTAAAAACAATTAAACCTATTCAATGTTAGAGTCTGTAATAATATAATTATTTTTCTGTTTTATATTATTTAGATGGTATTCTGCTATCAACTATGTATTTACTGCACAGGATTCTTCGTCCAACCAACAAAACTTGAGATTCGAGATTCTCAAAACAGTTTGGCCATTATAGGTGAAACTTTTCAAAATGTTGAAGAGATGTTACAAAAGTATTTGGATCAAAAATTACCAATTCAGCTTCTTTTGTTAATTACTGGATCTAGAACTAAGCCAATACTAGTATGTTTTGATAATGTACGGTATGAAGTTTTATACATCATGGAAAGCAGTTGATGTGTGCTTCAAAATATGTTATTTATACAACTTAAAATATCCGCAATCAGCAACCAATTTTGGAATTTTATACAAAAGTATTTTTATACATTGAAAGGCGAAAAAGAAATAGCACACATTATTCGATCAATTTGTTGGTTGATTTGTTAAATTAAAATCAATAATATATATTATTAGTTTAACTATGTAAATTTATTTTTTAATTAATTAATAATAAAAAATATAGTAAAATATAATATATTTTACTATATTTTTTATTTTATATACGAACACAGACTCCTTTTTTTCTTTTAATTTTTGTCACATATAAATTTAAAAATACTTTAAAACAAAATTATGAATTATTTTAAAATTAAAGCTGTGAAATATAAATACTTTAAAATTAAATGAAAATAAATGAAATAAATAAAATTGTTAGTAAAAAATTTATGTTCTCTTTTATTTAAATTAAATAATTTCCATTATTAATTTAATAAGTTCCATTATTAATTTAATAACATCTTATTATTAATTTAATAAGTTCTATTATTATTTAATAGCATCTTATTATTAATTTAATAAGAACCTTTTATTAATCTAATTAGATTGTATTATTAATCTGATAACATAATATTATTTTAAAAACAACTTTATTATTCTAATAATATATGTCATTTATCCAATGGATACCTAATATGAATGTAATCCATTATGTTATTAATTCAATAAGAATTTTTATAAATATAAAAGCTATCGTTTTTAGATTTAAAATTTAAATTTTTTTTGTTAGTAAATATTACGAACAAATAATATTAGTTTAATAATGCCTGTAATTACGAAATTAGTGAAAATAATCACAAGTTGTGATTAGCTGTATAATAATCACCAAATTATTAATCTAATGGCTATTTTGATAGTATTTAATAACAGAATTCTTTGAGTGTAGGGGCGCATTTCTCATGTTTGAACAGAGCGCAAAAAATGTGTTGCACCGGCCCTGCGTATACTTTACTCTTCTCTTATTATAAATATTACACCCATTCATATATGCTATTAATTTTTGCATTAAAGGTTTTTAATATGCTATTCAGGTTCAAAACGAAAAACTAATCAAATTATTTTGAAATAATTATGAAAATTATTTTAGCTAAAAATGTATGCTGTAGTGGAAACGATAAATGAACGCGTGGAACCAGAGCGTTCCACTGTTTGCACTCGGTGGATCAAGGGAAATTCAGTTATGTGGCCACCTTACGGACTAAATTAAATTAACGGACTAAATTAAATTAAATATCTCAAGAACACGAATTAACGCCTCTTTGTAAACTTGATATATTTTAAAGTAAGGATAGAACTACATATATTTAAAAAAAAAAAAAGTTAAAATTTAATTGATTTTAAAATTTTTTGTTAATGGAAGTTGTTTGAAAAAATGAAGAAAAATTCGAATTTCAGTCGTACTAAAAATCTTTAAAATTAAATATCTCAAGAACAAAACTTAACGCCTCCTTGTAAATTTGATTATTTTAAAGGGGGGGGGGGAGTACGGTTTTAAAATATTTTTTTTTTTACTTTTTTTCTGAATGAACAATATGTCGAGAATATTGTGTACAAATTTTAGGTCAATCCGAGTTAAACTAACGGAGTTACAGCGTTTCAACAGGGGAGGGGGTATCGTTTTAAAATAATTTTTTTTGCATTTTTTTTTTTCTGAATGAACAATATGTCGAGAATATTGTGTACAAATTTAAAGTCAATCCGAGTAAAACTAACGGAGTTACAGCGTTTCAACAGGGTTGCCGTTTGACCCCATTTTCCCGAAAACGTCATTTTTGAAGTTCGTGAACATTGGAACTCAAAATCTACTGAACCGATCCTTTTGAAAATTTGAACATTACTTCTTCACATAAATCAACAGGTAATCACGAAGAATTTTTTTTTTTCATATTTTCCTATTTTTTAATAACAAATTCACCGCGATTTTTTGAGCTAAAATCGCGTTTTTCACTTCCAAGTGCTGCAAAAAATAGAAAAAAACACTCTTCGTGATTACTTCGAGAAATACATCACTTAAAATGCATATCAATTTTTTTGTTTCACATGATCCGGTAACGGGTTATAATGTTCACCGCAAAACCATTTTTTTTCAAGGTGCCTCAGCCTCTGGCATTCAACGTCCTGGGCTTATTTATCAATATTTTTAATTGAAAATTTTTTTTGACATACTTCAAAAGTTGTACAATAATATGTAATTAAATTTAATAAAATTATTTTACTCATGTCACCGCAAAAAAATTACAAAAATATGCTATTTTTTCGTCTTTAAAACCATACCCTCATAGTAAGAATAGAACTGTTTTCAGGAAAAAAATTAATTAAATTGATTTCAATTGATCTTCGAACCTAGCGCTATCTTTATAAAAGTATTTTTAATATTTTTATTTAAAAATTAATTACAAAAACAATTAATTATTTTTTTTCAAACTACCAACTAATCATCTAACAAACAAAAAAAAGTTTGATGAAATCGGTATAGCCGTTCTTGGGCAATTTAATTTCAAAGTTACATCGGATTGGCAGAATTTTCATTTTTCATACATATTGGGGCGCCCCATATGCTCAAACAATACACTTTAAAAAAATTGTAAAATAAATTGTATTTTCTATTTTGTCCATACTTTTAGTATGCCAAGTTTTACTTCCAAAAATGACACCTTCGAATTTCGAAAACGAATTATATCGAATATTTTTCTCTGGTGGGAAGGAACAGCGAATTATAGTGACTATTTTCGGCCTACTTAATATATTAATTTAAAACTAGAGATATTGAGATAATTTTTTTTGCTTAATGAGATAATTTTTTTTTATTTATAATTTTGTTTCAAAGATAATTATTAGTTTCTAAATAAAATTTTTTCTACAAATTATTCAATAATACAAAATTATATAAAAATGCAATTTGCAAATAATGAAAATGTCCGTTTTCATTTATAAATTATTGCATGTTTATGTTTATTTGTCAAAAATAAATTACAAATTTATAACATTTAAATGCGCCTACTAAGATGAAATAATATTTAATTTTGTTTGACAACAAAGGATTATGTTGTATGAAATAATGTTACTATTTCTGTTCGTTAAATTGTCTGCTAAATACAACTCGTCATCAAATTATTAGTCGATTATTTTTCAACATTACCACTCATGCCATTTGAGGTTAAAAATAACCTCAAATGACATTCGTAATAATGATTATGAAAAATAATCGACTATTATTTGACGACTCGTGATATTATATATGACAATTCAACTCACTAAATAAAGTTTCAATAAGGTCCAATCAAAACGCTTCATTTACTATTTTTTAGCAAATCAAAACGATTTGTTTCGATTATTTTTTTCTGGTAGGAAGGAACAGCGAATATTTTCGAATATTTTCCGCCTACTTATTATATTAATTTAAAACAAAAATTCACATACAAAATTATGTGAAAATGCAATTTGCAAATAGTAAAAACGTCCGTTTTCATTCATAAATGATTGCATGTTTATGTTTATTTGTCAAAAATAAATTACAAATTTATAACATTTATGCGACTACTAAGATGAAATAATATTTTATTTTGTATGATTATGTTGTATGAAATAATGTTACTATTTCTGTTCGTTAAATTGTCTGCTAAATACAACTCATCACCAAATTATTAGTCGATTATTTTTCAACATTACCACTCATGCCATTTGAGGTTAAAAATTTCCTACCTCAAATGACATTCGTAATAATGATTATGAAAAATAATCGACTATTATTTGACGACTCGTGATATTATATATGAAAATTTATGAAAAATGTTTACATATGTTTTTCGTTAATTTAGATAGTTTTTCATATTTTTTATAGTTTTTTCATAGTTTATCATATTTGTTTTTCATAAATTTTCATTTTTTTTTCGTACTTTATTTTCCGTCAGGGAGAGTGTCTTATAATGAACCTTGGTCAATGTATTTATGAAACAACCTGTAAAATAACGACAACAACGTTGAATTCTAAGAAAAATATTAATGCGAATGAATAGTAGATTCTTGGATGAGTTTAGAATGGTGGCAATTCTTCACGAGAATGAAGTTTCACGGAACGAGCGAAGTGAGTGGAGTGAATCACCCGAGTGCAGAATTGCCATCATCCTATGCGAACACAAGATGCTATTTTATCCGCGACTGCAAAATATTTCGAATAATTTCCAGTTGTCCTGCTAAAGTTTTTATCACCATAATGAAATGCATCATAGACAGCATAGAAAAATAAAACAATTGAGATCATACAAAAAACAAAATCAAATTTTACATTTTTTGGTATAAAAATATCAAAAGGTTAGAATGAGAACAATATATAATATATAAAATAAAAATTTAACGGAAAATGTTAAATTTTTTATTTTATATTTTATATATGTATTGTTCTCGTTTTAACCTTTTGATATTACTATACCTACAAATGTTAAGATTTGATTTTGTTAGGGAAATATTTAATAAACTATAGAACTGTTGTAGAATGTAACGATCGTTGCATTTTACAACAAGTGAGAGAATGTATAATAACATTACAATGGAAGACATACACATGGAAAGCATATATTCTATAGCAGTCGAGACTCGTGGATAAATAAAATTAATACCTAGGCGTTTTGTTGTAGAATGTTCCAGCTAAAGAAATTTTAAAGTGTTAGAATGATTTTAAATAGTATTTAAAGTGCCTTTGTAGATAAAGAAGTGTTTTATATGGTATTTTATTATTATATTGTTAAAAAGAAATAAAACAGTTGCAAATTGAATATAAGTGAATTTCAATAGTGAACAGAATTCAAATAAATGTGTCGAGTCTTGATAGAAATATTTTGTATGTTATTTTTGTTATTCATTAATGGTTACATTATTAATGGTTTAAGTTTGTTTTCAACATAAAATTTAACGAATAATTTGAAATTAAATTTCTAATTAATTTATTAGAAACTTAAACATTTATTAAAATGTCCTAAAACCATAGATATAACTTTTATTATACTATAATATAAACATAGCATATGCCGCGGGCCATTAGGGGTCCACAGAAAATTTTAGTTACAATTTTATTTTATTCGAGCCCTTTCTCACTCTTCAAATGTGAGCAAACGATAGCATGTAAAAATTCTGTTTCCATGCAGGCTTAATCTCTTTTGTTTTTCACTATAGTGTCAAATCGCTTTCGCTAAATAACAAATTGCTGTTGTTCGTTTTTAAACAAAACCAACCATGAAAAAATAGTATATAAATTTTGAATGTTAAGTTGTCGATTTCTAATATAATAATTTATAATAAATATCGTTTAGATATTTAGAATATCGTCATAGGAAAAATTGCATTTCCTACGCGAAAAACAGCAAAATATACTATATAGTTTTAATATCGTTCTTACTCGCAAGATTAAAATGTTTATTTTTGTTATTTCACTCCTTTGGAGTCGATTTTTTTATTTTTTTCATTCCATATGCAGAAAAAGAAAATTAGTACTTTTTTGTTATCCTTATCTGTTTTTAATAACAATACAAGCATAATTGGAAAAACCATTCAGAAAAATAATCTATTTTTATTTTTAATACCAAGAAAGGAATTAAATTTGAAGCAAAAATTAAATGTTTCTGTATTTTAAAAATAAAATTAGCTTTCCGTTAACTACAAATATAGATTTTTTTTTTAATTATTTTGAATTTTTAATGAAACTAAGACTTTATCACTTTAATATTTTATTTTATTTTTCCAAATATATTTTCGATCTCTAGCAGATCTTCTTCAGGGAAGAAGTTTCTATAAACTAAACAAAATGACCAAAATGTACTTAACAGGTTAATTTTTTTAATAACTAAGATGTCATCTACATATCTACCCCAAAAACTAAACTTAAATACTTTGTTTACGTTCACTTCTAGATCTGCCATTTTCACTTCAGCGACAAGAGGTTACAAAGAGTTTCCCATGGATGTGCCAGACGTTTGTGAATAAATTTTTCCATTGAATTGAAAATAACTGTTGTTCATACACATTGTGACTGCTTCTATATAGGTGTTCAGTTTATTGGTTTCAATTTTATTTGAGATCAACCAAGTTTTTATTAAGTTTATTGCTTTATCTACTCGAACACTCGGAAAAAGGGCACTGACATCCAGAGAAACTAAGATTTCATTTTCTTTTGGTCGGACATTTGTTAATTTGTTGATTAAATCTGTTGAATTTTTTATTGCTAATGTTGGAAACGGTTGTATGTTTTTGAATTCGTCTATGAGCCATTTTGAAATTCTTTCTGTGGGTGAGTTGTTGTTTGATACTATTGGCCGCATAGCTTTTCCAGTTTTCTGTAACTTCGGAAGTGCATACATTCTTGGTAGTGTTGAGTTCGATACTAACAACTTCCACCTCCAATGGAAAAATTTATTCACAAACGTCTGGCACATCCATGGGAAACTCTTTGTCACCTTTTGTCGCTGAAGTGATAATGGCAGATCTAGAAGTGAACGTAAACAAAGCATTGAAATTTAATTTTTGGGGTAGATATGTAGATGACATCTTAGTTATAATGAAAAAACATCAACTAAGAAACGTTCTGAAACACATCAACAACGTACACCCCACAATAAAAAATTTACGCATGAAGAAGTCGATGGAAAATTACCATTTCTCGACTTAATGTTATACAGGTAAGAAAATGGAATAGAAGTCGACATTTTTAGAAAAGCCACCACTACATATCGCTTTATACCAGTAAGCTCGAACCACCCGTGGCAACATAAAATAACAGCCTTCCGAAGTATGACGCACAGATTAGTCAATAATCCACTTTCTACAGAAAATTTCAAAAAAGAAGAAATAAATATCAAGAGAATAGCTAAGATAAATGGTTATTCTCCTCAGAAAATAGATAGGCTAATTCGATTTTGTAAAAGAAAGAAGAGAATTGCTGATATTACGTCGTTACAACCATTAAACAACAACAACAAAAAACGAGAAAAAATCAGTTTTTACCCGGGAATCTCTACAAACCTTAAAAACACCTTCAACCGTCACAATATCGAATTAATACCAGTAACAGATTTCAAACTATCCTCTCTTCTCACCAACAATAAAGACAAAATACCAGCAAACGATAAAAATGGAGTTTATCAAATTAACTGCCAAAACTGTAGCAAAAAATACATAGGATCAACAAAAAGGAAAATAATAACGAGATTTAAGGAACACACCAACATAAAACTAAACCACGACAAATCAGCAGTAGCAAAATATATATTGGATACAAACCACACAATAGATACCACCAACTTAAAATTAATTTAAGAAGTAAGAGACAACAAGAAGTTGGAAATCATCGCATCACACCATATTCAACAACAAGAAGAAGATAGCCTCCTTTACAATGACAGAGGACCAATTTACAGTTCTTTGTTTACATTATAAAACTTTTATTGTATTTCATCTTAATTTCTTTTTTATTAACATTTGGGAAATCCGTATTTTAATTTTAATTTTTTATTTTTTAACGCCCATAACCACCTCTAATACCATCAGGTATTTCGTTTTGTTTGTTAATTAGTAAACTTAAACATTCTGTTTTGTATAAAAAATTTACCTGTTAAGTACATTTTGGTCATTTTGTTTAGTTTATAGAAACTTCTTCCCTGTAGAAGATCTCCTAGATATCGAAAATATATTTGGAAAAATAAAATAAAATATTAAAGTGACAAAGTCTTAGTTTCATTAAAAATAATTTAAATTTAAATTACACTTTAAATAGCTAAAAAAAATAAAAATTATAATTTACAAATATAGGTTTATCTTTGTTTTTTACTACAGCAATTGTGATTTGTGTGGTTTATTAGCCTTCGATGAAAAGTTTGCAAGTTTGCAAGAGAATAAAATTCATTAAACACAAACCGAATACAACGTTTTATCCTTCTGACAGAGTATCATATTTTAGTTTAAATTAAATTATTTTAAAATTCATTGGTAAAAGAAGTAAGACGAATAAACAAAATAAAAAAATTATTTTATTTTTTTTGTACTATTAATTCCAAGCAAGCTAATAAATTTTATAAATTCTAAGCAAGTAAATAAATTTCGATAGCTATTTAATTGTTTAGTATTTTGACAGTCAAATGATCTACAATGAAAGACATCAAATTTTATACTAAAGAAAATTGATAAACCTAAAAATCATAAAAATTAATATTTTCACAAAAGAATTCATTTCAATTTAATCGTAGTAGCCTTTGCTTTTTTCAATATTCGAGAGAGGAACATGCACATTAGTTGGAATTTATTGTTTTTTATGTAATCAGAGCGAAAAGGTTTTTGTGGATTTTTTATAAAGCACAAACAAATTATTTATAAAATACAATCAAAAATTTGACCCAAACGAGTGCGGTGTCATTTGAAAGAGCACCTAATTTTTTAGAATTTTGCGATGTGCAGTTTTTGAGTAATTGTCAAAAGGTGAAACTTTCAAACCGTTTTCCACCCTAACACCCGACCGTTTCGACACTAATTGACAGAAAAATTTGTAAAACTGCGCAGAGACAGGCAGTTTGGTAAATTTTGAACGAAAATTATAGCGAGGTCTCAAATAATTATATTTCTTTGTTTTTAGGGGATGAAAGTGGGGAGGATAAAAAATCATTTTTGACCTACATGAACGGATTCTCATTTGAAAGAGCACCTTATTTAAGAAATATTGCAATTTTATTTAGAATTTTGCGATGTACAGTTTTTGAGTTATTGTTAAAAAAGTGCTATTTTTAGTATGTACGCCACCGCCTAAATTTTGACGCTGATTTACAGAAAAAATATATCCAATTTAAACCATTTCTTAAATGGTTAAATCTTTCTTTAGTTAAATCTTTCTTTAGTTAACATAAACAGATCATGGATAAGATTTAACCTCGAGTAATATTTTTTATGTCATTTTTGGTCAATGTAGATGTGATAGACATTTACTATTGACGTTTACGATAAAACATTTATTTTGTTATGCGTCTATGATCTGGCAATATAAAGAGTTTACAACACAACACAACTTTATGTCATTTTTTTTGATAATGTGTTCCTTCGGAACCCTTGCCGAGTGAATTTTGTTCGCACTTTTCCGCTTTTATTCATTTAAATTGTATCGTTAAAAAATGGCGAAATGTGAACGCCTCAAAAATTTAAAGTTTAACTGAAAATTATGGAAAAGTTATCTTTTGGTTATTTGCATTTTTAACAATTTTTGTCCATGCAAACAATATATTTTTCTCATGCGCCATCTTAAATTTGGGGCTCCAACCAAGAAAAAAATAAAATATTGAAAATTTCCGAGCCAACTTTTTCGATTGAAAATTAGGCTTGTTTTAAAATTTAAATTCGTATAAAATCGAAAAATAATATTAGCTATAAAAAAATTACACCTTATTTAACACACAAGAACGTACTTTTTCACCAAGTCTCATTTTTTTTGCGGTAGATAAAAAGAAAAAACTGTTTTAGCGTTTTTCTCCATAATTTGAGGTTATGCTGAAAAATGATCGATACAAAAGTTTTAGATTTTTTTATTATCTACAACTTTCACATTAGTTTTTTTTTATAGAATGCATATTACAGCCACAAATCGTATAAAACCAACCTCAAAACGTATATTTTGCTACACCCATTTCTTTTCCGGAACTTTTACCGAGTTGAGTTGATTTTCCTTAATTTACTTGAGCAATTTCACGAAGACTCAACAACGTTTTGAGTTGACCCCTTTTAATTTTGATTATTTTTTGTTTATAGATAGTCTTTGATAAATAAAAAATACAAGTTCTCTTAGAATTTTTTTTTTCGACCAGGGGTCTTCACAGGGTGCCCCTCAATTTTTTGTTATTTTGTGATGTGACTGCATTTTGACGAGCGATTGTAGAAAAACTACTGAATCGATTTTCATAAATGATATGTCGTTGAATAGGTATTAGAACAAAGTTTTTAAAAATGTACACTGTTAATTTTTTGAAATAATTTTTAACGGTGTAACATAAGAAAAAAACGGTGTAATTGAAAAAAAGATGGCATAGCCTTTTTTTTTTTTTTTTTTTTTTAAACTAAATTGAAGCTTATTTTATATCTAACCACTTGTGAAAGTTGAGGACACGCGTTATTTTTTGTTTTAAAGATAAAATTCGTTGTGCATATGACTGTCGGGAATCAGTTTTTTTTGTTCTGAAGGAAAATTATAAAAATGGCGTTATAAACTAAGAGATATTTTTTTATGTTAAATATCAAATATTTTATTATTAGATGAACTTTTTAAAATATTATAAAAATTATATATGTAGTACAATAAATAAAATAAATACAATTGTTAAAAATGATTTACTTATTTTACAAACAGAAGTTTCTTTTGAATAGGAGAGCACTTCTGCAATTATTTTCTTTGTATTAGATGGCATAAAAAATGAAATGTTTATTTATCACTTTTAGTAATCACTTGTCACTCTTATAAAAAATAATTTGACAGTCTTGACTGCAAACAAAAAAGCCGTATAAACAACTAAATCTATTTAGGAACTTTTGACTGGAGAAGTATTATGTTCGTATTATGTTATTATGGAATCATAAAGTAAAATATTGTTTTTCAACATTAAATTACAAATATTTTATTATTGAATAAACTTTTTAAAATATAATACAAATTATATATGTGAAAATAAATATAGTTATTAAAAATTATTTACTTATTTTACATTCAAAAGTTTCTTTTGAGTTGGAAAACATTTTTGCATTTTTTGTCTTAGTATCTACTGGTACAAAAGAATGAAATTTTTGAGTTCCACTTATAGTAATCGCATTTTTATATCGATTTTGTAATTTTTCTTTTGTTAATTGATATTCATTTTTATCGGCGTATCCAAAGTTCATGGTAGATTCCCATTTTAAAGCCCATTCGAAAAGTTTTTTTGGTGTATCAATAATATTATCTTCGCTCGCCATACTATAACGGTGTGCAGCACGCTTCAGTGTACCACCAATTCCATCACAAGGTCCCTTTCCATGGCTGGTAGCATGAAAATGCCATTCAGCGTCAACCTTAAATTAACTAATTAACTTATGCCACCATAAAGAAGACTTTAAGGTTGACGCTGAATGGCATTTTCATGCTATCAGCCATGGAAAGGGACCTTGTGATGGAATTGGTGGTACACTGAAGCGTGCTGCACACCGTTATAGTATGGCGAGCGAAGATAATATTATTGATACACCAAAAAAACTTTTCGAATGGGCTTTAAAATGGGAATCTACCATGAACTTTGGATACGCCGATAAAAATGAATATCAATTAACAAAAGAAAAATTACAAAATCGATATAAAAATGCGATTACTATAAGTGGAACTCAAAAATTTCATTCTTTTGTACCAGTAGATACTAAGACAATAAATGCAAAAATGTTATCCAACTCAAAAGAAACTTTTGAATGTAAAATAAGTAAATAATTTTTAATAACTATATTTATTTTCACATATATAATTTGTATGATATTTTAAAAAGTTTATTCAATAATAAAATAATTGTAATTTAATGTTGAAAAACAATCTTTTACTTTATGATTCCATAATAACATAATACCAACATAATACTTCTCCAGTCAAAAGTTCCTAAATAGATTTAGTTGTTTATACGGCTTTTTTGTTTGCAGTCAAGACTGTCAAATTATTTTTTATAAAAGTGACAAGTGATTACTAAAAGTGATAAATAAACATTTCATTTTTTATGCCATCTAATACAAAGAAAATTATTGCAGAAGTGCTTTCCTATTCAAAAGAAACTTCTGTTTGTAAAATAAGTAAATCATTTTTAACAATTGTATTTATTTTATTTATTGTACTACATATATAATTTTTATAATATTTTAAAAAGTTCATCTAATAATAAAATATTTGATATTTAACATAAAAAAAATATCTCTTAGTTTATAACGCCATTTTTATAATTTTCCTTCAGAACAAAAAAAACTGATTCCCGACAGTCATATGCACAACGAATTTTATCTTTAAAATAAAAAATAACGCGTGTCCTCAACTTTCACAAGTGGTTAGATATAAAATAAGCTTCAATTTAGTTTAAAAAAAAAAAAAAAAAAAAAGAGGCTATGCCATCTTTTTTTCAATTACACCGTTTTTTTCTTATGTTACACCGTTAAAAATTATTTCAAAAAATTAACAGTGTACATTTTTAAAAACTTTGTTCTAATACCTATTCAACGACATATCATTTATGAAAATCGATTCAGTAGTTTTTCTACAATCGCTCGTCAAAATGCAGTCACATCACAAAATAACAAAAAATTGAGGGGCACCCTGTGAAGACCCCTGGTCGAAAAAAAAAATTCTAAGAGAACTTGTATTTTTTATTTATCAAAGACTATCTATAAACAAAAAATAACCAAAATTAAAAGGGGTCAAGTCAAAATTTCCCAAAAATTTGCTGAACTTGTGTGAAATTGCTCACTTATAACTTACAAAGCAAATGTTGCATTAAAACTAATTCTAATGCAAAACTAAAAATTTTGGTACAACTTTAGCATCATAATTTATTTTTTATAGAAATGGTAAAAGTTTAAAAACAACTTGCTACGCTAGAAATTTGAAAACAACTTGTTAATGCAAAGAGCAATAAATTTGTCTTTAAAGCAAGCTTTGCATTCTTTTATAATGGAGACTTCCGCAGGACCTATATGTGGAGCAATTTGAATTACATATTCAGCTTATTTTTAACTATGTATAAATATGATTTATTACCGTCAGTAAAAAACATTTAAATTTGTATAAATACATTTTCTTATCAAAGCAAGCTCCAATTCAAAATTTCATTATCCAATCAAACTATTTGTTATGTTTTGTTGTCATAGGTATACAATAATTCAAAATTTCATAATCCAATCAGATTAATTGTTATTTTTTGTTGTCATAGTTATACAATTTGTTTGAAAAAATAACAAAATAACAAATAACAAAAGTTACTTTACTGCCACCGTAAAAATAAAATAAAAACGGCGTTACAGCCGCTTTGATTATAAGTAAAAAAAGTAAGCGTTTAACTAACTTCATAGCGGCAGTAAAGTTAAACTTTTTTCTAAATTGTTATCTGTCAAGTTTTTAAAAAAGTTCTAAAAAATATGAACTATAGACCATTCCTCAAATTATTTCTCTGATTGATGAAAAATAATTGTATGACGGAGAAAAGACGGTGTAGGAATCAACGATTTTTATTTGCAATGGTGTTTACAGCAATTTAAAACTAATTTGCTAGGTAGTAAATCTAGATATCAAACTAGTTGCAAGCTCTTAAAATAAAAAGTGTGTACAGCACAGATTTAAATTACATCTACTAATTTGCCTTCACTGTATAAATGAGTTGGTTGTGGGATAATACATTTTTTGGTTTGTTCAAACCAAAACAAGATAATATAATTTTTTTAAAATAATGAATGAAAGAGCACCTTATTCTTGTTTATTGAGTTTTATTATTTTTACTATATACGAAAGTTATGCTTTCATCATCTGTAGTATATAAAAACTCTTATATACTACAGATGTTTTTATATACTACAGAGTTTTCATTCATTATTTTTAAAGAATTATAAATGAGTTCACTTTAACATTTTGGCTTATATAAAAACAGAACAGAAGAGAACAAAATTTAGAAGAGAAAACAAAATAATTAACTTTAATAGAGTACCTACTGCTCCTTTTGAAAAGAATACGATCGACAATCCTAATTGAAATTGTTGTACGTTAGAACTGTGGTTCTACCTTAATAAACTAAAGCTACCCTATAATATTACTAGATGTTTTAGTTTGAAAAAAGTCCATTGCTATTTTTTTCAACATTTTCTCAAAACAAAATTTATAAAACGTTTTCGAATAAAAGAAAATCACATTTAAATCACATTGCTAATAAATAAAACACTATGACTTAAAGTATTTGACATATCTATCTATTAATTATAACACGTTTCTATTTAACCAGAAATAAAATCTATATCTAGTACTGTTACTGTATTCGCCGACGTTTACTGATATATTAAATTAAATGATCTATATATTTCTAACTTAAAATTAAATAAAATCATTTTAATAAATATCTAAAATTAACGACATAAATATTTTTTATAAATATTCAACGATATCACATTTAATAGATATATTAGGACAACTTGCACCAACTATATTATTTCTACCCCTATATCTAGGTTCTCTTTCAGTTAATAGTTTTCTAAATATTGGTAATATTGCCGTATCACCATCTAATAATTCAGATTCTGAACAAGCGCCATATATTGATGAATCCGTTTTGTTGCGATGCTTTTTGTGTTTCTCTGGAGCTACATTCGGTGACGAATGATGATGTGAGGAATGAACTGATTTACCTAATTTTTTCTGTGAACATGTTGGTGTTGTTTCACGTTCTTTTTCACTATCAGTTTCACTTTGGCATACAGTAGTTTTTGGCTTATGTCGATGTTTGGTACGATTTTTTTCGGACACTGATCTTTGTATAGGTCCTGGCGATTGAGATGGATCATGTGGGTTTGTGGTATGTGAATGCTCTTGGCACGTTCTGGTACTACTAGGATAATTCCGAGGTGATTGCCGTGAATGTTGTTTTGCATGTGATAAAGTATGTGTGTCCCATAAATCACTTTGTGATACAACAAAATTATTTTTTAAAGCTGCTCCAATTTGTACACTCACTCTCCTTGGTTCGTTGTTTAAATCTGTAAGTAATAGATAATACAAACTTATTATAGCTATGTTTAAAATATTTTAAAAAAAGTGTTTAGTAAATTTGGTAAACTTATAAAGTTTTTTTTAATGAAGTTAAACCAAATGGAGCATCTAGGTAAATATTAACGGAATGGTGGTTGTACTTAGATAAATAACCACAATTAAATGTCAATATAGTTATTCGTTCTTTTCTTTCAATCTTTTTAATGAGAAACACAGAACTACTATTCTACTATTCAATTTTACTATTTGAAAATCAATATTTTTATTTAGAGGCGTGGTGTAAAATGTATTACAATATGTGTCACAACAACACATAGAAACCTTTAAAGACCCGTGTCACACAACAACATACGTTCTTAGGTGTTGATGAATGCAATTTTTTTTAAAAATAATTGATAGCTAAACAAAACATCCTTTCATTTAATCAAAAATGACATAGGCCAATATTTCATAATAAGATAGAAATAAAAATTTGCTATAACAAAACTAAAAAGATGGTGCCAATAATTCAACTAGTGATATTGGCCTCGATCATGTGATGCACACCTCTTTTCAATTTTCTTCTTCATCTAGAGATATATGAAAGCTAATTTCTATGAGCAAGAAAAAGCGCGACATCATCAAGGAATACTCCCTAACTAAAACTGAGCCTTCTACCGTTGACTGGATAGAGTTCATTTGCCAGTACCTCTAAGATATGCAATTGGCTGTTGATATTTTACTCTTTTATCTCATGGTAACTCTTATATCAAAAGAAGAGACTGAAGTAGTCGGGGTCGTGCCATAGATCCCCGTAGATAAAAAATTTAAAAAATTTACAAAGCAACAATAACTGATTTATCCCTGCTTGAAAATAAATGTAACAGTAGTGTATGGAATAGTATAGTACACTACATATACTATAAACCTAATTGTTGAATGAAATTTATTTATGGAAAAAATTACGTCATATATAGCTGAAATCTGAATATAAATTTATGAAATTGAATAAAAAAATTATTCAGTGATTACATTTTGAACAAAGCTCAATAAACTGAAATTGTCTGAAAAATATTGTTCGTGTTAGAAATCTAGAGAAAACGATGCTTTACATACTGATATTTATATGTATTCGAATTTCGAATAAGTAATTATTGAGGTTTATGAGATTTATGTAATATATTGATTTTCAACCTAACCATTTTAGATTTTTATAAAACTCACAGAAATTGTTTTTCATGAATATACAAGTAAAACACAATTTTCAAAAAAATTTTATCTCTTTGCGTTTTTGTGTAATTAATTTTCAAAATTTTGGAAAATCGTTATTTTGGGGCTCACCTGTGCAGTTTAAATTTCAAACATCTCATGTTGTGTACAACCTAGAGAGCTGCTAGACCCCAAATTATTTTAAAGATAATTGTATATGGTTTAATTTGATAAGCTGCTCGCCCATGTTGGTGCAAAACCGTTTTTTTTTTAAATATCTAAAGACTTTTTTAAAACAAATCAAAGATAGTGTTTGAAATTTTGAAGAAATCAAATATTTTTTAATTTACTATAATAAAGGCATTTTGAAAATTTGAGAGTGGGATTAATATAAGATCAGAAGTTATAGTAAAACATAAGAGATAATGTTCAACTAAAACTGGAACATTACTCTCGATTTAATATTTTTATATGATTCTCCATTATTCTCTTTAAAATTAGTGGTCTAGCAGCTCTCTGTTGTACATAACTTGAGGTATTTGAAATTGAAGCTATACAGGTGAGGTGAGCCCCAAAATGACGATTTTCCATAGCCTTGAAAATTAACTACACAAAAACGCAAAGAGATAAAATTTTTTTGAAAATCGTGTTTTACTTGTATACTCATGGTGAACAATTTCTGTTAGTTTCAAAAAATCTAAAATGGGTTGAGTAACTAGTTGGTTTGAAATGGGACGACCCATTTATGATAGTATAACGAACATTCAATAAAATAATTCTAAATAATTAAAAATGTCTAAAATAGATTTAATAGAATTAATTACATTATAATAATTCGTTGGTAGATAAAAATGAATCAATCATAGAAAACGAAGATGCTTTTACCTAAAATTTTGAAATTTAAAAGAAATAAATTCATTCATTAAAAAAATATTGCAAAACTCAATTACAAAAGATGAAACCAAAGAAAATTTTAATTTAAAAGTGAACAGTTACTGCCATTATTATGACTAATAAAAGTATATTTTATATCAAATTTTGTTTTGTATTCTTATCAACCAATAATTTCCAAATTGATTTAGAAAGTTGAAAAAAATTTAAAGAACAAAGGCCAAATGATAAGTAATATATACATTTGAAAAGATAATAATGGTGATATGCAGCCAAATTCTGTAACTGTGAAGCGGTGAAGTGATAAATTTTTCATCACTTCACCGCAAAAATATCTAAGTGAGTGAAGTTTTAAAACTATAAAGTTAACATTGACTATTTGTTTGGCAATAAAATGAAATCGTTTCTTTTGTTGTTATTACTTATTACATTATGTCAAAAAACACCACAACGTCAATGTGATTTGATTTTGACAGTGCGGCACTCGCTATTTGATTTTGTAACACTCAAATCGCATATAGATTCTATATGCATATAGATTCTATAAGATTCCATATAGATTCCATAATCTATGCATATAGATTCTATAAAAATGGTAAAATGATAACAAATAATAATAAAATCGAAATTAAGAAGTTTTTAGCACTTCACCACTTCACAGCTACAGAATTTGGCTAATGGTTAAATATTATTGAAATAAAGTCAAACTTACTTTTATTGCTTCCTTTTCCATGAGGACAAACGTTATTCAGTTCGCTGTTTGAATGAGTAATCGATGTGGAATTATAATGAGTATTGTATTTCGTTCGACCTAACGGTGTAACGGTCCCAGAATCCTATATGAAAAACAAATTAAATTTAAACAATACAAATATATTAGAGTAGTAGAAGATATTAAACTGTATTGGCATTTGGTGTTCGACTACATATTCATTAAAGGATAGAAATAATATTTTATCCTTTCGATATCATTAAGAATAACTTTCTAAACCAGTTTAATGTACATAAACATTGTCTTTCGTATATAAATGGCAATATTCATTCAAATAAAATCTAAAAAGAATAACTTTATTTTTTCTTATCTTATCGTCCCTGGTTCTATTGGTAGTAATTTTTACTACAAATAAAACACCAAGCTTCAGATCATAAATTACTTTCTTTATTATAAATATTTCGGCCGTTTTTGGCACCTTTTTCAGTATATTTATCTCAATGTGTTATCCCGAACACTATTTTGAACTTAATACTCTATTAAGGAGTATTAAGTTCAAAATAGTGTTCGGGATAACACATTGGGATAAATATACTGAAGAAGGTCCCAAACGGGACCAAAATATTTATAATAAAGAAAGCAATTTATGATCTGAAGCTTGGTGTTTTATTTGTAGTAAAAATGACTACCAATAGAACCAGGACGATAAGATAATTTTATCGAATATATCAGATTCTATGTACATACCAAAATGGGTATACAATATACATTGAAAAGCAAAATTTGTAATTTCTTTTTTCTTTTTTACATTAATAATTGTATGCGTTATTATGCAGACACAATAAAAAAAAAGATTTTTGAATCAATGCAACACAATAATAGTATACGGTTAGAATAATATTGACCGTATTTCAAATTAGAATATAAAATATAATCAATCGAAAAGAATTTCATTCAAAAATTGTAATACTAAAATCACAGTGCAACAACCACAATCCGAATGGGATGAAACCAAATGCAAATGAAAGTTGACATTATCCATAACAAAATCCTTAAGGGTTTTTTTAGTTCAATGCGAGATTTCTAACAAGAAAAAATCATTAAAATTTTAATAAGATAATGCTTATTTATTTTTATTATCCTGGAAAGTTGTAGTATCTTAATGTTTTGGGGGTTGAGGAATCCATTTTTGATATTTATTTTTACCTAAAACTCACGCTAGATGACGCTGTCATACAAATTATGCTATTTCTTTTAGATTTTCATAGAAAAACGGTGTAATTCCTTTTTTCTACGATAGCATATGGAAAATGGATTTTCATGAGCAGCATATTCGCTATGAAAATGACAAATTTTTTAACTAGTGTGAAAATATTTTAATAAAAAATGAGAATGACAGTGTACAATATCTGCCATTAACCGCATATTTCCGGTGTTCGCCGACAGATGGAGGATAAAAAAGAAATTTCATAAATTTACAAACGATTTTAAACAACACATCCACAATATTTTTAAAAATTGACTATAAAATTAAAGGTTTTACTACAAGTAGACAATTTTAATTCATTCAAAGAATCTTTATAACTGTATATTAGGCGAAATATAAAACTCACTACTCATCGCCGATTTGGCGAGCACAAGAACTGTTTTAAAATAAATATATTTTTTATGTCATTTAAAAACACAAAATTTTTTTAATTGAATTCTATTACGCAGGTGAGAATATTTATAACAAATTTACAAAAAAAAACTTTAGGATAAGATTTTAATAAATATATTATTATTTGGTTTTAAAAAAAATTGTTTTCTGCTTAATTGCAAATTAAGTTTTCTAAGAGAATGTTGTTTACTATTTTAAACAACCAAAACGTCATTCACAAAATTGAAAGGGTAGTCAAAAACAATTTTGAAAAGTATTTGTTTAGTGCTAAAAAGTGTATATAATATAAAATAATAATTAAAATGTGCTTATTATTTAAAAACATTGATTTCAAACGGATGATATTTATAAATTCTATTAGTAGTGTATAAAATATACGTTTGCAAATTATAAACAATAGCACCCTGCTAACAATCCAATGCAAATAATGAAAACCGAATTTACACGCTAAAAAATGTTATAAATTTTGTTTGTTTTCGCTATTAGTATTTGTTAGGTTATGTTGCAATATTTGCATCTGGAAATTTACAATTACAATAATATTTATTTACTATCGTAGAAAAAATAGCATTTCCTACTCGAGATGAAAATGTTTTTCGTTCGTAAACTTGCTTCACTCGACGCTAACGCGTCTCGTGAACAAATATTCACTCACGAAAAAACAGCATTTTCATCTCTTGTAAGAAAATATACTATTTTTGAGGCTGAAAAATCAATTTTTGATGTTGGCTTCATTGTAATAGTATATTGTATAATGAGTGTAGAAAGAACACTATTGCAGTACGAGTGTGAAATTTGCAGCACGAGACGCTAGTCGAGGGCTGCATTCACATGAGTACTGCAATAGTGCTTTCTACACGAGTCATACACGCTATTTTTTCTACAATTGCAAGATTCGATTGTCATATACTATACAAATATTTAATACCATAAACTAATGTAGATTTTAAAATTTTCATTTTTTATACTATATCAAGTATGTCATGATTTATTGTTGTCAAAAATTTTCCCATATCGTTTTTGATTTTGTTTGAATAACGTTCTAAAAATAAATCGGTGAAAATGAATAGTGATTTCGGTGAAAGTGATGAAGAGGTTATCATTCCCAAGTAACAATTCTTAGAGCTATTAGTATCAAGATACTGTACTGAAGCTCTAGAGAAGATTGTATGTTGCTGGTTGCGCGTTTTATTTGTCGAGTGATACTTGGAGCTCTAAACAAAATTATTGTTGCTTTATAAAATAGTTTTCGAAAACTCATAGCTCTAATAAAATATAGAGCAGGCAGTTGTTAGAATAGCATTACAATAGCATCATAACATAATATAGAGCTCTTAAACTAAAGTAGTGCAGCACCACTTATTATAGACCTAAGAGCTGTATTTCACCGTTGCAACAGCAAAGCGAGCTATAATTGAGCTTATTTAAAGCTATAAGCATTATAAAATCTTACTGTAATATAGCGTTAATGTCTATTTATAAACTGCTTTTTTCTAATATAAAAAGCGCTCAAATATTACAGAGCTTATTTTTTACGTAAATTTTGAGTTATTGCGAGTTTTTGAATCTTCAATAGCTCAAAATGGTTGCGTTTTTCAGTCAAACGTTAGTTGAAATTGAAGCATTGACATTTGATTATGTGTGACATTTTCCTTAAAATTTTAGAGCTTTCTTAATCACACTACTTCTATATAAAGCTATTTGCTTTGTAACATAATAAGTTTATTATACAATAAAGCATTTGTGACACAAAAAAAAGAACAGTTTCACAGAGCAAATAGCTTTATAAAAAATAATGCGATTGTGATAGCTCTATATTAAAATAAATCGTTATAAATAGCATTATAAAGGAGTAATATTTAATAGGTAGCTCTATATTGGTATAATTTGCCACCATCTTCGTTTTTATAAAGATGGAGTAAAAAATATCACCATAATGGCCAAAAATGTTTTAATAATTATTTTTGATAATGATGTATTTTGGAAATATGACATATCACGATAACTGGATTTCTATTGTTAACCATTTATAACTAAGAATTTTTTTAAAAATGAATTCACCAAAATAAATTTATTTAACAAACCTGAAACAGTGAAAAATGTTTCAAAATATTAAAAAAAAATTTATAATTTTTTTATTTTGCCACCAAATACACAGAACTAATAAGGGCGCACTAAAATTTTAGTTCTAAACTATCACTATTCACCATAAAAAATAAATGGCACATAAAATTTGTATACATATTTTCAATAAAAGTTATTACATATATTATTTATTTAAAATATAACAAATTGCCATTTAATTTATGAAAGAATTTATTTGACAGAAACCATAACATCAAAACATTTTAAAACCATGTCGATATGTATAAGTTTATGTAAACATAAAGTTTCATTGAAAAAATTACTTGTATTTGTATTCAAAAAGTAATGTTAGCTCTAAAAACTCTAACAGTCAACCTTTATACAGCTAATATAGCTCTATTAAATATTATTAAACAACTTCTTTAGAGGAAATAATGCTGTAAAAGTAGCAAATTTAGCACCACAACAGCTCTGCTAGAGCTGTGACAGCGCTGCATCAGCAAAATATAAAGCAACCAGCTGTATATTATAGCTCTAGAGCACTAGAAGAGCTTATATAAAACTAAAATTGTTACTTGGGTTGGAACTCCTCCAGACATTGCTGAGGCAACTAAAAATGTTTGTTTGGAACTTCTACCTAAAAAATCTAAAACTAGATATAGAAAAGAACGAGAAGCTTTCTTGACATGGTGTGGAGAGAAAAAAGCCACGAAAATTACGGAGAATGTTCTTTTGGCTTATTTTTCAGAAAAATCAAACATTTTCAAGTCATCCACTTTATGGTCAATGTACTCTATGTTAAAGAGTACACTTATTTTAGAAGACAACGTCGATATCTCTAAATATCATAAGTTGATTGCATTGTTGAAAAGAAAATCAGTGGGCTATGTTGCTAAAAATCTAGAACCTTTTCTAGAGAAGATATAAATAAGTTTGTGAATGAAGCACCAGACAAAGATTTTCTGATGATGAAGGTAATTATTTAATATTTAAATGTATAAAATTAATATTAATATTCAAAAAATTCAAATTAAAGATTGCTCTTATAATGGGTATCGCTGGAGCCTGTCGAAAGGAGGAGCTACTGAAAATGATGTTGGATCATATTGAGGATAAAGAAAATATATTAATTGTACAGGTGCCAGACACCAAAACTCACATCACTCGAACGTTTACTGTTTCTAATGGGGTTGGTGATTGGATCTCAGTTTATCGTAAATACAGAAATCTTCGCACTACAAACATTACTCATAACAGGTTTTTTGTTAACTATCGGAATGGTAAATATACTTCGCAAGCTATTGGAATAAATACATTTGGAAAAATTCCACTAAAAATTGCGAGCTACTTAAATCTTCCAAATTTGCATGAATATACAGGGCACTGTTTCAGACGAACATCTGCTACGTTACTCGCAGATGCGGGTGGAGACATTTTAACACTCAAGAGGCATGGCGGATGCAAATCCTCTGCTGTTGCGGAAAGCTATGTCGACAACTCCATTCAAAATAAAATATCTATGTGTGAGAAAATAACTGAAGCCCCTGCAAGTGACAATATCGCAATGGATAATGAAAATATAGGTCGCGGTGGTAGCTCCATTGTTGGAAGTGCAGCGGAATCAGTTATGGGATTCAATAGAACAATTGTTAAGGCTGCTAAAAATACGACTGAGGGGATAAATATTAGTGCATGTACTTCATGCAACATCACAATAAATATTAATAAATAAATTTCAATTAAAACTATAATTTATTGTTAATGTTTAATCTATAATTATGAATAATTTGATTTATAATAAAATTCGATTCACTTTAAATATTGCATTGAATGTGTTTTTTGTAGATTTATTTTCTAGTTATTTTTCCAATGTAAACACAACTGTTCAGAAAGTACTTTCTACACGGCAAATCCGTGAAGAAAGTACTTTCTACACGTCATTTGGGAAGATTAATTCAATGCCTACTTTTTATCAAATTCATCGTAGAAAATTTGACTTTCACAACAATTGTAGAAAAAATATATTTCTAATGATATCACGAAGTACATTTGATTATTTTCACGTACTGAAACGTACTATTACACAAATGCTATTTTTATGGAAAAAAATGAGTTGTTTATGGGAAAAAACGATTTTTTTATTACAAAAACAACTTTTTTATTTAAAAGAACTATATTTTTATAAAAATATATGTTATTCTATTATTTAATCTTTACAAAATTACAAAAAAAAAATTATAACGAAATCGATTCAACGGTTTATTTTATTTTAAAATACAAGTAATTTTGCATTACAATAGATGGCTTAAGTTATATGTCTCAATTAGATGACATAAATCGTACACTAAACGTATGACATTTACTGTTGTTTACACATGATGAATCAGTGACAGCATCATTAAGCGTTCTTTTTCTTCTTCTTATTTTTATTAATTTATATATTTATCTATTTGTTTATTTATTTATTCATTTATTTATTTTTTATTTATTTATTTATTTATTTATTTATTTATTTATTTATTTATTTATTTATTTATCCCATATAATTTAAAAAATCCCATATAATGTAAAAGCATTTCCATAATATGGAGTCTAATGACAGTGGAAAAATTCAACTTAAGTAAAAAATAATTAAGTGATGAAGAAGTTTCAACTTTGAAATTGTCATCGCCTCAACGGCGTAATCGATAGCGTGTCTGCCCAAGGATTCGAGCCGGGCACTGACGAGGGTAGGTTCGAATCCGATCCGAAACACGTAAAATGTGAATTGTAGTTTTTTTCTGAGAAACTTCAAACCATACCTTTGAATTGAAAATATTCCAATTACTTCTTTACTTACTTGAGTTTAATTGATCTCAAAATTCCAAAATTATTTATTTATTTTATTTATTTATTTATTTATTTATTTATTTATTTATTTATTTATTTATTTATTTATTTATTTATTTATTTATATATTTATTTATTTATTTATTTATTTATTTATTTATTTATTTATTTTATTTATTTATTTATTTATTTATTTATTTATTTATTTATTTATTTATTTATTTATTTATTTATTTATTTATTTATTTATTTATTTATTTATTTATTTATTTATTTATTTATTTATTTATTTATTTATTTATTTATTTATTTATTTATTTATTTATTTATTTATTTATTTATTTTTTTATTTATTTACTTATTTATTTTTTTATTTATTTATTTATTTATTTATTAGAAATATCTTGCCCCAGCAACTGTAAGGAAGCGCTAGATGACGGTTTTATTAAATCGTAAAGTTCACTCTTTTCAAGTACAGCTACTTCTTAAGCGGCATAAAGTATCTCATGAACAGACCAGTCATTGCCATTCAAAACCATAGCATTCACTATTTGTTTCTTTTCAGCATTGACAACTTTGAATGAGAATAAGGATAGTGGGACCATTTCGGGTCGCAAATACCTCAGATGGTTTTGTAACTTTTTCATGGCAGCTCTGGTTACAAAAACATTTACTTTTGAAAACTGTTTGATAGCTTTGACCAAATTTAGGTCATTAATTGGTGCATCAGCAGACAAAGGACATGCAATCCAAGCTGTAACATAAACATGTGAAGCAAACAGGCTGAATTCAGTTAGAACTTTTTTTCAGATACTCTCAGTTTGAATTGCTCTCTAAAAAGATATATCTTGAAGCAGTACGCATAACTTTAGCGATCCACCGGGCTATATGGTAGGCTCCTGGTAAAGAAAAGTGATATTGCTGCTTGTTTGGTACTTCAGATCAGAGGCGTCAATTGGGTAGGGCTGGGGGGGGGGCATTGGCCCCCCCAAGGATCTGATACTATCAATACATCGATTCAATAAAACCATCCAATCGTTTACACTATATAAAAATTATACACTATAAAAATTTCAATGCACTGTTATTTTGTAAATTCGTCTAATTTTTAGAAGATTTACTTAGCTAATATACCAATTTTATCGCATACATTTTATCGCATACATTAATTGAAATATATCTGATAATATAATTATTATGTTACATATTATTTTGGCCTGACTAAAGTACGGCTCACCACAATATTCAAACCGTTATCGTTCTTTGTATAGACTAGAGCGACGCCGATACGAAAGGCGGTCATATTGCATCTAATCTTCTGATGAAATCAGTTTGATAAACAGAACACGATCGTTCTTCCAAAAACGCCGTGGGGGCGTATTTTGACAAAATTCTATCGTACGATAGTGTTTTGTTTATAAGATATTCGTGTCTAAGCCAGAGGAAACAAAATATAGGGTAACAAAGTATAGGGTTCGTCGAGAGTTCATAGTGCAGTATTTAACATTCAAATTTCAATTGTTATTGGTCATTGGTAATTTATATAAACTTAAAACTAAGTACATGCAGGAGAACACAACCTAATTATATCCCACTTATTTGGAGAACCCTGACTGGTTTGGCCCTGTCTTTTTATCTATATCATATTGTACAAACTTTACAAGACTTTTTTAAAAACAATAAATTAAAAACATTTCTAATTGTAAAATCCTATAACATATCGGTTTTCTTGATAGTTGTGCTAATTTTTATAAAATGAATGAAAATAATTACGAGAGTAATTTAAATTTTTTGTGTTATTTCCAGTGATTTTATAATAGTGAATGTTTTATAATGGACAAGCAATATTTTCTAAAGACACAAACCAATATTTAAGTTATGTAAATATTTTCAAAGTATGTTATGAAAACTTGCTGACAAATTCTTTTCGCTATATGGACTATAATTTTTAATTCATAAAATAGCAAAAATTATATGTTTGGTTGGTTATAATAAAATCCAAAACGTATCCTAAACGTCAATCTTTGTTCATTTTTTTATACAGTCACAGGGAGGGAGAAACTATTATTTTTTTGTGTTAGGTTTTTCTTATAGATTTAAAAGAAGCTCGCAATAGTTGTACAATTTTGAATCAAATGAAAAATTTACGCACGTTTATGGGTAGTAAACTGACCAGACGTCCCACGCTGCGTGGAAATGTCCCACATTTGATTGCGTTGTCCCACGGAGAAATTTGTCACACGAAGCGAACCACGAAACAAATATTTCCACCACATTTGCCCGCATTATCGAAATAATCAAATAAGCCTTATATCTACCTACGTACAGTTTGCGCAATATCTTAGTCAAAGCAATGGCTTCACTGTTTTTTCTTGCAATTTGTATAATGTTATGTATATGTTGATTTATCTATATTGAGAGAACAAACTAGTGCAATATTTTTTTTACTAAATAGTGTTTTAACTATGATTTTCTTAGAAATACTAAACTCAGTTTTTTTCACTTCAATAATTTACATTTTGTTTTGCGAATATCTTTTGATGTCTAACAGATCTATTTCAACGAAAAGGTTTCTTTGTTTAAAGAAACATCTCCCCGGTGTTTATACGAGAGTTTGAAAGTATATTATGAAAAATAATATACAAAATATTTTACTTAAAAAGTCGCAGTTTTCCGTATAAATTCATAAACATTTAAATTTTCAAACCAGAGTTTACAATTTTATTTTATTCGAACACTCATTTTAATCCTTTGAAATAATATTCAAAAATTAAAATGTAAAAAAAATTGATTTTACTCCTTTGGAGCAGATTACATTTTCCTGTTCTTTTATTCGATTTATGAAAAAACGAATCTCGTCATCATTTATATTCATTTTTCTAACAATACATGAACGAATCATTCAAAGCATTTTACGTTGGAAAGCATCAAATTTGAAGCAAAAATAAAAGTTTTGAGTATTTGAAAGAAAATATTTATTTCAATTTAGTAGCAAGAATGATATTTTATTATTTTCATTCCTGTATGTGGGAGTGTTATATTTTTTTTAAGCTACGCACTCTGAAAGAACAAAGTAAAGGAGTGATATAAGTAGCGTTTCAAACTCTGTTTAAAACACACTTAACCTAGGTAGCTCAAAAGTAAAATTATTATTTTCTAATTTATAATTTTTTTTTCTCAATAAAGAACAAACAAGTAGAGAGCAGTAGAGAGGATAAAAACTTGATAAATGGTATATATTTGCAAAAGATAGAACGAGAGGTATACTGTATACCTCTTATACTTACAGAATACAGAAAAGATATTAATTATTTAGTAAAATTAAAATAAATTGTTTCAATTGTTTTGCAGTCTTTACTTATGTAACAAAAGTTTTAAGCTACTATAAAAGGTAAATTTTTACTAATTTTTAAAATTACATTTAAAAAGTTCTCCTGCAAATCAAGATGGATAGAAAACGTTTACGTAAATTCTCATACGATATTGAATTGGACTATCCTTTTATAAAAAAATCAAAATATTGTAACGACTCTTCGTTGGTTCTTTTAGATTATTGAACAAATATGACAGTAAAAAGACAGATCTTTGGTTAACAGAATCTCAAACTTTATTTGTCAACAAATTACAGCAGCTTCCGTTTTTCCTTACAATAAATTCCAGGGTCTCCAATTTATGTCCGATAAACTTCACCGCTTTTCCACAATTTGAATCAATAATATTCGGAATCGTAAAATCTGTATTTACTATTCCACTAAGTTCAGATTCTTTTACTATTAATGCCCAGGCTCAAGTACCACCGATTATTCCTTAAACTTGTGAATATTTATAAACACTTTTAATTGCAAAAGTAAAAACTGACCATCTGATATTTTTGTTCGCTTATTTATATCGAAAAATAAATAAATCGAAACTTCTATAATCCACTAGAAATCAATACTACGTAGTCCGTACATCTTGAATAGGCCACACCTGTTTTCATTCATACTTGCATTTGTATTAGCGAACTCAAATTTAATTTATGCAAAATGTATTTGTTAAAGGGAGTTAACTTTTGATTTTGCCATAGAATGTAGAAAACATTTAGGCGGAACGTATTGGTTATTTATGATTAAATTAAATTAACCCATTCTGGACGAAGTTTATTACACTGCCCTCCATTTAGTTTTGTTCGTCCCGAACAATATCAGCTATCGCATTGGTGCTGTTACCTTGGTACGGTGCCAACCTTTGCAGATGTATCACTTTCATCTTGGTACGGGGTCCCTTTTGTATGCGGTAGATAACATCATTAATTCGTTTGATTATTTTATATGGGCCTTCCCAATCTGGTTGCAGCTCGGGTGATCTTCCCTTAGTTCTTCTGGGGTTGTATAGCCATACCAATTCTCCTTCTTGAAAGCCGCCACTATTTGCATTTATGTCGTACCTGGTTTTCATTTTGTCACTGGCAATCTTAATGTGGTCTCGAACCTGTTGATGGATTTTATTCATCTTCTCCCTTAGTTGTCCCACATAATCCGTTTTCGTGGATACCAGGCCTCCAGGGATGCCGAACTCAATGTCACTAGGAAGATGTAGTTCTATCCCGAACATGATATTCGCTGGCGTTTCACATGTCGTATCGTGCACTGCGCTACGATAGGCCATCAAGAATAACGGAAGATCCTTATCCCAACTTCTTTGGTTGGCTTCTACTACCTTTGACAGATGTTCTTCCATGGTTCGGTTGAATCGATCTACCATGCCATCCGATTGTGGGTTCATAGGTGTAGTTCGTGTTTTTCTAATGCCGAGTGTTCTGCACAGCTCTTCCATCAGTTGAGATTCGAAATTCCTTCCCTGGTCGGTATGCAACTCGAGCGGTGTTCCATATCTGCAAATCCATTCATTGACTAATGTTTCAGCGACCGTAACTGCTTCCTGGTTCGGTATTGCATAAGTTTCCGGCCATTTTGTAAAGTAATCAATGACCACCATGATGTATTTGTTACCTTTTGTAGTTTCCGAAAATGGCCCTGCGATGTCTATAGCAATTCTCTCCATTGGGGCGCCCACATTGTACTGCTGCATCTCTCCTCGAGTTCTTGTCTTTGGTCCTTTGCTCGCCGCACAAGTATCACATCGCCGACACCATTTCTCTACGTCGGTTCGATACCTTACCCAATAAAACCTCTCCCTTACTTTAGCCAGGGTTTTATTTACTCCCAGGTGTCCTCCAGAAATACTTCCATGCAGCTTTCCCAGTACCTCTTCTACTCGACTTGATGGTAACACCAGTTGTTCTAACACTTTCTTTCCATCAGCGGACTCCCATTTTCTTTTTAGTATCCCGTTGTCCATCAATAGTGAGTCCCATTGCGCCCAGTAGCATTTCACCTCCGTACTTAAAGGTGCTACCTCTTTCCACCCCGGTCGCCTTCCTTCGGTTTTCCATTTTAATATTAGAGCCATAGCTGGATCCTTTAGTTGCTCTATTTTCATTGCCTCGGTACACCAATCTTCAGGAGTTTGGAGCTTAATTTGATTCACTTTCATTACTTCATTTCTCTCAGTCCTGCTACATGACTTGCGCTCCTCCATACACGGTCTTCTTGACAAGGCATCGGCGTTACCATGGATCCTTCCCTTCCGATGTTCAACGCGGCAATCTCCTTTCTTTTTGATATCTGCCTCCTTTCTCTCAGTCCTGCTATATGACTTGCGCTCCTCAACACAGGGTCTTCTTGAAAGATCTTCAGCGTTACAATGTATCCTTCTCTTCCGGTGTTCAACGCGGCAATCTCCTTCCTTTTTGACATCCACTTGCTTGTTTGAAAGGTTCATCAACCGGCCTGGAACTACTCCTTCTTTTGCTGCTACTCGTGTTTTGCATTCTTGTCTGATGTGCCCTAACTGCCCACAATTCCAGCATCTTACTCTGCTAGATCTTCTTCGTTGATTTCGTTCAGATTTATTTTCCAAACTTTTGACCCGTATGACCACTTCATCGAGTGCTGCTTTTAATGGCTCTTCAGCAACTTCCATCTGACGTACTCTACCTGAGCCATACGCTCTTTTTCCAGCTTCCATTTGCAGGGCCAATGCTAAAACTTCCGCGGGTAGTTTCTTTCCACTTAGATACAGCTGATTTCTCACTTGTACATCTCGAAGAGCATTGATAAATGTATCAGCTGCCAGTTCGTCTCGGTGTTCCGCGATATAGTTCGGATATGATAGATTAACCAGTCTCACAATGTCAGCCTCTAATTCTTGCAAAGATTCGCTGACTCCTTGTTTTCGCGTCTTGAGCTGCATGCGATGGAGAGCTTGCATATGACTTTCCCCATATCTTACTTCTAAGGCCTCCATTAGCTTGTTGTAATCACGCTCTGTCGCTGATAGTGTCTGCAAAATTTCAGCAGCAGGTCCCTTCAATGCCAATATAAGAGCGTTTGCTTTTTGCTGGTTATCAGCCCCAGTTGTTGCTATCTCAAATTGCACCTTAAATATCTGATACGATGTAGATCCATCAAATGCGGGTGCTTTCACTCTAGCTGGGGCTGAAGTAGTTGATGAATTGATCATGTTACCTGACTTCACTTGTGCTATTTCTTGACGTAATTCACTCGAAAGTTTGCGTAATTTCTCTTGTTCTTCGGTAACTTTCCGCAGCTCCCTTTCCATGTTGTTGATTTTAACCTCCGCACTGGATATACGTGACTCGATTACTTCACGTAGTTGTTGTTGATCTAATTTTTGTTCCGCTGCCAGTTTCTCTTGTCGGGCTTTTTGTTCTGCTGCCAGTTTCTCTTGTCGGGCCATCAGATCAGCAAGTTGTTGTTGTTGGTTGTTTCCTTGTTTGGTCATCATATCAGCAAATTGTTGTTGGTTGTTTCCTTGTTTAGCCATCATATCAGCGAATTGTTGTTGCTGTTGTGCCATCATTTCTTTCATCAACACCATCATCGGATCAATTGCTGGGGCATTCTGGACCGTAACTTCCTCTGGCTCTACTTCTATGACCTCTGTGTTTTCACCTGCTTCTTCTAAAACTTTGCGCAGCCGGAATGCAAGTTCTGCCTTCGTTCCATGGATTGGAGCATTCCTTTTCCTCAACTCATCCTTCAGCTGGGTCTGGCTGAGATCACTAATATTTACTGTCTTGACCATTGTTTCAATAATCCCACTTCTGACACCACTGTAACGACCCTTCGTTGGTTCTTTTAGATTATTGAACAAATATGACAGTAAAAAGACGGATCTTTGGTTAACAGAATCTCAAACTTTATTTGTCAACAAATTACAGCAGCTTCCGTTTTTCCTTACAATAAATTCCAGGGTCTCCAATTTATGTCCGATAAACTTCACCGCTTTTCCACAATTTGAATCAATAATATTCGGAATCGTAAAATCTGTATTTACTATTCCACTAAGTTCAGATTCTTTTACTATTAGTGCCCAGGCTCAAGTACCACCGATTATTCCTTAAACTTGCGAATATTTTAAAACACTTTTAATTGCAAAAGTAAAAACTGACCATCTGATATTTTTGTTCGCTTATTTATATCGAAAAATAAATAAATCGAAACTTCTATAATCCACTAGAAATCAATACTACGTAGTCCGTACATCTTGAATAGGCCACACCTGTTTTCATTCATACTTGCATTTGTATTAGCGAACTCAAATTTAATTTATGCAAAATGTATTTGTTAAAGGGAGCTAACTTTTGATTTTGCCATAGAATGTAGAAAACATTTAGGCGGAACGTATTGGTTATTTATGATTAAATTAAATTAACCCATTCTGGACGAAGTTTATTACAATATAACGACGCAAAAGTTTATTGTATTACTAGTCGGAGTGAGTTTGCAAACTAACAGTGGACATTATGATATTAAAAGATATATAGATACAGATAAACATAAAAAAGCGTTGCTATAAGCCGTCAGCTCCAGTAGCTTGAACAAGTTTTGTTGTTATTTTGTTTTCTTGTTGTTATTTAACATTGACAAAAAGTTAGTTGCAATTTGCGCTGATAACTCGAATACCAATTTTAGTGGTGTCACGTCAAGAAGTGAAAATTTAAAAGCAAGCTAAGCTCGAATTTGAACCCGAATGTATTGGGTATTGGATTCGCAGCCCATATTCTAAATTATGCAATAAGAAGTGCTACTGATTTAAATGGCAGGGTTAAAAAAATTTGGATATTTACTGTCTTTACTGGAGACGTTGAAGGAGTTATGCGGCAAAAATAATGTCGAACATAACCAACTTATTGGATACAGTGAAACTCGCTGGCTGGCGGTAATGCCAAACTAATTTCTTGATGCTTAAACAATGCAGAGATGATACTAAATTTAAAATTATTTTTAACAAATGAAGGGATTTTGCAGAACTTTGCGGCATTCGCTTCGATGAAACAACAATAGAAGTTAAAGATCTAGCATAGTAACCAAGGTAGCTCAAAAGCATTTTAGTTTCATTTCTAAGACCATGTATTTAAATGCTTTTATATATATGTGTGTATAAAAATGTACATGTTATGTTTTACGAAAAAAATCTTTTTATGTCATTTAAATTCTCGCCCCCCCCCAAGATTTTGGTGAAATGACGCCACTGCTTCAGAACCCATAATTATTGAGCATAACTTGCTTATTTCTCTATAATCATTTCTATGTATATAGGAACTGTCTTCAGATAAGAACTTTCTCAACATGACCCAACTTCGCTTCATTTCCTGCAATAGCGGGTCACTACACCTGACTTCGTCTAATGGTTTGTAATTTATAGTTTGACCAATGCTACCTAGACTAATGTTAGGACCACTAAAAAGTCTAATGTTAGGACCACTAGTAGAGCCAAACAGAAGGGTAAATACTTCACTGATGATCAATTCATGAATGTGATAATGACATGCGGAGTGAAGAAGATTTCTGCTAAGTAATTTCTCTAGCAGAACGCATGCTCCCTTATTAAACCCTGTGTAAGAGACAATAGTGTCAAATGACATTCCTATAACATCTTCAGTGATTTGCCAGAGATTGAGGAAGTCAAAAGTGGCCTTGGCTTGACATTTCCCAGTGCAAGAGGAATTTTTGACTAAGTCGTGATATTCATGACTCATGAGCGACCTCTAAATATCAATGTATTGTTTCAATATTTATGTCAGTTTATTAAAATAACAGAAGGAAAAAAAAGAGGGACTGCAATTGCGAAATCAAAAAAATTTTTTTTCTCCATATAATGTTGGACCACTCTAATATATATATATATATATATATATATATATATATATATATATATATATATAATATATATATATATATATATATATATATATATATATATATATATATATATATATATATATATATATATATATATATATATATTATATATATATATATATATATATATATATATATATATATATATATATATATATATATATATATATATATATATATATATATATATATATATATATATATTTATATATATATATATAAATATATATATATATATATATATATATATATATATATATATATATATATATATATATATATATATATAAGACTGGTCGTTAAAAACTAAATTTTCCGAGACGCCCCCCAGAAAAATTCTTTGTGGTCAAAAAACCATAACGGCTTTATTTTTTTTTTTTAAGTAAAAAGAACACGTGCCGCAAAATCATCGAAGTTTATTTTTTGATGAAATTGTTAATATCTCATAAAATATGGAGATGTCAAAAAAAACCACATAATTATTTTTGCAGGAAATTTAATTCTCTACAAAACAGGTCCAGGTCATTTTTTTCCTAAAACCTATATTTCTGATGATATTTTGAAATAAAACTAGAAATTCTTCGAAACTCGTAAAACCAAATGATGAAAATTTCGACGAAAAAGTACTAATTTTGATTTTTTTTGTCACGATTATTTTTTTATACATTTCATTCTATAGCATAAGAAGAAAATTAGGAGTTTTTCGTCATCTTTATTTCTTATGTTTTTAAAAAATTACGAAAACTTACAAGCCCATTTTCAAAATATCATGAGAACTATACGTTTTCGGGAAAAAATGACTTGGACCTTTTTTGTAGAGAATTAAATTTCCTACAAAAATGGTTATGTGATTTTTTTTGACATTTGCATATTTTATGAGATATTTGAAAAAACCTACGAATTTTTCAAAAAATCAACTTCAACGATTTTGCGGCACGTGTTCTTTTGATTTAAAAAAAAAAAAATAATGCCGTTGTGGTTTTTTGACCCCAAAGAATTTTTCTAGGGGGCGTCTCGGCAAATTTAGTTTTTAACGACCAGTCTAAATATATATATATATATATATATATATATATATATATATATATATATATATATATATATATATATATATATATATATATATATATATATATATATATATATATATATATATATATATATATATATATATATATATATATATATATATATATATATATATATATATATATAAATAAATATATATATATATATATATATATATATATATATATATATATATATATATATATATATATATATATAAATAAATATATATATATATATATATATATATATATATATATATATATATATATATATATATATATATATATATATATATATATATATATATAATATATATATATATATATATATATATATATATATATATATATATATATATATATATATATATATATATATATATTTTTATATATATATATATATATATATATATATATATATATATATATATATATATATATATATATATATATATATATATATATATATATATATATATATATATATATATATATATATATATATATATATATATATATATATATATATATATATATATATATATATATATATATATATATATATATATATATATATATATATATATATATATATATATATATATATATAGATATATAGAGTAAAATAAGTAGAATTTAATAAGATAACTCCTAATAAATGAATAAATGGATTATGTCATATTTCATTGGTAGATGCAAATAGATGTATCATAGAAAAATTACGAAGGCAATTTTCTCAACCATAAAGCAATTAAAAAAAAATTATTAATTAATTTAATTATTGAATTAATTAATGAATAAAAGATTGTTAATGAATAAAAGAAAGGTAATAAGTTTATATAAATCATTCAAATCTTTTATAAATATTTCAAGAAGCAACTGCAAAGATGCTATCCAATAAATTTTTTAAATTTACAATTAATCATCAATTTTTGTATTGTACTCTTTTCAACTAATAATTTCCAAATTAATTTAAGAAAGTGAAAAGAATTCACATTATTTTCCTATAATTTTAAATCAAAACACGTTTGTGTTTTAAATTGTATATTCTCTAATCATATACAGATAAAAAAATTGCATTAGTGTCTAACCTTGATTCAAAAATTATAATAATGAATCAGCTGTTTTTATTATTCGTTTAAATATCTATACCGTAACGCATATTATTGCGATTGTAAAAAAACAAAGTTGTTCTTGATATCAATAGGATTATTTACCTTAGTGTGACCCGGCGACCATTTGTTTGAGGAATATAAATTTTCATTATTACTGTTTTCATAAGGAATTGATTTATGTTCTGGTGAACTTTGCGGTTCATCAAAAGCGCGATGAAATTTTTTCGATTCTATAATTTGTTTTGTAATAGTATGATTTGCTGATGAGGATGTAATTGGGGGTGGTATATCATCATTTATCAGTCTAATTGATTTTTGTTGTACATTTTTGTTACTATTTATACTACTACTATTAGTTATAATAATATTGTTGTTATTATTACTGCTGTTATTATTATTGTTATTATTATTATTTATATTACTGTTACTATTATTATTAATATTATTATTACTAGTATTCATTGTGATGATTTGTTGTACGTTTGACGTTATCGATGTTGTTTGCGCTATTTTCTTACTGAAATTTGATTGGATAGTCAATTTTGTAAAATTGTTTTCCAAAATAATAATATGTATAACATGCTTACACTTGTGAAGGCGTTACATTAAAATTTTCCGCTTGTGTTGATGTAACACTGCCGATAGATGTAAGATCAGTTGTTTCTGTTAAACAAATAAATTATTTTAGAACTAACAACATTTGTTATTATGTATTTGATTACAAAGACTTAAGTCTGATTCTGTGGCGACTAATAAGGATTAAATTTTGAAAACTTTTATATTACTAAATTTTTCAATTGAACGCAAAAAACAATGCATTTCCTTTTTGTGGTTTACAAAACCCAAAATTTTAATTTAAATATTTCAACAGATTAGTTAAATGTGCTCAGCAAGAAATTATGAAATTATTATTCTTAAAAAGAAATTTAATGGTTCAAAAATTTATTCAAAAAGATATTTCCCAATCTTCTTTCTTACATTTTTGGCTCACTTTACTTACTTAAACTGATTTATTATCTATAAAAATTAGATTGTAAAAGCAAAAGAATAAGCTCTCTGCTTTATATAATATTTTACATTTAACTTCTGTCTTAAATTAAAACCAATAATCTATCAGTAAACAAATCAATATATACATACCTGTTACACTTGGTAAATCTCTTCTGACCATTGGCACAGAGAGTCGCAAATTTTCTTTTTGAGTTAGAGTCTCTGTGTCGGCTGAATTTCCTTCCAACCAGCTTCTAGCATCTGGTCCTAGTTTTCTTATAAGTGCTTGTAGTTCGGCTTCTCTCTCCATCAAAGCTTTTCTAAATCGACAATTCGTAGTTTTGACATCGCGTAATCTTTGTTCCAGCTCACAAACTGATGAGTCACGTCTGTTTTTTGACATTGGTCGTAACGTTGCACGGCATCGTTTATCTACCGCCCCTGAAGGATTTCGTTGCAATTCAACTAACTGGAATAAAATCAATATAATTTTTGATGTTTTGTTGTGTGGTTTGATATGTTGAACATTAGCGAATAAGACAAATTATAAATAAAAAAATTGGTTAAAAACATCACATATCCAAATTTTCCAAACATCCATTGATTTATAAATAAACAAATTATTTTGGATAATTATCATCCCAGGAAATGAAGCAAGCATTATTGTGATATTTTTCAAAAATATATAGAGAGAAAAAAACACCAATATTATTTTTTGAAAATCATTTTTCTGACTTACATAATTTACCTTCGGTACAAACACCAAACATAACGTTCCCGTTGTGCAAAATATAATAAAAACAGAAATTAAAACGAAAACTGCATCTTTTTGATCGGATAATACTAAAGCAATTGCTGCTCCATAACACACATAATAACGCAGTTGTATACCGATAAACCAATGTGTTTTGAATCGTTTAATGCTGGTATAGATACATGACGTGTTTCCCATGCTAAAAATGCTCCAAATATCTAAAAAGAAACAAAAATTACTGTATCCATAAAATAATGAAATAAACGTTTCAGTGGTTTTTATATGCTATTCTTGAAATTCTATTAAAAATATCGTTAAAATGAAGTGAGACAAACGAGTCGGATGTGAAAAAAAATACATAAAAACAATAAACTGAAATGTTAAACATGTATAAATAAAAGTACAAACCAATAAAACTCCTTTGTAAGCATATATGATTCCAATAAAAATTGTGATCCTTTCAGACTGGCAATATTCATTTTCACGAACTATTAATACGTCT
>OY856188.1:164121999-164191303 GCA_963693315.1 Diogma glabrata | reverse complement strand
AAAACATCAATCAAAAAATTCGGCAAAAATATCACAGATGTCGCTTCGATCGATTACACACACCAGGAGAATTTGACAGCTGAAGTCAGTCTTGTTCAAAAGTTATTGGTGAATAGATGTTTTGGCAACCCAAAAGTAAATATTTTTTTTTTAGTAAAACTCGAATAACTTTTTTACCATCATATGTTTAAAAATATTCCAACATGTTTTGATAGCTGAAATATTCGAGAAACATAATATTTCTTTGTTTTAGCCAAATTTTAGATCTTGGAATATTTTTTCAAAACAAAACCCTAAAATCGCCACGTGGGGCACATATAAACAAAAAAATTTTGATTGTATAAACGCGTTTATATGTGAAGCATGGTATGGTTATATGGTATACGTGTGGTTTCCCGTTTCACTTTTGATATTGATTTGCAAAACCTAAACATACGATGAGATTGAATTTTTGCTTTTTTCTTTATAATTTTCTACCTGAATTTATTGAGGTTTTACAACAATCGAAAAATGTTGTTTTTTTTTTAAAGAAATATATATGTTATATGCTTATATATATTGTTTGAAGCACAATAAATAATAAAAAAATTTTAAAAGGTACTTTATGAATTTTATTGTGTGTTTTTTGGGTGTTTATATGTGCCCCATACAAAAATGCTCCTTGCTTATAAGTGCCCCTTGCTTATAAGTGGGGATACTTTAAACGAGAAACATAAATTTTTTGAAATTCAAAATTTTATACTTAATGTTTAGTTACGTAATTAAAAAAAATAGTTTTATGTAGTAAAGATATGAAATTTTACAATGAAACAGTTTTTAAGTAAAAATGTTTTATTGTTTTAAAGTTATTGAGCTTTAAGTACAAACTGTTTATACCATCCCCACTTCCCCCTAATGTAAGGTTTATTAATGTTTTCAAAAGATCTATATACCACTTCCATATACTGAAAAAAATAATTTGGTGTATTCTACAAAATGGATTCAACCAATTTATTGCAGGACACATTTGGAACTATCGAGGTTGTACCCGCCTGCAAAAAAACTTGATACCTTACCGCCAACTCAATAAGGATTGTTGGAAAGACGAAGTTTAGAGAAAAATAGTAACATTATCGAGTTGTAATGAAAAGTGCATGCGTATATGGTAAATCAGTCACTGTTACTTTTGATTAATGTTGATAGGAGACTAACTTTTACGCTTAACAAACTTGAATTTTATCTAATGACCGATGTGGCAACCGATGACACAATGATAAAAATAATCTAGGCAACAATTTACATAAAACAATGTGAAATTAATCAAAATGTTACAATCGCACATCATAAGATGCTTGAGGAAACAAATGCAAAATATCATTATAAGAGATGCGAGCTTAAATCGTATACGGTATCAGCAAGCGGTTACTATTTCAATCTGGATAACATTGTATTAGACCATATACCGACGGATTGAATTTTTTTCATGGTCGATAAAATGATGCTTACATTGGTTCGAAAAAAAGAACCCTTACAATTTTAAACATAATAAAATCAATTCGTGCACTTTGTATGTAAATGGTGTACCCACAGCTAGTGCATATATGACAACCTCATTTGAAGTCAGTGATTCATGTGCGCTAGTGTATTTAACAATCTTTTCTACAATGGGTATACTACATTTGTCTCAGGGAAATTTCATCACAAAAGAAATGTATGCAGTAGGCTATTTTATGCTTGCGTAAGATCTAACACCAGATTTATCATTCGACGATAACTGTTTTTCTTTACTAAATCAAGAAAATATACGTTTAGAGGCACGTTTTGATGCAGCACTTCCTAACACCTTAGCCTGTTTAATTTACAAGGAATATGACGCCACCATGCAGCTTGATCAAGATCGAAACATTATTTTAGATCAGTTAAAATTATAAATAAGCAAACTTCATATTCAATAAAACATTAAGTCATTATGAATACAACAGAGATCACTAAAGCCCTACAAAAAAATAAAATCACAAAAAAAATTTTCCGTGGTGTTTATGCAATTGGTCAACTACCAAAAATAGTATCAAATAAACCCGCAAGCAATGTTATTAATCGAATGTTATTAATCAATGAACGATCGATGAACGATCATACAAATCTGGTACACATTGGATAGTTATTTATATCCCTTCAGGAGCTTGTGCTGAGTTTTTTGATTCATTTGGTCGAAAGCCATTCGACCCTAGATGCGACGCTTTTTTGTTAAACAACTCAAAGTCATACATTTACAATTAAAAAAACTAAAAAATCGTTATAGTTTAATGTATGTTAAATATTGCTGTCTCTACTTTCCTGCATAGATGTAGTGGAAAACCAATAAAATGATTTGTAAATGGATTCGCAGCCGATATGACTGACTACAACGATCGGATCATAAATTTTTTCTTTAAAAAGTACTTTAACAAAAAGACAAACAAAACAAATGTGAACGGATCAAAAATAAACCCATTCCCTTTGTAAACATGTTCAATGTAAGTAAAAGTGTGTTATTAAATTTTATTTATAACAAACTTTTATACATATTATAAAGTTGTATTTCCGGGAGTTCAATTAATTATTTGTTAATTTGTATGTCCTCAATTAAACCAGTTTTTGGAATTAGAATAAATATTTTATTTTTAAAATCTATCGGCTAGGCCCATCTTCAGGAATAATAACAACAATAACATAAAAAATTCAAAAATTAGAAAAGTATCTGACATTATTATAAAAACAATAACGAATAAACAAAACGAAAATATAATTTTAACATACGCTACTACGTTTAAATAAAAAATAAAAATTACTGAATTATTATTCTACACATCCCTATAATATAAAGATTAATGTTGCTAAATCGTTTATTCGAAAAATATTTCGACATAAAAATTTTTGGAAAGATAATTTAAAAAGAATATTTAACATACTTCGTATAAATAATTTTCCAATTAAACTTATTGATATAATGATAAGTCTGGTTCGTAATACTAATTCAAAACAAATAGCTAATAGTTATACTTATTTGTCACTTGATGAAACTGATAATAATATTACACCACCTTTTGTACAAAAAAATCAATATGCATCTTTAACTTATGTTCCTGGTTTAAGTGAATCACTTTCTCATTCTTGCTCACATTATGTACCTAATATAAAAGTATGAGACCTCAAAATAGAAATATTTTAAAACTTTTATATTAATCATGGGCTCTAGAACTAGATTTTACAATTTTTTTTAATTTTAACGTAGTAACGTTTGTTAAAATTATATTTTTCTTTTGTTTATTGTTTTTATAATAATGTCAGATACTTTTTTAATTTTTGAATTTTTTATATTATTGTTATTATTAATCCTGAAGACATGCCTAGCCTGAAATATATAGATTTTTAACAATAAAATATTTATATCTAATTCAAAAAAACGGGTTTAATTGAGGATATACAAATTAAAAAACAACAAACTTTTACTGTCAGACAACTATTGCTGCAGTTAAATAAAAGGTTTTTTTTTAAGGTTAAAAATGTAAAATATATTAATAAACGAAATTTAAATAAAGACAAGTTGAAACAAATTTTTTAAAAATTATTTATTTCAATCTCTCTCAGAATCAATTGTACAAAGATTTTGATATAAATCACAAATCAGTTTATTTTTAGCTAAAATTGGTAGCTCGTTTGAATGGTCTCGAATAGTTGCATTGGTTTGTAATTTTATTGTGTTGGCGTGAAAAAGTCTTTGTAGTCCATTTCTGTGCAATTTTGTTGAACACATTTTAGCATATATAAATTGTAATAGGCTCCTACATCCTTATAAAATTAGCATATACTAACTGAATATTGAGTGAATCAAAGGTGCAAACTCTCGCAATCTTCCCCATTCCCCATTCCAAAATAGATACTTCTTACCGTTGTAGTACGATAATTTAAATCGTTTACTTTCCCAGTTAATGTTTTTTGAAGTTAATCTTCCTCAAAATATTGCTGAACAAATCCAATTTGGTTGTAAAAAAGATGCCACACATCCCACGTAAGACAAATGAAGTCTTTATCTTTCTTCAGCATCAGTTGTGATATAAAGTTTAAGATCGTCATATGACCTCAAAGCCGGAGAATGCCAAACATTTTCCACTATATTTCTCGCACACACGCTCTCTCTCTCTCTCTCTTCCTCTCTCTCTCTCTCTCTCTTCTCTCTCTCTCTCTCTCTCTCTCTCTCTCTCTCTCTCTCTCTCTCCTCTCTCTCTCTCTCCTCTCTCTCTCTCTCTCTCTCTCTCTCTCTCTCTCTCTCTCTCTCTCTCTCTCTCTCTCCTCTCTCTCTCTCTCTCTCTCTCTCTCTCTCTCTCTCTCTCTCTCTCTCTCTCTCTCTCTCTCTCTCTCTCTCTCTCTCTCTCTCTCTCTCTCTCTCTCTCTCTCTCTCTCTCTCTCTCTCTCTCTCTCTCTCTCTCTCTCTCTCTCTCTCTCTCTCTCTCTCTCTATCTATCTATTTCTCTCTCTCTCTCTCTCTCTCTCTCTCTCTCTCTCTCTCTCTCTCTCTCTCTCTCTCTTTATCTCTCTCTCTCTCTCTCTCTCTCTCTCTCTCACGCGTTTTCACTCCATGGAGGGATTTTACCGTCTGTGCAATAAACTGCAATAAATTGTGCAATAAACTACCAAGTCAGTATCGAAAAAAAACTAAAATCGTAAAAATTGTAATCTCATATAAAGTTAGGTTGAGCTCGAGTGTTTTGCAACAATAAGTTGATTTTCGAGTTTCGATATATTTGCTTCAAGTTTCACTTAAATGTTATGATCGTTACTTAGGTATAATTTAAAGTTCGCAATTTTTAAAAGCATCGTATACAACTCAAGAAATCAATACTTACAACAGCTTCCATGTTCTTTGTACTTCTGTAAAATGGATCTGCAAACTGCCAGGTTGTCATTATAGCTAAATCAATTGCCAGTAGAACTCCAACCACCATAAATAATTGATAATCTTTTATTACTTTTTTATTTAGTTTGACATCAGTAAATATCGAATGAACCCTCCATGTTTTAGAGAACATTGCACCAAATGCTAAACTAAAGCCTGCCATCAATAACCAAGCTCTAGCGGTACATATATATGGGAATGCTGAAACACTACTTAATCCACTATCTAGTCCCAAAAAAATTACACTGAGGTAGGTTAGCATGCAGCCTATTATAATTAAATTGTTTAAATGTGGACTTGACATTTTTATATATCTGAAAATATAAAATTTTAAACTATTGAGTTAAATCGAGCCAAACAGAATTTACAAAATGAATTATAATTTTAATTAATTAAAACATTAACTATCTTTCAAATATAGGCATAATTTTATTAATGTTATTTAATTACGATTACTTTAATACTTATCTGTTTATTTTTTTTTAAATTCAATATTTTCCTGTGTCGTTAAACTTAATCAATAATTATTATTGGTTTAGAATTATTATTAATGAGTTATCATGATTGTTTTTGTTCGACTATGTTAGATATTTTGCGAGAAATCTCAATAATGTTCGAATTACGATTGAAAAACTTAAAGTACTAGTGAACTATTAATTCTTAGAGTTGTGGAAATGTTTGAATTTTACTTTTCAAAATAACGGGAACGCTTTTGACGGGAATGACAATCTTGATGTATTTGATCTGATCAGAGTTTCTGAAAACGTGAAGACAATGCAAAAAAAGTATGAATAAGCTTTTGAAAATTTTGGCACGAATGCAATACTAAAGTATTTTAGACCGAAACAATTGAAATAAAAAAGCTGTGATAATTAAGGTTAGATTTACCGTTCTTGTTCTGAAACAAAGAACGGCAGTTCATACATATAGTACTCGGCAAAGGGATGACTACAACATAGATTTCTGTCGTACTACTGGCGGACAAAACAGTCAGTTGTATAAAGGTTTAAATATGTTTGACCGTCTACACTCTACCTGACGGCTTAAAATCGCTGAAGAGAATATCGCTTTTTAAATAAAATATAAGGGGGCTTTTGTCAATCCAAAATTGAATAAATTAGATTCTATATTTTTATTGATAAATATTAAAATATACGTGTAATTTGTTTTAAATACTCAATAACATATTTGTAATTATTATTTTTGCTTTTTGTATGTGTTTGCAACCTATGTTGCTGTTACATACATAAGTATAATTTGTAATTTGTAAATAAATTTATTTAAGATTTGTGTTTAATACAAGAATTTATTTCTTACGTAAAAAAAAATTACCGTTGATTCCTGAATTTAATATTAACAATCAAAAAAATAATTGCCACTATTATTCCAATAGCTGAACAGCTGGCTAAAATAACGTAAATTGTCATATTCACTTGAGTATGCTCGATAATTATCAACGTACGATCTTTTGGCGGTGAACGTCCCACCTGTAAAGAAAAGAAAACTAATATAAATATAATAATAATATAAGATTAGCTGATTCCGTTTACAATTTATGCAAAAGCAAAGATTATCTTTAGATAAATATGAATCACACTTTTACAGTTACAAAATCAAAGTTAATTACTGCAAGTAAAACTTGCAATAATCTTTTTAATATATTATTATTATTATTATTATAGGGTGAAATGCCGTAAACTCTCTGGCATGTTTCGTATACGCAAAAATATCGAATAATTTTATCAATAAAGCTGTTTAATTATCAAAAGCGTTTCAGAAAGACGTTGGTCGCTACTATCCTGGTCATCGAGAATCGTTTCTAACCGTCTAACGGTGCTAGACTAAATTATCTAACAATAGTCGTGTTCGATTTGACTGAGGGAACTGAAACAACTGAAAAATTGCATGGAATTGTTGTGGTTTTTCAGTTAATTCAATAAAATCGAACGCACCTATTATATAGTTAATCACTTTGTATTTATTACTTCTATATAAGGGTGACATCAGATATACCAGTTAGCAAATCACCGGTATTTAAACGAGCAGAATATGAAAATATTTGTGACTGTTATGTTTTGTATTTCGACAGTCTGTTCTGCAAGGCGAAACCAACCAGGTTTGTATAGTTGTCTGGTGCAAAGGCGTCGACTACCAACAACGTGTCTCTCTTTCGAGTTTTCATGTTCTTGTCATCCGACATTGTTGAAAAAGTAAATACTATGAAGAAAAAGATAAGTCGCTATTATAATCGTCTTTAAGCCAAGAAGCGATAACTAAAGTATATGTGACATTTCGAAAACTATGTATATCTAAAATGGATAGAACTCAAGTGAATTTTAATAAACTAAACTTAATGTCGTACACAAGTATATGCGCTTTTTGTCTACATGTATATAGGTAATTTTGTAAACATGTTTCATGCGGATTCCATAGACATAACCAAAAATGCAAAAGAAAACGATAAATCAATAAAAATAACTAATATCTATACAAGTATTGTTATCACTTTATTTTTATTGGAGGGCCTTGAGACTTGCAGTTCAAGTAGCACTGCGACCTGGAGGTCTATTGTACTTATTCTAATTGTTTTATTAGTCAGTCGTCGTCTGTGCCGTTACTGGTTGTATTCTGTAATCCAAATTGAGGCTTGTAATAAAATTAATTAGCTCAATTGAAGTGACGTTTCGTGGTAGTGGAAGTGTTAGTCTTCTATGACTAAGTTGGTTGTATCTGTGTCAAGAGAGTTCAGGACAGCTGCAGATGACGTGTTCCATCGTTTCCGCGTCCGAGGAGCAGAATCTACACCGGTTGGCAACAACAAGGCCCATTTAGTTAAGATAGAGGCTTAAAGGACAACACCCACAAAAAATTCAATATTTTAAATCGACAGAGGTACATCAATTTAACAAAGTAAAAAATTGCATATAAAATTGAGGAAATTGCCCTTAAATTAACAAAAATAAGAAAATGCTGCATTCGAAAGCTACTTTTGATATTGAATTTTAAATCAATATATAAAATACTTGAACTGAATACATTTTTGTTGACTTTAATAATCATATCAAAAGTACTGCAGTTAATTCTACATGAGAGTATAGTATGCTTGATATTCTAGATGTTTATAACAACAGCATTGACTGTTGAAATAACATTAAGTTTATTCATTTGACAGTTAAAGTTTTGCGCATTTGTGTTAAAAGTAGCGATGCAATCGATTTAACTAAATAAAACGTCGGAGCCAAAACAATGTCATTTTATTCGAATTTGCCTGCAATTTTGTCGGATCTACCACGATTATTTTTTTGGGTGCATGTCCAGTAACGCACCACGTTAAAATTCTTAGAGACTCTCTGTTTAAGTCGATTGTTTTAAGAGTGAAACAGGAAGGTTACCAGAATCTTCTTGGGGTGTACTAGTCCCTATCTGCTTCTCCATAATTCAATATTTTGTTCCTGTTCCCATTGTGCTTTTGTTCACTTTTATACGCCACCTTGCTTTGCTAAAGCGTCAGCAATAGCATTTCCTTGTATTCCTGTGTGGCTGGATGCCTACACAAGTGTGACTGGATGCCTACACAAGTGTGACTATTATTGCAGGAGACTTTTAATAGATTTTGGTAGCATTCCCATACCAGTTTTGACTCAAAGCGCGTAGGTTTTAGTGCCAAGAGTGCTGCTTGATGTCAGATATAATATATATTTCATATTGTCTTTCAGCACATAGCAAAGCGCAACTGCTAATGGCAAAAAATTCGGCTTGAAATGTGGTTGTTGTGGTGCCTAAGGCAAACGTTTGTTTTGTTCTAGGACCAAACACTCCTGTTCCCGTGCCCACATTGGTTCGAGAACCATCTGTGTACCAGATGTTGGCGTTAGGTGGCAGTGACCGTATGTAGTTTTTAATACGCTCTCTGGCCAATATATTGACATCAAAGTGCACAAAAGTATGCAGTTCAGCTTGTAATTCTGCAAGGATTTTAAGGTGACCGGTGAGCTGCAGTCTATGAACGCTTTACACCGCAACTGCAATGAAGAAAACTTTAGAAGAATCTCCATTGCTGACGTTGGCATGGTTTTGAAAGCACCTGTGGCACTAAGACACCCAAGGCTTTGTATTTTTGGAAACAAATTAAAGCAGTTATTTGGCGCGTTTTAGGCCACCAAACCTATGTTAGAATTAGTTTTATAATACTTTGGTGCAACCAAAGTATCATTTTTGGGCTAAAACCCCATGTTTTCACTAGTTAATTAATATTTTCGAAAAGGTCAACCAAGCACACATGATTAAATCGCGATTGTTTGATTTCGAGTGGTCAAATCGGAATCACATTTTCTTCATCTTTAACAATAAAGGTAGCCAATTGAGGTAGACTCGGCTAGTCAAGTATTTAATATCTGAAACACGCAGGTTACCCGGTACCGGTTTATAGTATTTGAAAAAGAAATAAATAATATATTTAAGTTAACTAGCTCTTACAAAGTCACTTCAAATAAATTAAAGCTTATTGGATACAAAAACTAGTTTTGGGCAATTTGTTTTATAAATAACTGAATATCATTCAGGACGAAGACTAAAACATTCAATATTAATGTTTTTTACACTAGAAACATCGACAATACTGTTATTGTTTTTTTTTTAAATGGTATTGAATTTCCTTACTTTTCTAGCACGATCAAAAGTAAATACTATAACATCTTTTTAAAATATGTTTTGTTTCAGGATATCTGACATCGTCTGCGAAGTTATTATAGTGTCTGCGAAATTTCAATATTGGTAATTGTATTATTCTATTCTATTATATGATTCTATTTTCTATTCTACATAGAACCCATTTAAGGCCTAGGTCCCACTCAGTCTTTAAAGATTCTAGGTTCTACGTCCCAATTATAAGTTATAAGTTATATTATATTATAAGTTTGTCAAAAAAATGTTATCAAGTGTGTCAAAAGAAAGATTTTTTTTTATTTTACCCAATTTTTTGGAAAAAATAAAATTGTTTGTTTGAAATGAAATTTTATTATTATTATTGAGAATTATGGCATTATAAGTTTGTCAAAAAATGTTGTCAAGTGTGTCAAAAATAATTTCATTTATTTTTTAGCCAATTTTTTGGGAAAAAAATGTAGCTGTTTTTATGACGTAAATGTAATTGAAAATGAAATTGAACATGGAAATTTTTGAATTTGTTATAGTTTTTGAAATATTTTTGGAATTTTGAAAAAGTTTGTATTTTTGATTTTGTAATAATTTTTGCATTATTTTTAGAATTTCGGAAAAAGTTTTAATTTTTGATTTCGTAAGAATTTTTGGAATATTTTTAGAATTTTGAAAAATTTTTAATTTTTGATTTTATTATAATTTTTGGAATTTTGAAAAAATTTTCAATTTTTGATTTTGTAATAATTTTTGCAATATTTTTAGAATTTTGGAAAAAGTTTGAATTTTTAAGAATTTTTGAACTATTATTGGAATTTAGAAAAAGTTTCAATATTTGATTTCATTCTAATTTTTGGAATATTTTGGAATTTTGAAAAAGGTTTCAATTTTTGATTTTGTAATAATTTTTGCAATATTTTTAGAATTTTGAAAAAATTGAATTTTTGAATTTTATATATATATATATTTAGAATTTGAAAAAAGTTTCATTTTTTGATTTTGTAAGAATTTTTGGAATATTTTTAGAATTTTGAAAAATTTGAAAAAGTTTTAATTTTTGATTTTGTAATAATTTTTGCAATAGTTTTAGAATTTTGGAAAAGTTTGAATTTTTAAGAAATTTTGGAATATTATCGGAATTTCGAAAAGTTTAAATATTTGATTTCATTCTAGTTTTTGGAATATTTTTGGAATTTGAAAAAGTTTGATTTTATTTAATTTAACAATATTTTTGGAATTTTGATTATAATTTTCCGGTAACGTATTCATATATCGTGTTAGTTTTGTAATAAATTTGTAATAAATTTTATCGTGTTAGTTTTGTAATAAAACAGAGATAAAAAATACTTGTACTTTAACAAAGAGTTATGTTTGATATACATCGCTGCCCAAAACTAAAAACCATGTCCTCGTGAAAGTTTTTTGCCGAAAACTATATCAAAATCCTTTACCCAGACCGAAGTCTTGATATCTCAGAGCTGTGAGATTTCAGCCCCTCCATATTTTTATTTTGGGATGCATTGCTAGCAGAATTAACTGGATATGGTAAAGTAGATCGTTTGCCAACCATAGTAGCATTTGGTAATATTGAGAAGTTATTAACGGTTCCATAATGCGAAGAATGGGGCGGCTTATCGATTGCGAATGCGATATATGAATGCCTTGAAGAATGGGATCTTACTGATAAAGTCAAAGCCATGTGTTAAGACACGACATCAAGTAACAATGGACCAGAAAAAGGTGGAAAAAAGATTGGCCACAACTTGATTCGATTCCCATGTCGTCATCACATACAGGAGATTAAACTACGGGCTGTGTATGATCTCAAATTTGGAAAGACTACAGCACCCGATGTTTCGCTGTTAAACAAATTTCAGAAGGCATGGGGACGATGGTAAAATTAATTCAACAATGTTCAAAAGTGGAATATCGGACAAAAAACCGGAAAACAAAATTCCAAAACACTCGTGAGAAGCTCTAGTAATTTTTTGTCATGAAGAGTTGGAAAAATCACACCCACGCAGCGACTATAAAGAATTTTTGGAAGTTACATTGATTTTTCTTGTTCTTAGCGAAACCATTGAGAATTACAAATTCAAACGCCCAGGTCCGATAAGTCACGCCCTGGGATGGCTAAAGTCATTTATCTCCTGAAGATATTTATGTTTCGTAATCAGTATGATGTTGCTGTTGAAGATTTGAATAAAGTTCGAGACGTTTGCAATTTTCTGATTATGTTGTATGTAAAAATTTGGTTCAAATGCATAGATAGAACAGCAGCCGCAAATCAGGATTTGGATTTCATCAAATCGGCCATCGCTTATAAAATAATTGACCAAAGAGTTTCAGAAGAAATGTTAAGCAACATTTGTTATCATCTTCACTATTTAACGGAAGTTAATATTGGCTTGGCTTTTTTCGACCCAGAGATTTCGTTTGATGAAAAACGAAAAATGGTTCAAAACCTTGAGGTCCCAGCACGAGACATCCCCATCGCACCCCAAACTCGCAAAAAAGATTTTGACGCAGTCAAATATATGCAACTTTTTGCTAATAAGAACATTAGTGATTTTGTCACAGAAAAAACTCAGAGTTTTTTTAATCGATTTAGAATTTGTATTGATTTTTTGCTACGTGACCCATTGGAATGAGGATTTCGTCAAAGCACCGTTGTTTTGCCAAAGTTTTCATGTTGTAAATGATACCGCCAAACACGGTGTTAAGTTGATGATACGGAATACAACAACATTCTAACTAAAGACGAGGACGGTACACAATACACCATTCAGGTGGTCGAAAACTACAGATGCAAATACCCATAATACATAAAATCTAATTTAATGTATTGATATCTTTTGAAAAAATGTTGCTTTTGAATGAAAAATTATTATAAATTTAACCATAAAAATTAATTTTTTCTCTTTGAAAAAAGATTATTATGAATTAGTGAATTTTCGTATATGTAAGAAGAAAAATTAAGATAAATCGCTTTCCCTAAGATCGATTTCTACATACTTAGGCTCGTTAGAATTGTTAATTAATAAGCTTTTAATAAAAAAATCAAAATTATGAGATATATTATGTTTTAAGATGATTATATCTGAGCTAATTTTCTTATCTTCGACGCCACTGCGCGGTGGGTAATTATTTTTCGATTTCAATAAAACTGGATACAGTTAATATTCGAGTCAAATGGAAAATAATTAGCCGGTGGGAGCGAAGAAAAAGATGGTTTGAAAATTGTTCATACATATCTGGTCATGCCTAATATATATATATATATATATATATATATATAATATATATATATATATATATATATATATATATATATATATATATATATATATATATATATATATATATATATATATATATATATATATATATATGTATATATATATATATATATATATATATATATATATATATATATATATTATATATATATATATATATATATATATATATATATATATATATATATATATATATATATATATATATATATATATATATATATATATAATATATATATATATATATATATATATATATATATATATATATATATATATATATATATATATATTGTAATAAACTTCGTCCAGAATGGGTTAATTTAATTTAATCATAAATAACCAATACGTTCCGCCTAAATGTTTGCTACATTCTATGGCAAAGATGAATTAAAAGTTAACTCCCTTTAACAAATACATTTTGCATAAATTAAATTTGGGTTCGCTAATACAAATGCAAGTATGAATGAAAATAGGTGTGGCCTATTCAAGATGTACGGACTACGTAATATTGATTTCTAGTGGATTATAGAAGTTTCGATTTATTTATTTTTCGATATAAATAAGCGAACAAAATATCGGATAGTCAGTTTTAATTTTGCAATTAAAAGTGTTATAAATATTCGCAAGTATAAGGAATAATCGGTGGTACTTGAGCCTGGGTACTAATACTAAAAAAATTTGAACTTAGTGGAATAGTAAATACAGATTTTACGATTCCGAATATTATTGATTCAAATTGTGGAAAAGCGGTGAAGTTCATCGTGCATAAATTGGAGACCCTGGAATTTATTGCAATTAAAATCGGAAGTTGCTATAACTGGTTGATAAATAAAGTTTGAGATTCTGTTAACTAAAGATCTGTCTTTTTACTGTCGTATTTGCTCAATAATCGAAAAGAACCAAAGAAGAGTCGTTGCAGTGGTGTCAGAAGTGGGATTATTGAAACAATGGTCAAGACAGTAAATATTAGTGATCTCAGCCAGACCCAGCTGAAGGATGAGTTGAAGAAAAGGAATGCTCCAATCCATGGAACGAAGGCAGAACTTTCATTCCGGCTGCGTAAAGTTTTAGAAGAAGCAGACCAAAACACAGAGGTCATAGAAGTAGAGCCAGAGGAAGTTACGGTCCAGAATGCCCCAGCAATTGATCCGATGATGGTGTTGATGAAAGAAATGATGGCACAGCAGCAACAACAATTTGCTGATATGATGGCCAAACAAGGAAACAACCAACAACAACAATTTGCTGATATGATGACCAAACAAGGAAACAACCAACAACAACAACTTGCTGATTTGATGGACCGACAAGAGAAACAGGCAGCAGAATAAAAAGTAGAGCAACAACAACAACTTGCTGATATGATGGCCCGACAAGAAAAACAGGCAGCAGAACAAAAAGTAGAGCACCGACAACAATTTGCTGATATGATGGCGAAGCAAGAAAGTCTACGTGAAGTAATCGAGTCACGTATATCCAGTGCAGAAGTAAAAATAAACAACATGGAAAGGGAGCTGCGGAAAATTACCGAAGAACATGAAGAGAAATTACGCAATCTTTCGAGTGAATTCCGCCAAGAAATAGCTCAAGTGAAGTCTGGTAACATGATCAATCCATCAACTACTTCAGCTCCAGCTAGAGTGAAAGCACCCGTATTTGATGGATCTACATCGTACCAGATATTTAAGATGCAATTTGAGATAGCAACAACTGGGTTCGATCACCAGCAAAAAGCAAATGCGCTTATATTGGCATTGAAGGGACCTGTTGCTGAAATTTTGCAGACACTATCAGCGACAGAGCGTGATTACAACAAGCTAATGGAGGCCTTAGAAGTAAGATATGGGGAAGTCATATGCAAGCTCTCCATCGCATGCAGCTCAAGACACGAAAACAAGGAGTCAGTGAAACTTTGCAAGAATTAGAGGCTGACATTGTCAGACTAGTTAATCTGTCATACCCGAACTATAACGCTGAACATCGAGATGAGCTGGCAGCTGATACATTTATCAATGCTCTTCGAGATATACAAATGAGAAATCAGCTGTATCTAAGCGGAAAGAAATTACCTGCGGAAGTTTTAGCATTGGCCCTACAAATGGAAGCTGGAAAAAGAGCGCTTGGCTCAGATAGAGTACGTAAGATCGAAGTTACTAAAGAACCACTAAAAGCAGCGCTTGATGAAGTGATCATGCGTGTCAAAAGTTTGGAAGATAAGCCTGAGCGAAATCAACGAAGTAGGTCTAGCAGAGTAAGATGCTGGAATTGTGGGCAGTTAGGGCACATCAGACGGGAATGCAAAACACGAGTAGCAGCAAAAGAAGGAGTAGTTCCAGTCCAGTTGATGAACCTCTCAAACAAGCAAGTGGATGTCAAAAAGGAAAGAGATTTCCGCGGTTCACACCAGAAGGGAAGGATACATTGTAACGCTGATAATCTTTCAAGAAGACCCTGTATTGAGGAGCGCAAGCCATGTAGCAGAACTGAGGGAAATGAGGCAATGAAAGTGAACCAAATCAAGTTCCAAACTCCTGAAGATTGGTGTACCGAGGCCATTAAAAGAGAACAGCTAGAAGATCCAGCTATGGCTCCAATATTGAAATGGAAAACTGAGGGAAGGCGACCGGAGTGGAAAGAGGTAGCACCTTTAAGTACGGAGGTGAAATGCTACTGGGCGCAATGGGACTCACTATTGATGGATAACGGGATACTAAAAAGAAAATGGGAGTCCGCTGATGGAAAGAAAGTGTTAGAGCAACTGGTGTTGCCATCAAGTCGAGTAGAAGAGGTACTGGGAAAGCTGCATGGAAGTATTTCTGGAGGACACCTGGGAGTCAATAAAACCCTGGCTAAAGTAAGGGAGAGGTTTTATTGGGTAAGGTATCGAACCGACGTAGAGAAATGGTGTCGGCGATGTGATACTTGTGTGGCGAGCAAAGGACCAAAGACTAGAACTCGAGGAGAGATGCAGCAGTACAATGTGGGAGCCCCAATGGAGAGAATTGCTATAGACATCGTGGGGCCATTTCCGGAAACTACAAAAGGTAACAAATACATCATGGTGGTCATTGATTACTTTACAAAATGGCCGGAAGCTTATGCAATACCGAACCAGGAAGCAGTTACGGTCGCTGAAACATTAGTCAATGAATGGATTTGCAGATATGGAACACCGCTCGAGTTGCATACCGACCAGGGGAGGAATTTTGAATCGCAACTGATAGAAGAGCTGTGCAGAACACTCGACATTAGAAAAACACGAACTACACCTATGAACCCGCAATCGGATGGCATGGTAGAACGATTCAACCAAATCATGGAAGAACATTTGTCAAAGGTAGTAGAAGCCAACCAAAGAAATTGGGACAAGGATCTTCCGTTATTCTTGATGGCCTATCGTAGCGCAGTGCACGATACGACAAGTGAAACGCCAGCGAATATCATGTTCGGGAGAGAACTACATCTTCCTAGTGACATCGAGTTTGGCATCCCTGGAGGTCTGGTATCCACGAAAACAGATTATGTGGGACAACTAAGGGAGAAGATGAATAAAATCCATCAACAGGTTCGAGACCACATTAAGATTGCCAGTGACAAAATGAAAACCAGGTACGACATAAATGCAAATAGTGGCGGCTTTCAAGAAGGAGAATTGGTATGGCTATACAACCCCAGAAGAACTAAGGGAAGATCACCCGAGCTGCAACCAGATTGGGAAGGCCCATATAAAATAATCAAACGAATTAATGATGTTATCTACCGCATACAAAAGGGACCCCGTACCAAGATGAAAGTGATACATCTGCAAAGGTTGGCACCGTACCAAGGTAACAGCACCAATGCGATAGCTGATATTGTTCGGGACGAACAAAACTAAATGGAGGGCAGTGTAATAAACTTCGTCCAGAATGGGTTAATTTAATTTAATCATAAATAACCAATACGTTCCGCCTAAATGTTTTCTACATTCTATGGCAAAGATGAATTAAAAGTTAACTCCCTTTAACAAATACATTTTGCATAAATTAAATTTGAGTTCGCTAATACAAATGCAAGTATGAATGAAAATAGGTGTGGCCTATTCAAGATGTACGGACTACGTAATATTGATTTCTAGTGGATTATAAAAGTTTCAATTTATTTATTTTTCGATATAAATAAGCGAACAAAATATCAGATGATCAGTTTTACTTTTGCAATTAAAAGTGTTATAAATATTCGCAAGTATAAGGAATAATCGGTGGTACTTGAGCCTGGGTACTAATAGTGAAAGAATTTGAACTTAGTGATTTGATGACAAATAAAGTTTGAGATTCTGTTAACTAAAGATCTGTCTTTTTTACTGTCGTATTTGCTCAATAATCGAAAAGAACCAACGAAGAGTCGTTACAGTGGTGTCAGAAGTGGGATTATTGAAACAATGGTCAAGACAGTAAATATTAGTGATCTCAGCCAGACCCAGCTGAAGGATGAGTTGAAGAAAAGGAATGCTCCAATCCATGGAACGAAGGCAGAACTTGCATTCCGGCTGCGTAACGTTTTAGAAGAAGCAGGCCAAAACACAGAGGTTATAGAAGTAGAGCCGGAGGAAGCTCCAGTCCAGAATGCCCCAGCAATTGATCCGATGATGGTGTTGATGAAAGAAATGATGGCACAGCAACAACAACAACTTGCTGATATGATGGCCAGACAAGAGAAACTGGCAGCAGTACAAAAACTAGAGCAACAACAACAACTTGCTGATATGATGGCCCAACAAGAGCAATTGGCGGCCAAACAAAGAAACAACCAACAACAACAACTTGCTGATCTCATGGCCCGACAAGAGAAACTGGCGGCAGAACAAAAATTAGATCAACAACAACTACGTGAAGTAATCGAGTCACGTATATCCAGTGCGGAGGTTAAAATCAACAACATGGAAAGGGAGCTGCGGAAAATTACCGAAGAACATGAAGAGAAATTACGCAATCTTTCGAGTGAATTACGCCAAGAAATAGCACAAGTAAAGTCAGATAGCATGATCAATCCATCAACTAGTACAGCTCCAGCTAGAGTGTAAACACCCGCATTTGATGGATCTACATCGTATCAGATATTTAAGATGCAATTTGAGATAGCAACAACTGGGGTTGATCACCAGCATTGAAGGGACCTGCTGCTGAAATTTTGCAGACACTATCAGCGACAGAGCGTGATTACAGCAAGATAATGGAGGCCTTAGAAGTAAGATATGGGGAAAGTCATATGCAAGCTCTCCATCGCATGCAGCTCAAAACACGAAAACAGGGAGTCAGCGAAACTTTGCAAGAATTAGAGGCTGACATTGTGAGACTGGTTAATCTGTCATATCCGAATTATAACGCTGAACATCGAGACGAACTGGCAGCTGATACATTTATCAATGCTCTTCGAGATGTACAAATGAGAAATCAGTTGTATCTAAGCGGGAAGAAACTACCTGCGGAAGTCTTAGCATTGGCCCTACAAATGGAAGCTGGAAAAAGAGCATATGGCTCAGATAGAGTACGTAAGATGGAAGTTTCTGAAGAGCCACTAAAAGCAGCACTTGATGAAGTGATCATGCGTGTCAAAAGTTTGGAAGATAAACCTGAACGAAATCAACGAAGAAGATCTAGCAGAGTAAGATGCTGGAATTGTGGGCAGCTAGGGCACATTAGACAGGAATGCTAATGTTAGATTGTTCGGGTTATTGATTACGAATCTTAAGTTAAATAAAAAAAAAAAAAATGGCGGATCAAATATGGCGGCCAACTTTTCTAAAATTATCCAATTTTGAAATTTAAAAATACTATCGTATTCTACTTAAAATTCTAAGACGAAAGTATTTACCATAATTTTTTGATAAGATCTACCGTTATCGAGATAAAAATTCATAAAGTTTGAATATTGATAATATACGTATTTACTATTTAACGTTTAATTTATTCGTTTTTAGCTGGGCTTAGAATTTGATTCTAAGAACTAATCAACATCTTTTTGGTTCTTAAAGTCTGTTAGGATGAATCTGATGTCAGGTTTTCAAAAATAAAAATGGCGGCTCTAATATAACGGTCATCTTTTCGAATATCGCTAAATTTTGAAATTCCAAAAATACTTTCAGTTCTAATATCATATGGTTTTATTTATTTATTTATTAATATAGTAATCTTATGAAAAATACTACATATAGCCTTCTACTAATTTGGAATTCATGAACAAATTAGAATTATGCAGTTCACATATGTGGGTAATTCTTTTATAAACCGAACACCTTTCTGACTGACCCATTTTTGATTTCGCTGAAATTTTTTTCGAGATTTTTTATCGAAAAAAAAGATATACGTGTTCGAGGATTTTTTTTTTTTTTTGGAAAATAGAACTGTTCTAAATTTCGAGAATTTCGTGATTTTTGGCTTGAAGACTTATTTTCAAAAATTCATAACTTCGGTTGTATAGAAGGTAGAAGCTTCTTCTTTTTCTTAATTGAAAATTCAAAATTTTTTAAAAATAAATTCAATAAGAAACGTATATACATATTTAATTAATGGAGAAATGAGTTTTATTGTTACAAATAAACTAATTTATTGAGCGCGAGACGATAAAAAATTTTATAAATTTTTGTCGTCCGGCGCTGGTAAAATTAACTTATTTGTAACAGTAAAACTCATTTATCCACGACTACTAAAGAATATATGCATTCCATGCGTATATCTTTCATTGTAATTGTAGTCATTCCACAACTAGTGAATTTGATTAAATTCTTTAACAGTTCTATAGAAATACATATAAAAATATAAAATAAACAATCTTGTTTTTTTTTCGATGCTATCTTTGATGAATGTATTTCAATATGGCGATAGAAACTTTTACAGGAAAACTGGAAATAAAACGAAATATGTTGAAGTCGTGGATAAAATAGCATCTTGTATTCGCTTAGGATGATGGCAATTCTTCACTCGGATGATTCCCTCCACTCGCTACGCTCGTTTCGGGAAACTTTATCCTCGTGAAGAATTGCCTTCATTCTAAGCTCATGCAAGAATCTACTATTCTTCATTAATTAAATATACGTTTCTTATTGAAAATTGAATGTAGAATACGATGATTACACTAAACACTCTTTATTTATTTTAGATAATGTCTGAAAATTGATTTAAAATTTTATTTGTTTATAACAATAGGAATTTGTTAATAATTTTTATAAATAACAGTTTTTTTTAAATTGCATCTCTACTCTTTAAAATAAAACAGACAAAAAGTGTAAATCTCTACCAGAACCGAAGTTATGATTCTTTGAAAACAAGTCTCCAAGCCAAAAATCACAAAATTCTCGATAAACCGCTCTATTTCCCCTAAAAAAAAAAAAGAAAAAATCCTCAAACAGGTATATTGTTATGTTTATATAGAACCCGTAAAAAAATTTTCAGCTGAATCAAAAATGTTTTAGTCACATTTTGTCCTAATATGTTCGGTATGTAAAAGAATGAACCATATATGGATTTTTTTGTCGTCCCGCGCTCGATAAATTAATTTATTTCTAACAGTAAATATCATTTCTCCATTAAAAAAAAATACTTTTTTTATAGGAATTTGAACGTTGAATACGATGATTATATTTAAAACTAATTTCATGGTTGGGGCGGGGCAATGGTTAAAATTTAATTTTAATATTTTATTTGTTTATAACAATAAGAATTTGTTAATAACTTTAGTTGAAAATATTTATTTTTAATAAATTCTATTTTGAATTTTCAAATAAAAAAAAGAAGAAGCTTCTATCTTCTATACAACCGAAGTTATGAATTTCTGAAAATAAGTCTTCAAGCCAAAAATCACGAAATTCTCGAAATTTAGAAGAGCTCTATTTTCCGAAAAAAAAAAATCCTCGAACACGTATATTTTTTTTTTTTCGATAAAAAATCTCGAAAAAAAATTTCAGGGAAATCAAAAATGGATCGGTCAGAAAGGTGTTCGGTTTATAAAAGAATTACCCACATATGTGAACTGCATAATTCTAATTTGTTCATGAATTCCAAATTAGTAGAAGGCTATATGTAGTATTTTTCATAAGATTACTATATTAATAAATAAATAAATAAAACCATATGATATTAGAACTGAAAGTATATTTTGAATTTCAAAATTTAGCGATATTCGAAAAGATGGCTGTTATATTAGAGCCGCCATTTTTATTTTTGAAAACCTGACTTCAGATTCGTCCTAACAGACTTTAAGAACCTAAAAGATGTTGATTAGTTCTTAGAATCAAATTCTAAGCCCTGCTAAGAACGAATAAATTAAACGTTAAATAGTAAATACGTATATTATCAATATTCAAACTTTATGAATTTTTATCTCGATAACGGTAGATCTTATCAAAAAATTATCGTAAATACTTTCGTCTTAGAATTTTAAGTAGAATACGAAAGTAGTTTTTAAATTTCAAAATTGGATAATTTTAGAAAAGTTAGCCGCCATATTTGATCCGCCATTTTGTTTTTTTTAATTTAACTTAAGATTCGTAATCAACAACCCAAACTATCTAAGAATATACTGTTTTTTTTTTCGTTTATTATCTCACAGAATGAGAAAATACGTTAAAGCCACATTTTTTCACCTTTGGGTCTTTTTTTGGGGCAGTTTCTGGTCGATGCCCATCACCAAACAATAATTAATCGGAAGCAGATAAAAGAAAGAAGAAATTAAAAAAAAAAATTTGAAAAAAAATCGTGACATATTTCTCGAAATCTCGGTTTTAAAATTTTAACCCTTAAAATAAGGGTGAAAACTACCCCAAAAATTTTGAAAATATTTTTATCGTAATCTATGGTCAAAATTCTAACAAAATCATATTATTCCATTTTTTTTTCAGTCGCACCCATTTTCCTAGAAAATTCACAAGTTTGTGATCGAAGCAAAAAATCGAATTTTGAGAGCGCCACTGACGGCCATGGTGTGAATCAAAAAATCTGAAAAAATTTGTTAATTGTTTTCTCATAAAGTACTACCTATTCCCAAATTTTGAGGAACAAATTTTTTTTTCACACTTAGTTGACGTGAAATGCCCCATATATATATATATATATACATATATATATATATATATATATATATATATATATATATATATATATATATATATATATATATATATATATATATATATATATATATATATATATATATATATATATATATATATATATATATATATATATATATATATATATATATATATATATATATATATATATATATATATATGTATATATATATATATATATATATATATATATATATATATATATATATATATATATATATATATATATATATATATATATATATATATATATATATATATATATATATATATATATATATATATATATATATATATATATATATATATATATATATATATATATATATATATATATATATATATATATATATATATATATGAGATGTTTCACCAATATATAAGAGCCGACATTTACCTCAGAGATCAAAAGGCAAATATTTAAATTATTTTATTTAAGGTTGAAATTGAAAACTTACCCATTTTAGTCCGAATCCTAATGAAAGATCTAAATGCGAGTTTAAAGAGCTATATTCTCCAACTTTTATTTCCTTGTCGTTTTGAAATTGTTTAATTAAAATTCCAGCTTTTCTTTCATTATTATAAAACCTAACTGGTCCCTGAAAATTTGAACAAAAACTTTAAAATCATTTAGGGGAACGATGCATCAATTTTTTGAATAACTTACAGTTACTCCTTCAAAACTTGTATTTTTCAGTGCTTCTAAAAATATATTTTCCCATTCCTTAACACGATATTGAAAATTAGCGATTTGATCTTTTCTTTGTGCGACGTATTGTATTGCTAGCGCCACTGCCCATATTCCGTCATAAGTATATCCATGAAATCTTGAATATTCCAAACCACGTCGACGATTATATTCTATTAAATATTCATCAGCTGTCTGGAAATTAAAATACAGTTTACCTGGAATTTATAATATAAATAATTTTATTTTCTCGTACTATTCCTGAGATTGTGATTTCTCCGGTTGTAGATAGCGGCAAAAGATCAACTAATATGGTTGATTCAAGTGCGGTTTTTATTTCATCTTGTGTACAATTGCCTGTTACATTCCACCATTCATTTGAATATGCACCCATTATTAACCATTGGTATGAACGACCGTACATTTCTAATCTGTAAATTGAAAAGACTATTTATTAAGTCTTGTGCATCATAACTTTTTATGTTTTTATTCTTATATAATGTTATAGGCATGTTTTGATTTAACTCAATAGTCCAGTCAATGAGCATTTTCCCGTATAATCCTTACAAGCAACACCGATTTACACAAACATTTGGATTTAGGTTATGCTTGCCCTCTACTTCCAAGTTGACCTTATCCCGGTGGTTGCTTAAAACCTAGGGGTGAATGTCACCCCTTCTGGGGGTGGAAGAAATATTTTTCTTAAAGTCGATACTTTTCGACTTATTCACGAGTGAAAATGTCAATTTTCCATAAAAAAACCACGTTTTCAGACGTTTTTTAATGAATAATTCAAAAAGCAAGTATTTATCGTTAAATAATTTTAAATTACAATGTAGCTTAGCTAAAAACAAACAAAATGCTGGGTTTATGGTGTCTGTAGACCCAATACAAACGGAGCAATAGCTTGTTGAAGGTAAGTTTATATCGTCGCAAAAACAACCAAAATTCTGTAAAAAAGCCGCGCCATGTTTTTCTATAGCTTGAAACTATCATTTTAACTATAACAAATTAAATTCTTGTATCTTATTCTTTACAAAAACTTCTCAAATCATTAAGCACTATAGTTATAAAATTTCTTAATGGCATTTTGTTTTCTAAACATCTTGCTAAATTATATAATTTAAGTAATACTCTAGAACTACATATCATAATTCTAAAATATATAATAAATATGCACATATATTAAAATTTATTTAAGCAGAGGAAATATAATTTATTTTTTTTTCTATAAAAAACCGCTTGCTTTCACCTACATATTTCTTGAACAAAAACCTTGGTGCGACCTGTTCTTAATATGACAATAAAGCCAACCGCATAGTGGCTATGGTTGACCCATAATAAACATTATATGGAAATAACCATTGATTAAATAGCAATCTTAAATGAATATCACCGAATGTTAAAATTCAGTACGAAAAGAAATTTATTGATAATGTTATTTCATAGTCATCGTTATATTGTTACAGTTGCCATTTGCTAGATATTCTTACAGCAAATCATGTCTTATATAAAATTAAGCATACCGTAATAATATAAGTGGAATTTCAAATAGATTACTATACTTCAGAAAAATTGTAGAAAATATGATACTGACTTACTTAATTAATATAATTAGAAGTCCACTGTTGAATTCATCGGCTTTTCACAGTCGTCTGAAAATAGACCTTACGTATGACATTATTAAATTAATTGAGAAAAGGTCGCGCCAAGGTTTTTGTTCAAGAAATATGTAAGTGAAAGCGAGCGGTTTTTTATAGAAAAAAAAATAAATTATATTTCCTTTGCTTAAATAAATTTTAATATATGTGCATATTTATTATATATTTTAGAATTATGATATGTAGTTCTAGAGTATTACTTAAATTATATAATTTAGCTAGATGTTTAGAAAACAAAATGCCATTAAGAAATTTTATAACTATAGTACTTAATGATTTGAGAAGTTTTTGTAAAGAATAAGATACAAGAATTTAATTTGTTATAGTTAAAATGATAGTTTCAAGCTATAGAAAAACATGGCGCGGCTTTTTTACAGCCTTTTGGTTGTTTTTGCGACGATTTGACTGTTTTTTGTAAAGTTATGATATAATATGGGAGAATCAAATTATTATTATCTATATAAAATGTTTTCTACAGAGAACTTTACTCTCGATTTTTTATCAATCTAGGTGCAATATTTTAAAAAATAAAAGTATCGTTTTTATGTAAACAGGTCTCAACTCATGACATGAACAACTCATGAAAAAGTAAAAGAAATATTCGAAAATAAGTCTAAAGCAATGCATTCGAAAATTAATAAAATTATTACATACAACGGAAACACACACATAAAATCTATAGTCTTTGACTAATAATTTTAAAAAATTAACAACAGTTTTATAAAAGTTCTTGAGAATAGCATAAAAGCTTAAATCGATTGTTATTTACTCTAAATAAATAATAAACAAAACAACATTGTGCAAAAAAAGATGTGAAATTAAGTGTTCCGCAATTAAACAATTTTTTTAAAAATTCTTGATTATGTTCAGCCAAGTACCATTGGTGTCTTCCATAAACTTTATAGTCTATGATTGACTGAAAGTTTAAAAAAATTTCAGTTTTTACGGCTATATATGACTAAGGTTTCTCATTTCCCGTAGAAATTAAAATCCCGGGCAGCCGGGACAAAAAATATTAAATTCCCGGGATCCCGGGAAATCCCGAAAAACGCTAAAGAGCTAGATTTTTCTAAATGGGGGGTAGAAAAATGTGTAAAATTAAAACAGCACAAAAAATGCGCTATTGATTTTTAAATTTCCATTATTTTAATTTAAAAAAACTTCAAAAATTAAATAAAAAAGAATACATACAATACAAACAAAAATAAGTTCATAATACTAATTTTAAAATAATTTTTCAAAAAACTAGATTGTCAATGGCGCCATCACTCAATTTTGTCCAAATTTTCGTGACGAAACGTCCATTGAACCATCCGTCCAAGAGAACCATTAAACATATATTAAGAGAAATGAAGCGCAAGTTTTAGGTAGATTTCTCAGAAAAATCTACCTATTTTAAGTTTGATTGGTTTTAATTTGTTTTGGTTATAAGTGTCAAAAAAACAATACAAAAAAACCATGATACCATATGTGTCAAAAAAAACATTTTCCTAATTTTGAACGAAATTAATTACTACAGGGGGGAAAGAATTAAAAACTACTCGATTTTCGAGTGAGAAAACTTTTAATATCTTTGAAAAAAGTACAAAAAAATGTTAATAAAAATTAGCGGGATACCGGGATAAAACGGGATGAAAATTTACCCCCGGGATCCCGGGATCCCGTTTGAGAAACCCTATATATGACCTCAATCTCGAAATCGGCACATATTTGTCATTTTCGCCTTATCTTACCACATAAATATACGTAAATACATATATTTTCATTTTCAGTGAGAAAGTCGTTGTGAATAATGGATAGTAAACAATCAAATCCTCACCATAAGGGTTTTGTTCTATTTATTCAAAGTACGGAACCCTTAAAATAATTATAAAATTTTCTCAAATTCTTTTCTTTATATCTCATCAAGCTTAAAAACACAAAATTTTAAAGCTACTAAATTATTTTTTAATCTCATCACTTCAAAATAACTACCAACGTTCTAAAATAAAATGCAATAAAAATTAAAATTTATTATCGATATAACATTTGTTGGGTTCTCTCAGATAACAAATTTACATAATAGACCAAATACATGTTTTCACAACATCGTTTTCTTAACACATCAATAATAGGTCTTTTTACTGAAAGCATATTCTAAATATACTCTTTTTTCTAATACCTTTATAATTACAAACTTCCATTTAATATATTAAAAAAACATTTGATGGGTTTTCTGGATACAAACATAACAAATATTTTAATCGAAAACAACTATATGTTTGCAAACTAATCTAGGTTCGTGTTTAAGTTTTTTAACTGTTGTTTAAATATTACCAATATTGAGGGATAATAAATTTCAATTCGCATAATTTTGTGTTTTTCAATTCTGTACATTTGGTTGGTTTTTGAAAATTCGCCAAAATGATACTAAATTACTACATTCATATCAATGCTACCAACGTGGTATAAAAATTTGTAAAAACATTTTAATTTTACTAAAAGTTTGGGAAAGCAAAATTTTGATTTTATAAACTTTCAGAAAAAAGCATGAATGCTGACTTTTTTTTTACTAATGAGATACATATAGTTAAATAAGATATACTTTTATTGATAACTTTGAATACAGTTGTAGAAAAAATGCAAATTATTCGAAATGAAAATTTTAACCTTTAAAACCTATTCGGTGCACAGTATATATACTAGTAGTGTCTTTCAAAACATGGCGCGCGAGCCACTACCTCGTCTCTTGATTCGCCAAACGCAAAAGTTGAAAGTTTCGACGTGAATAAACAAAACACAATGCATTTTTCGGGTAAATTTGGTATAATATTATTTAAAATGTATTAAAACCCCTTATTTTTGTGTTTTATAAAAGATCCTAGCATCAATACTAAGCGTGTTATGACGAAAACAAAGTTGGTCTTTATTTTTTTCGGCGACAAAAAAAACTAAAATCACCTCTTAACTGCCACCCTAACTAAAATTAATTGGTACTACTTAAGAATTCACTTTATTAATGTACTAGCAATATGCTCTAGAAGGTTGACAGGTTTAAAACGCTTAGTTTTGAAAAAAAAAATGAGGTGGAAGTGAAAAGAGATTTTTGAATTTTTGAAAAAAATTACCTTTTCTTCAAAATAACTAATAAAACTATTCATGATACGTAAAATTTGAGGGTTACATAATTCTAGGGATTGTTTTTCTTAAAAATTTGGTATTCTTTGTTTTTCTTCAGGATAAAAATTAAGTAAGATATGGCCGTTTACAGTTTGCACATGTTCGTAAACAGTAACTTCTTCAAGCCCTTTCAGCCCAAACCTTTTTAAAACTAAGCACTAAAAGAAAATTTAATTTATATGACCTTATAGCTCTTAAAAATACCTACAAAATGTTTTTTTGAATTACTTGATACTTTAAAAACTAAGGGAGTTGTGGGTAAAAATATCATAACATATTTTTGCAGAAATGAGAACACGTATATTTGAGCATTGATGAATACATATTATACCTATATTTTAGGCCAGGGTTGTGAGCCGTGTATTGACGAACAAAAAATCATAAAATTAATAAACAGTGTTCATTGATATTATAAAAAATAAATCAGTTCGTAAATAATTAAAATTTAAATCTTATGTTTCAAAATTTTTTGATATTTGATACATATTAGACCAGTGCAGATACCTTTTAAAAAGGCAAAAAATGGTTAAAAATAAGTAACAGCATGAAAACTGTTGGATAAGGAAGAAAATATTGCGCAAATGATGGGAAAATTTAATTAAAGGTGATCCGAGTTACGGGGGTGAAATGGATTAAGCCTTTTGGGGTGGAAAATGTTTTTCTACGATTTTCACTGAAACTAGACCTTCTATCGAAAAAAGTTTTAAGTACAAAAAGTAGGTAACAAAAAGGTCTATAGCTTTCTTCTAGGCCATTTTTTCACATAATTTAAAATTTGCTGTGAATAATAGAAAAACCAAGAAAAAAATAATTTTGCGTTTTTAATTTTTATCTCCCACAAAAAAAAAAATTTTTCGTACAATTTCGTGGTTACTTACCTTATTATATTCCAAATACGCTGTAATTTTTTGGAATCAAAATATTTATTACAGTGTATTAGGGACATAATAAGGTAAGTTTCCACCAAATTGTGTGAAAAAAAATTTTTGTGGGAAATAAAAATTAAAAACGAAATGCCGTTATGTGAAATAATGGCTTATACAAAAGTTATAAGCCTTTTTATTACCTACAACTTTTCCATCCCTAAAAGCTCACCCCATTTCACCCTCGTAGCTCAGATCACCTTTCATTTAATTTTCCCATCATTGGCGCAATATTTTCTTCCAAATCCAACAGTTTTCATGTTGTTACTAATTTTTTTCTAAGGAGAAAAAAACGTTGATATATTATGAAACGACGTAAGGACGTAAGAGAAATATAAGGACGTAAGAGAAAAAGCGCAAATTTTTTACAATGATCTTGCAGCCGCATACGAGATTTTGCAAGCTGGTCGCATAGTACGGTATTGTAATGTTGTACGGACTGCCATAGGACACGCAATTGACCAAATTGAAAAAGGTGGTAGACTTACCTGCATATCTAGAAAAAATGAGACATGAATCATTGCTAAGGGCCACCACGAAAAAAAATGCAGTTAATTTGTCCTCGCTCGTTCCAACAATTGGTGCTTTTGTAAGCCTCTGTGTTTTTGTTATTTATAAAAAACAATAATTTGCGCCCAAAAGTTTACATGTATAAAAAATAAAATAAATAGAACAAAATACTGCCAATTGGTAGTAATAAATCGTGTGTTATCAACATTGATTTTTGGGAATAAGCTCACGGAGAGTTGATAACGAGAGGAGAATGAAAATGAAAAAGTAAATGTTTGGCGTTCGATCGATCAAGTCGAAATCAGGGAGTAATTTTCTTGTTAAGTGTTTAATTGTAATAAGTGTTGTAATGAGTTTTTGTAGTGATAATTTTGGTAGTAGTAGACAACAATTTGGTTAAAAACTATTAAGGTAAAGTTTTATAATTTCAAATGGTCTATTTACTGTTTATTTAGTTTGTAATCGTTTTGGATTTATGTGTGTTAAGTTTTAATTATAAGATTAACGGTGTGTTATAGAGGGTAAAGTTAGTTAAGTTAAATATTAAAAAAAGATCTGTCGTATGATCGTACATGTATTAGTGTTGATGGTTAAGAAATGTTTTAACTAAGTTTGCCAGAGTCAAATTAAACTGAGTGGGATATTTGTTACGGGTAATTGAAGGAAGTCTGATGTCTTAATCATGCATTTTTTAGAAATATTTCCGCAGATAAATTAAATTGCAGATGAAATTGAATGAGTCTATAATGCGTAACGGTGGGACCCTGGAATAGCGAGCACCCCTGAACCTCAACTCCAAGTAGCACGTACACCGTCGCATATAGAAAGAAGAAGAACACTGGATATAGAAATTGGTACTGGAGAACTTCATTGAACTTAATTAAGACTTTGGGGAATATTTGGAAAGGATTCTAAAGAAAATAAAGTGCAAGTTACATTTGATATTTTTGATATTATTGTATTCTCTTATGGTCAAATAAAACTTTTATAATGTGGCAGAACATGTGCGTTATCTTCAATGGTTTGCTTTCGTTTTCAAGATTGTAGATTTTGTATTTTTAGTTAGAAAACGTGTTACAAATTGGCGCCGAAAAACGGGACTTGAAAGCAACATTGATGATAGATCACATGTTTTTTCCGTTGCAATGTTTATGTTTGATAAAATATAATTTGTGTATGTTTAAAATTTTGTGCTTGATATAATATATTGTTAACCGAATAACTTTCCTACGACATTTTCTATAAAATACGGTTATATGATTTGTGAAGACGCAGTTTTGGAATGGTTTCAGAAAACCGGTGTAGTTTTTTTTAAAAGCCGTTAGAATTTGTATTAGGTTGGGAAAACGTGTTTTTTCTCCATAAAATCAACGGTACGATTAAACAATCTATTCTGTTGTTAAAATTTTTTATTGAGATTGATGTTGATGAAATTATTTTATTTTGTGTTAATAGAAACAAATTTTCAACCTTGAAAATATTATTATCCAAGGTGAATGGAAATTTTATTTTTTTGTTGAAATTGTAAGATCAGAAAGCGTTACTGTTGCATAAATAATTTTAAGAATTGGTATGCTTGCTCTTTAATAACAGTTGTTGAATTTAAGGCATTTTTAAATTAAAAAACAACGATAGAAGTAGAATATATTTGGTGAAATATTATAATTCGCGAGAAATTAATTTTCAACTTCCAAGTTGAATAGTAGTGGACGTTTTTTCTAAATTTTGTTTATTAAAGCCAATGCGTAAAGCAGATGCAAAATCTGTGGTCACGTACTTGGAAAATAATTTGTTTCTCGTGTATAGTGTGCCATCTGTAATTATTGCCGACAACGGACCGCAATTTATTAGTAAACAATTTAAAAATCTGTTAGAATCGTATAAAATAAAGGCTACATATAATGCAGCTTATCATGCTCAACACAATCCAGCTGAGAGATTAAATCGTGTAATTATGGCATCTATCCGGTCATATATTGTAAATGATCACAGAGAATGGGATCGTGAGATACAAAAAATTGCTTGTGCGATTCGCACATCTATTCACGAGTCAGCGGGATTCTCGCCATATGTAATAAATTTCGGAAAGCACATGAGGCTAGAAGGAAATTCGGATCCAATACCAAAAGTAGAGCTTCCGAGAGTTGGTCCTGGGGAACCAAAACCTGTTTTTATAATTGCCATGAAAGGCTACGACCTTATATAGTAGACTAGGTTAATATTTGACCTAGTTTTAGTTTCCTGTATTGGAATTAGAATGTAGGTTATTGGTTTATTGTGGTTTGTTGTTGTTGTGTGTGTCCCAAGCCGGTTGCTAAAGGCCTTGGAAGGTCGTCTGGTAAACTAGGTTAGTATTTGACCTAGTTCTGGTTATCTGTATTGGTAATTTCCTGAATTGGAATGTGGGTTAGTTGTTTATTGTTGTTTGTTGTTATTGTGGGTTTATTGTTGTTGCTAAAGGCCTAGGAAGGTCGTCAGATAAACTAGGTTAGTTCTTTTCCTGAATGTGAGTTCAATTTTTAAAATAAAACAATAAAATAATGGTACAAATGACAAATAAAATAATTTGTCATGTGTTTTTATTCATTTTTTCTTTTACATTTTTGTTTTAAAACTAAAATAAAACTATTACATGATTTTATGTACATCAATTTTTATTTGATTAACCAACCCTTATTAATTTATTAAAAACTTTTTCTCTATGAGGTTTTTTTAGAACTGCAGAGATAATAGGTTCAATCTTTTTTATTCGTCTATGAAATCTATCTCGATCACGTGCATATTCTTCATATTTTCCCTGTCGAGCTACTCTATATGCATAATCCCACACATACATAACGTGAAGATCTAATTTATTGTTAAAGGTAACTTTTTTTGTTTTTAACATTATAGTACTTTTTCCTTACGAAGATGCATATAAATGTTAAGACAGTTTTTTACAGCACATCTAAAATGATTATTTGAAAGATGTATCGGACACATTGATTTAAAATTTTCAATCTTTAATAACGATGGTATAGCAAGATTTTCTATTTTAAAACTCTCAATATACTTTTCAAGGAAAAGTTTTTTTTGTTCGCCTTTTACATAAATTTTTTCAGCTTGTTCTAAATAGTATTTAATAATTGATTTTATATCCACATAGTCAAGGCATCCGCCATTCCAATTAAGTCCATTTATTTTATTGCCGCAATATCGATTGCTATATTGTGCTTCTTGACCTAGTTCTTCTTCGTGGTAAGGTGGTTTGAAATGATAAACGATAGGAATCAAACTTCCTTTTTCAAGTAGAGCGAGTTCTTTGACAAAATATTGTTTATCGTTTCCTCTTAGAAATTGGAGATCAACTATGAAAACACGTTTGGCCATTGTGAGACTATATAAGAGACTGTCTGTCCAATTTTCCAAGATTACTTTTATACTTGACCTCTGTTTTGTATACATATAGATTTGTATAGTTAGATAGATACTCTTCGGCAAACCATGTTTTTTCATCCGTTTAGTGTGATGGTTGCCGGGCCGTCTTGTTGTGGGAAATCGACTTTTATTTTTAATTTAATAAAACAAAAAACAAATATATTCAACCTCCAATTGAGAAGATTATTTGGTGTAACCCCGATAAAGAAGCCGTCCCGAAAAATATCAAAGGACTTGAACATTATAATACTATTCCAGATTTTTGTGATAATCAAGATCCACTGTTAATTATAGTAGATGATATGATGTTAAATTCTCACGACAAGATTGTGTGCGAATTATTTACTAGAGGTTCGCACCATAGAAATTTATCTGTAATATTTGTAACTCAAAACGTTTTTCACCAGGGAAAATTTTCAAGAGATATTTCATTAAATTGTAAATATTTAGTGCTTTTCAAAAACCCTAGAGATAAATCCCAAATACTGCCTTTAGCTCGTCAAATATACCCAAAACAGGTCAACGAATTTGAGAAAGTATATAATGAAGTAACTACCTTACCATATGGTTACATTTTAATAGACCTTACTCAAGATATTAATGATATATTTAGATTAAGAAGTGACATATTTGGAAAAAATTTTAGTTTTTGTACAAAAGAGCAATTGGAGCAATTTGGTGAGGAATATGAAACGATTACAAACCAACCGTCATATATTGCACCTGTTAAAAAATTCTAAGAGAAAATTTCAAAAAGTTATAATAAAACAATGTGAGCCGAATGTAATTAAAACGATCTGTGAAATTGCGTTAAATATTTTAAAAGGTAACTGTCATTTGAATAAAAGAGCAACCAATCAACTAAAAAAGTATAAAAAGGACTTGAGATCACTCATTTGCCGTAAGAAGTCGCTCACTAGTAAAAGAAAAATTATAATTCAACGTGGTGGATTTTTACCTGCTCTTCTCGGTGCAGTTTTATCAGGGGTGATTGGTCATTTTATAAAATGAATAATACAACATTTAACAAAATGATAATATTAAAACCTGAAATATATGAAAAACTAAAGCAAAATTCAGACGTTGAACTCAACGAGTTGGATAAAAAGATGAAAAACATTTTATTAAACAAAAATTTGTCCGATATTCAGAAGTGGTATTTGTATCGTCAGAACCTATTTAAAATTAGAAACAAAAAAAGATTGTTATCTAAAATTGAAGAGAAAAAAATTAAAATCATGGAACCTAAAAGTACCCAAACACGTTTCCGTACAAAACCCATATTTAGAGCGACAGACACTCAGACAACAGATGTTGTCGGTAAAAGAAATTTTGAAATGCAGTTTCCTGAAGAAGAAATATATGAGAATGAAGATGATGAAGTATTTGATAAACGTGTCCAGGAAAATATTTTTAAAGAAACAATACAGTCTGACAGTGAACTTGATGAAGACGTTCAAGACAAAATTTTCGCAAAAGCACTATCTGCCACATCAATTGGTGAGCGTTTAAGAAAACGAAAATTAGCTCCAAATCAAAATTATCAAACATTTGAAACCGAGTCTGGAGACGTTATAACGGTTCCTCTTGACAGTCCACCAGAAAAGAAAGAAAAGCATATAAATAGCGAGAAATTTACAACACCTACAAAACGAATTTTACGACCAGCTAAAGCGGGTGACAGTCAAACAAAAATTAATTTTCCAAAATGTAAGAAAACATGGGCGATATACACCTAAAAGATGAATTTTATGTTACTTTACTCAGTGATAACTCAATGAATTACTATCCTGATAATACTTTATCAGCTTTTACAAATAATTTACATAAACCAATCAGCGGTACAAACTGGAAAGTTGGTCTCTCGGAGATTTACTTAAACGATTTTCAACCAAATAAATACAGAAAAAACTGGCACATTGGTACAAAAGTTTTTATAGGAGGTAATTCCGAACACTTGGTTGGAATTGGGACGACGTACATTCCACATAACACGGAAGAATATTTGTGTGATTGGAAATCTTTTTTGTTACCGACTCTTATTCAGAATATACACCCATTTGATGGCTACTCAAGAAAAGAGGTTGAGCGTGAACTAATTTGGGGGATATATGATTTTATATCTTTGGATTCCAATTACGTGGCTGCACCTTCACCAACATCATTAGAAAAACAACTACTTGAAGCAAATGAATTTATTAAAATATGTATAAATCAACCACCACTTGAGGTAAAATTAAAGGCAGATCATAGCTACTCACTCGAAGAGTTACTGAAATCATGTTTTGATCAGATAACTGTAAAAATTAAAGATTTTAAAAAGCATAAGTCAAGACTCTTAGATTTATTTAAAACATTTCTACAATATTTACCTATGACACCCGTAATTAAACCAGAAATGCTTTTTGTCTATACCGATATTATTGAACCAAATATGGTGGGTGATAGCACTGTGAGATGTTTAAGAACGATAAACACAAAAAATGCATTTGAAGGAATGGAAAAAGAAATTATAAATATACAATATTTTGCTGTTGAGAAAAATTTTTTTGATAATATTTCTATTCTAATCTGTGATAAATATAGTAGCAAAATTAATTTTGTTAATTTTATTTATTTTTAAATAGTATTCCTACAAAAATTGTATTACATTTTAAAAAGTATATAAATAAAAGGGGGGATTCTATTAAACAATTTAGTGTTTTATGAAAAGCATTATGGAAGGAGTATATTACAGATACTATTTGAGTCAAACGGGGAAAGGCATTGAGGATATTGGTCCGTTGGTACATTCGACTGTACCATATCAACGAGGACGTGGCCTAGGTAGTTTTTTTGGGGGACTTTTCAAGTATTTGAAACCAATATTTTCTTCGGGGGCTGATTTTCTAAAAAAGCAGGTTGTAAACTCTGGTATAAGTGCTTTATCAGATATTGTATCCGGTGCAAATATTAAGGAAGTTCTGCAAGATCGCGGTAAAGAGATTGTCAAAAGTGTAAGACGCGGGGCAGTTCAAAAACTCAATGAAATGTATGGGTCGGGAAAAAGGAAAAGAAAAGTTATAAATAAGCCGTCGATCAAAAATTTAAATTATTTTACCTCGAAACGACGTAAAGTTAGTAGGCGTAAGAAAGAAAAAGATATTTTTGATTAATTATGGTGGAATGTATGAAATCTGAATTGGATATATTTAAAGCACAACCTATTCAATCAAGTATTCTACGATCCGAAGAGGTTTCTTACAACCCTATAGCCTCATTAGATAAACCATCGGTAATAGAATTTGTTTCATTAGGTCATGGAGATACATATAGGGACTTATCTTCTACATATTTAAGATTGAAAATACGGATTTTGAAAAAAGATGGAGGGTTATGGAATAATGATAAAGGGGCAGACGGAAAAGAACTATCACAGCCAAGTGTAGTTAACAATCTTTTACATTCTCTAATAAAACAATGTAATATTCAATTAAACGGGAAAAATATAACACCATCAGACGGAAATTATCACTATAGAGCATATATTGAATCGCTATTAAATTATGGTAATGATGCTGCTACCACACATTTAGAGTGCTCAGGGTGGACATTAGATAAGGCGAACATAGAAAAATCTAATAATTCTGGATCGAAAGACCGTCAAAAATTGTATAATAATAGCAATGTTATTGAGCTAATGGGTAAACTACATGTAGATATGTTTAACCAGCCTACCTTACTTATAAACAACGTGGATGTTCGAATTACACTAACACTAGGAAAACCAGAATTCTATTTTTTTTCTGACGATACCGATGAATCTCAATTGAAAATTTTAGAAGCAACATTGTTTATGAGACATGTAACTGTTAATCCGAGTGTTCTATTAGCACATAACGCTGTTTTGGAAAAAAAGAATGCTATATATAGTTATAAGCGTGTGGAAGTAAAAACCTATACTCTTCCTATGAATACATCATCCATATCGCTCGACAACGTTTTCATTGGTCAATTGCCGACTACAATCATCTTTTGTATGACCGAAAATATTGGTTATTCAGGAAAAAGATCAAAAAACCCGTACAATTTTAAACATTTTGATATTTCTCAATTTTCGTTGAATGTGAATGGGGTACAGATACCTAATACAGCAATTGAAACTAGTTTCTCTGATGAATATAATTGTCATACCAGAGCCTACAACACACTTTTTCAAGGAACAGGGATATTCCATAATGATAAAGGTCATCAGATAACAAAAACAATGTTTAGCAATGGATTTTTTTTACTTGCTTTTGATTTAACCCCCGATGCATCAGGGAATGAAATGTGCCAAGGTCTACTTAATCAAGGAACTGTAAGAATTGAAGCAAAGTTATCAAAACCATTGCCGTCCACATTAACCGCAATTGTTTATGGGGAATTTGATGCAAACATTCAAATCGATAAAAATCGAAATATATTCACAAATAGGATGAAAAAGCGTGAGTCAAAATATTTTACATCATGTCTTCATCCTGTGCACTTGTCGATGTTACATTTTGTTGTAACGACAAAAACAGTTTGTTTGTGAAAGAAATTTGTATAGTAGGATTTAAAGAGCCTTGCAAGAAGTTCGTAAAAGAGTTTACTTACAAGTTTCCAACAAAAGAGCTAACAAATCAAAACATTGAAAATTATTCTTTTGGAACTGTGACTAACGAAAATATAACTAAAGAGTTTAAACAAATATTAGAAAGTTTTGATATAATCATTACCAACAAACTAATTAAAAAAGAGTTTTTAGTAAACTATGTAAAGGAAGCGAGCAAAGTTTATGATCTGAGTCAATTTATTTTATGAACACTTTAGAAATAACTAACATTTTAAAATGTAACCGGCGTACAAACAAAAAATTTATGGGGGTGTTCGCTCTAGATAGAATTCCAAAAGTAAAAGAAAAACCATCTCTTTTAATCGTCAACACGGATAAGGCTAAGGACCCGGGAACACACTGGTTAGCTATTTATATTCCTAAAAAGGGGTGTATAGAATACTTTGATTCTTTTGGGCAGAAACCAGCTAAACCAGAAATTTTAAGCTATTTGAAGAATCATTGTTTAATTTTTAATGATAAACAATTGCAAAGTAATTTTACAGATGTATGTGGGCAATATTGTTGTGTTTACGTTTGGTTTAGATGTCTTGGTTTAAGTATGAAAAGTTTTTTGAACCAATTCAGTAAAGCAAATTATATTGAAAATGACAGGTTGATTTTAAAACTATTTCATAAAATATTTGGAAAATGCAACTTTTTACAGTCTTGTAACCCGAGAGTTAGAGGAAAGTTAAAAAAAAATGGAAATTCGACATGAAAACGCGATGTCTTTATTATTAAACTATACATACTTTCTTAATAAAAACCAGACCTTTAGAATTTCTGTTGGTTTTACGGGGGAATCATTTGAAGCCACAATCATATTCCATCGCAATGGAAAAGAACTAATTTTTCTAAAATATCGTGATTGGTGTGAATTTTACCATCTATACAAAAAGCTGCTGTGCAGTCGAACAATAAAAAATACCAAATTATGTTTACAAGCAGGAATTCAAGCTATTCGTAGTCAATCTCTTAGTGTCAACAGAGAAGAGGCCGATATATTTAACAACCTTGTTGATTTTCTTCAAGCTGTAATGATTCACTATAAAAATTCCGAACAAAATGTAAGAGCGTATGTTGAAAAATACATAAAAACCTGTGAAGAAAAACAAGTGGAAAAGTTGCATGAAGAAATTAACATCCCAAAGCAACGGATCAATGTGCAGTGTAATTTTTCTAGATTATTTTTCGAGATACCTGTAATATTAAACAATAAACTACGCAAAATTGTACAAAAATAAAACAATTGTCTTTTATTTATTTTATTTTTATTTTTATTTTTATCTATCTATAATGTTACTAAAAAACCATTCGAAATATCCCTCTTGCTCGACTTCGATATTTTGTTCTTCGTTAACCTGCAGATCATCTGTTTGAGAATCAAACCAGTTTTGCCCGTCCTGCCATTCCTCTTCTTCCTCCTCTTCAGGTAATTGCGGTGGTGATGGTGGTGGTATAAATTCTTGAAAAGACGAGGTCACCTCGTCAACATCATCATCATCATCATAATCATTCGTGGTTGAACTAATTTGGTTTTCTTGTGTAATTTTATTTAAAAAATAATTTTCATTACTTTCGCTGGTAAACGGAAATGAAGTCGAATCAGCTTCCATATTAAAAATTGATTTCTGTAGGAAGACTAAGGATTTCTACAAAAATTTAGCCATTTTATACGAATTTTCAGAATCAGTTGTCTCAATATATAAGGAAGGACAGAATTAAATATTGTGTAAATTGTATATATGATGTCACGAGCACAAATAGTCTCAGAACTACACAGGCCACTTAGAAAAAATTTTCGTAGGAGAAAGTTCATTCAAAAGGGTTTGAATGATACTTGGCAAATCGATTTAGTCGAAATGATTCCTTATGCCAAATTTAATAAAGGTTTCAAATATTTATTGACGGTGATTGATACTTTTTCCAAATACGCTTATGCTGAACCTGTCAAACGTAAAACTGCTGTAGATGTTTTACGAGCACTTGAAAACATTATCAAACAAGCAAAAGATTCCCCAAAAAATATTGATTCAGACCAAGGCAAAGAGTTTTTCAACAGACAGTTTAAACAATATATGCTGAAAAATAAAATTAATCATTACCATACATTTTCCGAGCTTAAGGCATCTATCGTGGAACGCTTTAATCGAACTTTGAAAAGCATGATGTGGAAAAATTTCAGTTTACAAGGGAATTACAAATGGATCTCAATTTTACACTCATTGTTAAAAAACTATAATTCAACACCGCATAGAACAATCAAATTACCTCCAGAAAATGTTTCAAAGAAAAATGAAAAATCAATACTTAGAAGTGTATACATGCATCCAAAAATTTTTCAAAAAGCTAAATTTAAGATAGGAGATAATGTAAGAGTCAGCAAAAATAAAGGAAACTTTGAAAAAGGCTATCAACCAAACTGGTCAACAGAAATTTTTAAAGTGGTTAAAGTTAAAAATACATATCCGATTACGTATAACTTAGTCGATTATACCAGCACTCCAATTTCCGGTGGATTTTATGAAACAGAACTAACACCTGTAAAATTTTCTGATACCTATCTTGTCGAGCAGGTTTTAAAAAGAAAAGGGAATAAAGTTTATGTCAAATGGTTAGGATTTGATAAATCGCACAATTCCTGGGTAGATAAAACAATATAATTTAGAACTTCTGAAAACATTTTGCTAAATTAAGTATTAATAAATTTGTATAAAATAATTCCTCGTTTTTTACTGGAAATAAATAAGTTTTCGTTTATTTGAAATTATTAAAGAAAAACTCACTAAAACTTTTGTTTTACGTCGGGAAAAATATGAAAAAAACCCGACCTTTATTTTATGTTTACATAAGCTACAAAATTGCTTAAAACTAAAAAACTGAATATTTGTTACTCCGACTAAAATTGACTTGTGTTTTACCTTTATGTTGTGTAATAATCGTAGTTTACACAAATTTAGGCCTTTTGTATCCAAACGGTACGGAACTATGGTTTTTCAGAAATCGACGTTTTTCTGATTTCGGCTGGTATCTTTTTGTTTCAGTTACTGTATGAACCTCATGATCTTTAGTTCTTTTAATATTTTGTGAAACCACAGCGATATTTTCCCAATTTTGCGGATGAAGAACAGCATGTTTAATCGTTTCAAAATTTATTAGTTTGGATGTTGTATGGTTTAAATTTATGCCTTTAACTTTACAAACAAGCTTTTCTGAGTTATCTTTAGTCGAAAAAACTTTAAACGCGTAATTTTTTGGTCCACCACTAACAAATTCAGATATATAGCTGCCGTGGCCATAACATTCTAGTTCATCGGTCATATCACCAATACGTTCTCCTAGAGGTGGGTCATATTCTCCTTCTTGACTTATATAAATGATTGAGTCCGTATCGTAATACAAAACTCTGTGACCGATCTTTTCTAGATAGCTGTAAAGATGAAGTCGAGCCTGAGCTGTTGTGTAAGCAGCTATACACACATTGATTGTTGATAGAGAATTTACCGCTTCTTCTTTATACTGCCAGCTCACAATTATAACTTCCTCGTTAATAGGTAGTATTTGACAAACTTCTATTGAAGGATTTGTTAGTAAGTCATTCAAAACAAACGGTTGGTTAACAATAGTTGTTTGTTGTTGGTTTTCTCGCTGACCAAATTTTCCCCAAAAAGAATTTAAAATTAATTTTGCAAAAGACCTTAATCCAGGATTATTATTGATATTTTTAAATTCCAATTGAACTTCTTCTGAACTTAAAAAGGAATCAATATACTTTTGTTTTTCCAATTCTGTTTGATATTTAGACGGAAAACCTGAAGATTCCTGTTTAATTTTTATAAACTTATTCATCATTTCCGTGAAGAGTCCTTGTTCTTTCTTTTCCTTGTTATATTGCGTAATCTCGTATTCCCAGATTTTGTAAATGTGTAAAATTTTGTAGTTTTTTTTGAGAGCCTGTAAAACTTCGTCAATCACCCATGTTCCAGTTAATGCCCTTTCATCGTTAGAATGTAAACAAAATGCACTTTGATTTTTTTGATCTCCGCAGCTTTGGCAGAGTGAGAACATCAATTTGTTATTTTGTTTTTGCGGTAAAACTGGATGAAATAGGTTTTCTGGTGGTAATATTTTACATTTAATCAACCCATTCTTTTTTTGTAAATCAATTCCAGAACACACAGAATTTCCAACATGTACTTTAGGGTGTTTAACAGGAAATTTGCCATATTTATAGACCCCCGTACATCGAGCAGACGTCTATGTATTTAATTTTCTCTCCGTTTTTACACTTATAATGAGTGTAGACATTGCCTGTTCTTCCACCATAGAATGCATCCCGAGGGTTTAGTGGTGCAGTAAAAATGATTGGGTGGTTTTTTAAGTAAAACAGTTGTTTGTTTTCATTTGTTCGCGAAATGCGCATTCCCACATTTCGATTACTTTATATCCAAGGGATTTTAAGTACTCATTTTTGGCCAGCGTTCTTTCATACCTTTGATTTAAAGTATCGTTAGAATCATTATACAAGGATACATCTCTTTTATGGATTAGGCACTTCGGATGACCATGGTAAAAACAACCTAGAAAGTTAATAAAAATTAATAATGTGTTATAGCGAGTTTTTAATTTTAATTTTGTTTTATTACCTTGAAACTCAAAAACTTCCTTAGTGCTGTCACAAAATGCATCAACTTTGACACCGCCAATCACTTTTTCTCTCCCGCTAGCAGCATACTGAAATTTAATTTTTCGGGTGTCCTGCTCCCATACAACACAGAAAGTTTCGTCTGAACACTAGGTTACAGGCTGAGGCTATTGTTGCTGCTTCTAAAAACGGTTCAATGTTGCATTCTTGTAAAAATATTCTTCTGAAGCTTAAACAAGCTTCAGTCAAAATCTTCACATCATTGCTACAGTATTCAACTATTTCTTTTCGCATGTTGAATTCGCAATTTTTATTTTCAGTGTACCATTTATGAAACTCATTTCTCTCATCTTCTTTCATTGAATCGGGGGTGAAATATGTCATAGGCGGTAAAGAACCTATATAATTTTCATTTTCCAGTTTATTAAATAAATGTGGAAAAAACCCCTTTTTTAATTTTGTAGATAAGTTAAAGGCTTTTGGCAATTTTGCTAGGGCCATCGGGAAAAAATTAAGTGAATCGATAAATTTGACATTGTTGATCATCATCAAAATAATTTTCGTTCCCCTCATTATTAGTTTGGGTTCCACATTCGTTTTGTTTAAAACATAGTTTAAAATAAACTGATGATCAAACGCTTGTCCGTTATGAGCTACGACAATTATTTCACGGAATTCTGCGCTTAATTTCAAAATGTGATTCATCATTTTTTCGATTACATGATTTTCTTCAAAAATTATTTGTCTAAATTTACACTTTTGACAAAAAACTAGAGATTCATCGTCAATACAGTTGTCACATCTTTGCTGTAAAACACACAAATTAGGGATATGCTGTCTTAGTTGTGTATCAATATTTTTTTCCTGTCTTGTCTTTAAATCGTAGAATACATATATGCAGTTTTTAAAATTTTTCTGTTTTTTATCTTGCTGAATGAAGCAAAGATGATCCGAAGGTACATGTTGATGACAAATTTTACAAAAATATTCATTACAAAAATGCAGTCTTTCTGTTTTGTAAACGTGCAAACAATTTAAACATTTTTTCACTGTATCACAAATACTTTTTGAGTTAGATGATGAGGCTCGATGAAAATCAAAACATTTTTCCCCTCTAAATGTTCTATTACAGATATTGCATTTAACATTTGTACTATTCTTTGGACATGGTGTTGAATTACGACAACATGGGCAAGTTTTTGAACATTTGTGTTCATGTTTGTGCCAAAATGGAACGTGACAACTTTCGCAATAATATTCTGTACAAAAAGCAGCAGTGAGTGATCCAATCACATTAAAATGATTTTCATGGTATAACAAATTTAGGTTTTTTACATCTTTTGTGGTATTTCCCTCAAATATCACAATTCGACCCCTAGTGTTATATTGATAGACAACAATTTTGTAATTTGTCAAATAATTTTGAAATTTTTTTAATTCATGTATTCCACACCCCTGTTGTGGAATAATTACACCTGCTTTTTGGATTAACTCTTTAGCTTTAATCGCTTGAATTTTTCCGACATCTTTTAAAATATGTCTATAATTGACCTCTTTATCAATTTTTGCAATGCACACAACTAGGGCACGGGGTAAACATAAGTTATCTTTATTTTTTATTGTTATTATACCACGGCGTTGTTTGCATTCTTCAGCAAAATTGTAAAATTGTTTTTTCCTACCTTTACCATAAGGTAAACTGATATATGTTACGGTCAAACAAAATTTGTCTGTACTTAACCCTGTAAAGTAAAAGTGAAAAAAGTAAAAAATGTTCAGCATTTTCATTTAAAAGTACTCACCCTCGGAATTGCTTTGAAAAACCTTTGAAATCACATCCCAAATATGCTGAAACGTCAGTCCGTTTGAAAGTTTATCCATGCAGGACCACGATGCTCGAAGCTTTCACCACAAAATGTCATTCCAATTTTGTCGCTTGGGCTAACTTCTTTTGTAATATATTTGACAATATCGTGGAGTGCCCCTTTAATCCAAGTAATTGGATCAATATAGCTTGGTACAGGTTTTATCGAAAATTTAGTTTCGCGTCTGCGCAAGTTAAACTTCTGCATATTTTTCCCCGTTTCGGAATCGATTAAAAATCGCTCTTCTTCCACTTCTTCCCCAGAAGTTATAAACCTTTTCATTAGAAGTTTTTTTGCCATGTTTTAATGTTGAATCACAAAACTAATACAATATAAATTTTCTAGCATGATAGGCTTTTATACTTAATTTGTCATCATATTGTTTTTGTAAAACTTCAATACTCTAAATCGGAGAGTAAAGCAAATTTTCATCAAGATCTTTTAATTTATCTAAATTTTCATCGCCATAATTTACAAAATGTAAATAAATTATCACGAACAAAGCAAAATAAAAAATGATTTTTCAATTTGTTTTTGATGATGGAAAAAGAAGAATAAAGAATAAATAATAAGTTGAGCTAAGTTAAGATATAATAAGTTGATTAATGTACAAGATAAATTTTTATCGAGATTATTTTTTAATATACGTTTTTTCTCATATGCATAATTTTTTTAATTTTTTATTAATTTTAAACGACAGAAAAGCAACAACAATTGCATTTAATTTATCTGTTGTAAACGCTATTATTTGCCGTCTTTAAGTTTTCTTTGGGTGATTTTAGTTTTGTTGTATTTTGTTTTTATTTGTTTAAACTTACAAATAAATAAAGCAAATCTACTTCAAGGTAGTATAATGAACTTGGATAGAAGATAAATAGAAAAATAAATAATTTAATTTATTGTTATTGTTGCGTTTTTTCTCATATGCATAATTTTTTAAATTTTTTATTAATTTTAAACGACAGAAAAGCATCAACAATTGCATTTAATTTATCTGTTGTAATCGAAGAAGATTATGTGTCTAGATGGGAAAAATTTTTATTATTTGCCGTCTTTAAGTTTTCTTTGGGTGATTTTAGTTTTGTTGTATTTTGTTTTTTATTTGTTTAAACTTACAAATAAATAAAGAAAATCTACTTCAAGGTAGTCTAATGAACTGGGATAGAATATAAATAGAAAAATAAATAATTTAATTTATTGTTAATTGATTATGGGTTTTTCTTTGTTGTCTTGTTGTATTTTGTTATTTTATTTGTTTTTGTGAAACAATATATTTCCCCCCCACTAACTTTTAAGCATCGTAAATTGGTATAAATATCAAGCAATTGTAATCAACAATTGTAGTCTAACATAGTTATTTGATAAACATGGAAAGTTCAACAGACAGCTTTTTGACCGAATACCTAGTAACTTCCGATTGTCAAGCGGCTCCACCTCTCAAAAGAAAGCGCTTACATCATCAAACACAGCAACAACAACAGATACTACAACAACAACAACAGCAACAACAACAACAGCAACAACATCAAATGACCAGAAAACAAATTTTTCTGGCAAAATGTTCAAGCGCAGCAAAGGAAAAATCAAAACCATTTATGAAGATAGCAGAATTGCAGGAAAACCACGCATACAAATTATGCACAATTCGAAAAATCGACACAAAATTTGGGAAAAAGTGGATTTTCGAAACCGGAGATGTATTATTATTCGCACCAAATAAATTCAATGAATTATTTAACGAGGAAGATTATACAGCATTAGTTATGGAGGAAAATTTCTACCTCATAAAAACCCCTCAAAACGGTTTAACACTCTTAGAAGGTGAAAATAAAAACATTAATTAAATTTTATTTAAGTTTTAATTTTAAGACAAAAAATAAAACAAGAAATTAAATTTTAGTTTTAGAGCAAAAAAAAATGTAAAAAGAAAAAATGAATAAAAACACATGACAAATTATTTTATTTGTCATTTGTACCATTATTTTATTGTTTTATTTTAAAAATTGAACTCACATTCAGGAAAAGAACTAACCTAGTTTATCTGACGACCTTCCTAGGCCTTTAGCAACAACAATAAACCCACAATAACAACAAACAACAATAAACAACTAACCCACATTCCAATTCAGGAAATTACAAATACAGATAACCAGAACTAGGTCAAATACTAACCTAGTTTACCAGACGACCTTCAAAAGGCCTTTAGCAACCGGCTTAGGACACACACAACAACAACAAACCACAATAAACCAATAACCTACATTCTAATTCCAATACAGGAAACTAAAACTAGGTCAAATATTAACCTAGTCTACTATATAAGGTCGTAGCCTTTCATGGCAATTATAAAAACAGGTTTTGGTTCCCCAGGACCAACTCTCGGAAGCTCTACTACCAAACCTCGCAACAACTACTGTAAATAGATTAGAGAGACTAAATCAAATACGTGGAATTGTCAAACAAAATTTGGTGGAAGCTTACAATAAATATTCAAAATATTATAATCTCCGAACTAAGCCGGCAAACTTTGAGCCTGGTGAAGTAGTGAGGCGTAAAGCCTTTTTTCAATCAAATGCGGCTAATAACTTTAGTGCGAAGCTTGCTCACAGCAATACATAAAATGTAGGGTTCGCGAGAAAGTGGGGGCGTCAACATATTTGTTAGAAGATATGTCTGGACGAACGTTAGGAAAATTTCATGGGAATGACTTATTGAAATTTTGTCAACGTAATGAACAATGAACGTAAGAAGTTTAAGAACTCTTAACTCTAAAGCAAACTTTCAAAAATTTCAACATTAAGTAAAGAAATATTCGGTTATCAAATTGTTGGTTATCATATTGTCTTATACTTTTGATTATTGTAACTTTTGCATGCATATGCATTAAGCTAGTAATTAATCTTTTTCAAGCAATGGAATTGTGACTTAGTGTTCGAGTCCCGTTTCACTGATAGCTTCAGAATTTAATAAATTAATGAAAGCTGATTAAGGGTTTAGATCCGTAACAAAATTGTATGGATACATTAGGATAGTTTAGATAAGTTTTTGTTATGTGTGTTTTGATTTTTGTTTTTTTTGGATATAATAATTTGTTATTTGTACGTTCAACGGTACATAAATTATTATTTTTGTTCTTTTAAAACATTTGGTTTTTTGGTATTGATGTTTCGTGAGTTTTTCGATTAAAACTAATTCGAAACTCAAACTGTGGATTAGGTTTGTGAATTGGTAGTTTATAGTTATGTACATTTATCTATGTAATTTTTTGTCTTGATTTCAAATTAATTTTGAACTTTACTTAGCTGAGCTAAATGTTGATTGGAAATATAATATCGTTACGATATTAAAAGGATTTCCACCAAGAAATGTTTTTTGAAAATTAAAAACTTGTCGATTTGCGTGTTATCGTTAAGAATGATAATTTCAACGCAAGAAAGTATTCCGATAAAGAAAAATTTATTGGAATAAGTATTTGTTTTGCTTTATTGTTTTTTTTGGCTGTCAATAAGTTGATTGGAAATAATATCTTTAAGATATTGAAAGATTTTCCACCAAAAATAGATTTTAAAATTAAAAATTTGTCGATTTGCGTTCAAGTTTAGTTGTCTAACATTTAATACGGTGTATTTATTGGTCGGAAAGAATAAGACAAATGTGAAAATTTAAATAAATAGAAAAATAATAATTATGGTTTTAATTTTGAATGAAAAAACGGAATTCATTTCTCAAATTTTTCTGTTCCTTCTGAATTTCTTAATTTGCATGCAGATAAAATTTAGGTCCAATTAACTAAAAACGGATAAACTGAGTCAAAGGTTGGATTAGATGGAACAAAATGAGAAATCCTCAATTGATTCGGGATGATGTTGGGGTGATGGAATTGACCTTGGGTTGAAGAACTGTGGAATGTACCCAAAAGTACTGTAAACAGGAGAACGAGTGCTATAGACGCAAACTAATTAAATCGTGTCGTGCTTTTATCAATCCTGATCACAAGATAATCCTAGTCTATTTAACCTTTTTCCATTTTGTCACGTATATGTTGTCGAGGACTTCAATCTAATACGCAAAATTTTTAGGAATCATCCGTGCATGTAACATGCGGTAACCAACGCTAAGGGTTTAACGCAGATTGTTCCATCAATTAATAATTTACATTTTTTTTTTTACTAATGATAGAGCTACAATGGAGATTCATAGTCAATGAAAAATTTTCCGCTAACATTTAAATGTTTACATAAAATTTTTCACTGTTGGGAAGGGTGAGTTGTAAGCCTCTGTGTTTTTGTTATTTATAAAAAACAATAATTTGCGCCCAAAAGTTTACATGTATAAAAAATAAAATAAATAGAACAAAATACTGCCAATAGGTAGTAATAAATCGTGTGTTATCAAAATTGATTTTTGGGAATAAGCTCACGGAGAGTTGATAACGAGAGGAGAATGAAAATGAATAGGTAGATTTTTATATGAAATCTACCTAAAAATTAGTAAATGTTTGGCGTTCGATCGATCAAGTCGAAATCAGGGAGTAATTTTCTTGTTAAGTGTTTAATTGTAATAAGTGTTGTAATGAGTTTTTGTAGTGATAATTTTGGTGGTAGTAGACAACAATTTGGTTGAAAACTATTAAGCAGTGGCGTTATTTCACCAAAATCTTAGGGGTGGGGGGGGGGGGACGAGAATTTAAATGACATAAAAAGATTTTTTTCGTAAAACATGCACATTTTTATACACACATATATTTAAAAGCATTTAAATGCATGGACTTAGAAATGAAAATAAAATGCTTTTGATCTACCTTGGTTACTATGCTAGATCTATGTCTTCTAGTGTTGTTTCATCGAAGCGAATGCCGCAAAGTTCTGCAAAATCCCTTCTTTTGTTAAAAATAATTTTAAATTTAGTATCATCTGTGAAAATAATAAAATATCATTCTTGCTACTAAATTGAAATAAAAATTTTCTTTCAAATACTCAAAACTTTTATTTTTGCTTCAAATTTGACGCTTTCCAACGTAAAATGCTTTGAATGATTCGTTCAATTATTCATGTATTGTTAGAAAAATGAATATAAAGGATGACGTAGAGGGATTATTGTTCTTTTGCATATCGAATAAAAAAACAGGAAAATGTAATCTGCTCCAAAGGAGTAAAATCGAAAAAACAAAAATTTTGCTCTTACGAGTAAGAAAGATATTCAAATTATGAACATTTTAATTTTTGAATATTATTTCAAAGGATTGAAATGAGTGCTCGAATAAAGTAAAACTCTGGTGTGAAAATTTAAATGTTTATGAATTTATACGGAAAACTGCGTCTTTTTAAGTAAAATATTTTGTATTTTATTTTTCATAATATACTTTCGATCTCTCGTATATTCACCTGGCAGATGTTTCTATAAACAAAGAAACCTTTTCGTTGAGGTAGATTTGTTAGACATCAAAAGATATTCGCAAAACAAAATGTAAATTATTAAAGTGAAAAAAACTGAGTTTAGTATTTCTAAGAAAATTATAGTTGAAACACTATTTTAGTAAAAAAAATATTGTACTGGTTTGTTCTCTCAATATAGTTAAATCAACATATACATAACATTATACAATCTGCAAGAAAAAACTGTGAAGCCATTGCTTTGACTAAGATATTTCGTAATTTCGATAATGCGGGCAAATGTGGTGGAATTATTGGTTTCGTGGTACGCTTCGTGGGACAAATTTCTCCGTGAGACAACGCAATGAAATGTGGGACATTTCCACGCAGCGTGGGACGTCTGGTCAGTTTACTACCCATAAACGTGCGTAAATTTTTCATTTGATTCAAAATTGTACAATTATTGCGAGCTTCTTTTAAATCAATAAGAAAACTCTACCACAAAAAATAATAGTTTCTCCCTCCCTGTGACTGTATAAAAAAATGAACAAAGATTGACGTTTAGGATACGTTTTGGATTTTATTATAACAAACCAAACATATAATTTTTGCTATTTTATGAATTAAAAATTATAGTCCGTATAGCGAAAAGAATTTGTCAGCAAGTTTTCATAACATACTTTGAAAATATTTGTATAACTTAAATATTGGTTTGTGTCGTTAGAAAATATTGCTTGTCTATTATAAAACATTCACTATTATAAAATAACTGGAAATAACACAAAAAATTTAAATTACTCCCATAAATATTTTCATTCATTTTATAAAAATTAGCACAACTATCAAGAAAACCTTTGATTTGTTATAGGATTTTGCATTTAGAATTGTTTTTAATTTATTGTTTTTTAAAAAGTCTTGTAAAGTTTGTACAATATGATATAGATAAAAAACAGGGCCAAACAGTCAGGGTTCTCCAAATAAGTGGGATATAATTAGGTTGTGTTCTCCTGCATGTACTTACTTTTAAGTTTATATAAATTACCAATAACCAATAACAATTGAAATTTGAATGTTAAATACTGCACTATGAACCCTCGAGGAACCCTATACAAATGAAATATTTTGTTTCCTCTGGCTCAGACACGAATATCTTATAAACAAAACACAATCGTTCTTCTAAAAGCGGTGATGCCGCGCATCTTATAGTACGATAGAATTTTGTCAAAATACGCACCCACGGCGTTTTTGGAAGAACGATCGTGTTTTGTTTATAAAACTGATTTCATCAGAAGATTAGAAGCAATACGACCGCCTTTCGTATCGGCGGCGCTGTAGTCCTTGATATAAAAAACGATAACGGTTTGAATATTGCGGTGAACTGTACTTTAGTCGGGCCAAAATAATATGTAACGTAATAATTATATTGGGTAGCGAAAATCCGAAATTCTACGTCCATGCCGTGCTACCTGGGTAACGTTAACAGAATTAGGTTGGTGTAGTTGAGAGGGGCAGAGTAAATACTGCTTATACTCAATGATTCTGCACCATGGCGAGTCATTGGCGCCATAAAACCAATGCAACTCAAGCGTCTGTTCTCCATGTTAGGGGCGGCTTGGAGCGGGCGTCTGTCTTGGATCAAGCGGCTCGCTATATAAATGTGTAGAAAGCGTCTGTTCTCCATGTTAGGGGCGGCTTTCAGCGGGCGTCTGTCTTGGATCAAGCGGCTCGCTATATAAACGTGTAAAAAGGTTGTTTCTGGTGACCTTAAGATGCAGAACGAACCCATTCACGAAAATTTGGGTTGGGCGAAGGGCTAACACCCCATTTCCGTAAAAAATTATTGTCATGAATTCTGTACACAGCCTCGGAATATCTCGGATTCATTATTGGAACGACCTGGGAAACTGTACCCGGACTACGATTTAAAAATAGGAACCTGGAACGTGCTAAGCCTCAGAAGACCAGGAGATCTCCTAAAACTCTCCCAACAAGTCGAGAACTACACACTGGATATAGTGGCATTACAAGAACTAAGATGGCCAGGCAGTGGAATCCATGAAACAGCGAAAGGATACACTCTGTATTATTGCGGTCATCAAAACGGAGGAGAATTTGGAGTTGGCTTTCTTATAGACCGTCGCGTGAATCAGCATGTTATCGACTTCTGCCCAATTAATATGCGGTTATGCAAACTGAGAATCCGCACGCAAAAATTCAATGTAACGATCGTCAATGTTCATGCACCTACTGAAGATAAAGCAGATGATATTAAAGACCTGTTCTTCCTAGAACTCGAGGAAGTCATCAATAACATCCCGCGGCACGATATAAAAATCGTGGTAGGTGACTTTAATGCTCAAATCGGTAGGATTTCAGTACTTAAAACACATATCGGCCCTAACAGCTTGCATCATACGAGCAACAATAACGGTTTTCGCACAGCCGAGCTGGCTATGATGTATGATCTAGTAATTTCTAGCACTTTCTTCCCTCACAAGAGAATTCACAAGGCAACGTGGAAATCAAATGACGGAAGAACGGAAAATCAAATCGATCCGTCATGATCTCTAAGAGACACTCTACAAGTATAACTGACGTTCGATCATACACAGGTGCTGATATGGACACCGATCATATGCTTGTCATCTTTAAGTTCAAGTGCAAGTTGTCATCTACATTTAACAGACAAGCAAAAAAGACCGTGCGCTGGAATGTCGAAGCATGAAACGGAAACGCTGAATAGATATCAGGAAATAATTACACCAAACATAGAAGAGCATGACATCTCTTCTGAGATGCCATTAAACATACAAGAAGAATGGCAAACGCTTCAATCAACCATTATAGCCGCAGCACAAACTACAATCGGAAAACGACCACCGAAATCACACAACGAATGGTTTGACGACGAGTGCCGCCAATCCGTTGAAAATAAACAAAAACTGCGAGAAAAATGGTTAACAAGGAACACCCGAAGCTCCCAAGCTGATTATCTATGCGCCAGGAAAGCCTCAGCAAAACTTCTACGCAAAAAGAAACGCGAACACATGAAGAGCTGCATCGAAAACATCAACCATCATGCGGCCAACGGAAATTCAAAAGAGTGCTTTGCCAATGCACGGAATCTGACAAAAGATTTCCACCCAAGATCTACAGCCATCAAAAATGAAAATAATGAACTTACAACAAGTGAACGTGATGTGCTGGCAGTGTGGCGATCCCACTTTCAAGACCTACTGAATAGGACGAATTGCAATTGCTCCATCAACTGAGGAGATTTTTGTCCCTTACCCAGCAATAGAAGAAGTGGAAGCTGCCATTAAAAAACTGAAAAATGGCAAATCACCAGGTTTCGATGGAATTATTGCAGAACTTCTGAAAAATGGAGAAGCAGCTCTGGTCTCACGTATATACGATCTGATTCTTGCAATCTGGGACCAAGAAGAACTACCTGCTGAATGGAAAACAGCTCTCATTGTTCCGCTACATAAGAAAGGTGACCGTCTAAAGTGTGCTAATTATCGTGGCATCGCACTGTTGAACACAGCATATAAAATACTAGCTAATGTTGTACTTGCTCGACTCATCCCGTTCGCCGAATCTATCATCGGTGACTATCAGTGTGGTTTTCGTCCCAACCGCTCAACCACGGATCAATGTTTTACATTAAGGATGATTCTGGAAAAATGTTGTGAGTACAACATCAGCATTCACCAGCTCTACGTTGATTTCAGGCAAGCATATGATAGTATCATCCGCGAAAACCTTTGGTCCGCACTCATATACCTTGGTATCCCAGAGAAACTTGTTTCTCTGTGCAAACTCACAACATCGGGATCAAATTGTAGAATAGTAATCGAAGGGTCAGTCTCTGATCCTTTCGATATAACATCAGGTGTTCGACAAGGTGATGCACTCGCGTCCGTACTATTTAATTTGGCGCTGAAGTACGCGATAAGAAAAAGCCGAGTTGAGACACAAAACTGCATATATAACAAATCTAGTCAAGTTCTTGGCTACGCAGATGATATTGTGCTTCTCGGACGTAGAACAAGCGATATTAAGGATAGTCTCTCTCAGCTTGAAAGAAATGCTAAACGGCTTGGATTAAGCATCAACACCAGCAAAACTAAAGTGTTAACAACATCTAAGAACATACCTCCCGGAAATCTGGATACTGGCGACTATGAAGTGGAACGCGTGGAAAACTTCAAATACCTCGGGTCTGTAATAACATCGTCAAATGACATGCAGGCAGATATCAAAGCCCGTGTCTCTGCCGCATATAGAGTTTTCTATGCATACTCAAAACTTCTGCGATCAAAACATCTTTCGCGGTCGTGTTAACTCACACTTTACAAAGCATTAATCCGACCTGTGCTTACATTTGGAAGTGAAAGCTGGACACTGACTTCCTCCGATTGTAGAATTCTATCAACATTCGAGAGGAAAGTCATACGAACAATTTATGGTCCATGTAAAGTTGCTGAAAATCAGTATAGAATCCGAATGAATTATGAAATCAGACAGCTTCTTGGAGGCTGCGATGTAATCGGATTCATTAAATCCAACCGGATTAGATGGTTTGGTCATGTAGAAAGGGCTCTATTGGAAAGAATGATAAAAAAAGCGTCCCAACAACAACCAGCTGGTGTTCGTCGAAGAGGAAGACCTAGACAACGCTGGCGTGATGACATCATCCAAGACCTTCGTGATATAGGATGTCGAAACTGGGGTCAACTGGTCATGGAACGAGATGATTGGAAGCTGGTGGCACAGACGGCAAAATCCCTTCATGGGATGTAAACGCCAGAGAGAGAGAGAGAGAGTAATAATTATATTATCAGATATATTTCAATTAATAGTATGCGATAAAATTGATATATTAGTTAAGTAAATCTTCTAAAAATTAGACGAATTTACAAAATAACAGTGAATTGAAATTTTTATAGTGTATAATTCCACCACGATTGGATGGTTTTATTGAATCGATGTATTGATAGTATCAGATCCTGGGGGGGCCAATGCCCCCCCCCCCTCCCCCAGCCCTACCCAATTGACGCCTCTGCTATTAAGGTAAAGTTTTATAATTCAAATGGTCTATTTACTGTTTATTTAGTTTGTAATCGTTTTGGATTTATGTGTGTTAAGTTTTAATTATAAGATTAACGGTGTGTTATAGAGGGTAAAGTTAGTTAAGTTAAATATTAAAAAAAGATCTGTCGTATGATCGTACATGTATTAGTGTTGGTGGTTAAGAAATGTTTCAACTAAGTTTTCCAGAGTCAAATTAAATTGAGTGGGATATTTGTTACGGGTAATTGAAGGAAGTTTGATGTCTTAATCATACATTTTTTAGAAATATTTCCGCAGATAAATTAAATTGCAGATGAAATTGAATGAGTCTATAATGCGTAACGGTGGGACCCTGGAATAGCGAGCATACCTGAATCTCAACCCCAAGTAGCACGTACACCGTCGCATCTAGAAAGAAGAAGAACACTGGATATAGAAATTGGTACTGGAGAACTTCATTGGACTTAATTAAGACTTTGGGGAATATTTGGAAAGGATTCTAAAGAAAATAAAGTGCAAGTTACATTTGATATTTTTGATATTATTGTATTCTCTTATGGTCAAATAAAACTTTTATAATGTGGCAGAACCTTTTCCTTTTTTTTCAATGGTTTGCTTTCGTTTTCAAGATTGTAGATTTTGTATTTTTAGTTAGAAAACGTGTTACACTTTGAGCACATAAAAAGAGTTTAAATACAATCCCAGTTAGGGCTAGAAAATAACAATAATAATCCCGTTTGAAAAAATTCATCTCATTTCCAATAATAAAAAGATAATAGAAGTATTATATTTTGAATTAAAAAATAAATTTAGCAGTAATTTTTAATTTTTTTTAAAGGGGTGGTTTTAATAAGGGTTGAAACTTATAAATAAATGATCCCTAAATTAAAACAGTATATATCTGCATTAGAGTGGTCCAACATTATATGGAGAAAAAAAAATTTTTGATTTTGGAATTGCAGTCCCTCTAATTTTTTTTCTTTTGTCATTTTAATAAACTGACATAAATATTGTAACAATATATTGATATTTAGAGGTCGCTCATGAGTCTTGAATATCACGACTTAGTCAAAAATTCCTCTTGCACTGGGAAATGTCAAGCCAAGGCCACTTTTGACTTACTCAATCTCTGGTAAGTCACTGAAGATGTTATAGGAATGTCATTTGACACTATTGCCTCTTACACAGGGTTTGATAAGGGAGCATGCGTTCTGCTAGAGAAATTACTTAGCAGAAATCTTCTTCACTCCGCATGTCATTATCACATTCATGAATTGATCGTCAGTGAAGTATTTACCCTTCTGTTTGGCTCTACTAGTAGTCCTAACATTAGACTTTTTAGTGGTCCTAACATTAGTCTAGCATTGGTCAAACTATAAATTACAAACCATTAGACGAAGTCAGGTGTAGTGACCCGCTATTGCAGAAAATGAAGCAAAATGTTGGGTCATGTTTGAGAAACTTCTTATCTGAAGTCAGTTCCTATATACATAGAAATGACTATAGAGAAATAAGCAAGTTATGCTTAATAATTATGGGATCTGAAGTACCAAACAAGCAGCAATATCACTTTTCTTTACCAGGAGCCTACCATATAGCCCGGTGGATCGCTAAAGTAATATACTGCTTCAAGATATATCTTTTTAGAGAGCAATTCAAACAAAAAAAAGTTTTAACTGAATTCAGCCTGTTTGCTTCACATTTTTATGTTACAGCTTGGATTGCATATCCTCTGTCTGCTGATGCACCGATTAATGACTTAAATTTGGTCAAAGCTATCAAACAGTTTTCAAAAGTAAATGTTTCTGTAACCAGAGCGCCATGAAAAAGTTACAAAACCATCTTAGGTATTTGGGACCCGAAATGGTCCCACTATCCTTATCTCATCCAAAGTTGTCAATGCTGAAAAGAAACAAATAGTGAATGCTATGGTTTTGGATGGCAATGACTGGTCTGTTCATGAGATACTTTATGCCGCTTAAGAAGTAGCTGCACTTGAAAACAGCGAACTTCACGATTTAATAAAACCGTCATCTAGCGCTTCCTTACAGTTGCTGGGGCAAGATATTTCTGTTCTTGCAGAAACTGAACCAGATGCTTTGCATAGCTTACCTATGTATGTAAGGGCAGCCAAAACAATCAGGTCTTTAAAAGTTGTGAATGACATAGCAGGATGTAGTACTGGTCTTATGTCTGCATTTAACTAATTTTTAACAAAGAACGAATCGGAAATTCAACGACTCATCCAAGTTGTTGAAAATCACAGGCAGCGTATAATGGATAGTGGATACGTTGAAGAAGACTCTGATGAAATGTTCTACGTTTACATTGTTTAATCTATAATTTTAATTGCTGAAAATTATGCATATCTAAATTAATATGTATTTATTGTATAGTTTTTCTCTTCACATTGAATTTAGCTCTTGTATTCTTATATTTTATATATATGTATATTATATTTTTACTTATGTTGAGATTTTGCAACAATTTGAAATTATTTGCTGATCTATTTGCGCTTCTTTAATGATGAATAAAATTTAATCCTCATCTTACTTTTTGTTTTTATTATAAATTTGGATACAAAAAAAAAAAAATTTTTTTAAACTTTGACCTCTATGAGCGACCTCTAAATTTATTTCAAAATTTTTAAAATCTCGCGCGTCACATTTGGCATATAAAAGAAAAAAAATTGGGGGGTCTGCATTATGAATTTCAAAAAAAAATTTTTTGGACCACTCTAATCTGCATTTATTATTACTATAAGATTAAATTATTTAAAATTGCTGAATGAATAACATTTTGCACCATTATTTTTTAATGATATATACTCTAGGGGGTGGCTTTTAGGGGTCAAAAGTGGTTAATAAATCATAAATTATGTCCCTTAATAACAATTAACCTTCATTCAACTTATTTATAAATGATTTCAATCGATCACAAGCTTTAATCTACAATTCTAAAATTATTTTCGGAAAGGGGTTGTTTTTACCCTTAAAAAAAAATAAAGCAACCACCGGTACTTGATCAACTTTGAAGTAGAGGGAACGAAGAGCTTAAATACAAATTTTTGTTAAAATCGGTTTTACTGTAAGAATTATACAGGTTTACGTATTTCATGTTCATTGACTGGACTATAATAAATAAAGCCGCAATTAGACTATTGCAGAACTCTGCAATATTTCTGCAATGGTAGTGTGTAAAATATTCATTGCAGAAAAGTTTGGCAATGAACTTTGCAATGTTTTGCAATGAGTTCATTGCCAAACTTTTCTGCAATGAGTATTTTACACGACTATTGCAGAAATATTGCGGAGTTCTGCAATAGTCTAATTGTGGCTTTTTACGATAATCTCTGATAATCCAAACAAAACATTTCAACCTTGCGTTTAAATTGGTGCACTTAGAAATATATGAATAATAACTTTAAAACTTTGAGTACGGTACTTATCAGAAAAATTCCGGTTATAGTTAGTATGAAATCTAAAGATCAGAAACTCGGTTGAAAAGTAATACTGAAAAAACATAGTCATTCATTTGCTTTTTTGTACTTCATTCTACTTAATATTATTTAAAATCACAACTCGCAGAGATCTGGCGAATTATTTCACTTCTGGGTTTTATCATCAAACTTTAATAGAATTGTTTACTGCCCATATACCATGTCAAAATGAAACGCAGGATCAACGCGTTGTAAAGTAATTCATTCAGTCAAAAATAATATTTCGTACGCCACATTTCCAAATAATTTAAACAATTCAAATAACTTAACAAAAGTGTATATCTGGGGTGGGAACGTGGGTGGTTCTGTATGACGCAAACGCATTGGATCTTGACAAAATTTGGTATATGGGTACAACTGTTTATTTGGAACTTCAATAACTTCTAATCCTGATTAAGTTTAGTTCGAACTTGGTTTATAAGGTTTTTGTAATGTTTCTAATGATAGGGCATTCTTTATTAATTCTATCAACGAAGACCTAGAATGTAAAATGGAATGGGAGGAGTGTAATCTACTAGAGTTTATTACAGCCAAAACCAAATTATGTCGTCTTTCATAGATAGAGCATAAGAGCTTTCCGGTTAAGATAATTAACCGGATAGGAGCTGCTACTATTAAAGAACGAACTAAACCCGGGCCCGTTTTGGGAGCCAAGTCTTCGCTATTAAGCTGCCGTTTTAGTCTGTTTCAGTTGTAAATTCCTGGACTGAACCAAGATTCAGTTTATTATATTACGCGTTATTCACCAGTCTAATGCTTTGTAAACATGTGCAAGCCATATAGTATTTATATATATTTTTATATATGTTACTCTTTCCACAACCTCTTTTCACACATTTAAAAGAGATCTTGGGAAAAAAGTTGGTTTGGTAGACCTGAAATTATTTGCCAGACTTTCCCCCTCTTATTTGCCAGACTTTCCCCAAGCCTGATTTGACAGACTTTGACCCAGGACATCAGTCCAAACTTGGTTCAACCTTGAGCCGTTTGAAAATTTAAAGCATGGGCTTGGTCCAAGTTTGATCCCTTAGCTTTTTCTTATCCGGGTTTGCCAGACTTTCCCCAAGCCTGATTTGACAGACTTTGACCCAGGACATCAGTCCAAACTTGGTTCAACCTTGAGCCGTTTGAAAATTTAAAGCATGGGCTTGGTCCAAGTTTGATCCCTTAGCTTTTTCTTATCCGGGTAATGACGAATCACACTAAGTCAACACAGTTAAACTTCTTGGAGTCGTTATCGCAAATAACATGAAGTTGAACAAATACTCAGTCTTTGTAAATCAGCATTTTTATTCCGAACAAATTCTGTCAATCTATAATAAGTCCTTTATTCGTCCATATATGGAGTACTGTTGTCATGTTTTGGGAGGTTTTTGCCAGTCAACAATAAAACGTCTAAATTTTGTGCAGAGCAGAGCAATACGTTTAATTGATAATACTGAGTTAACTGATCAACTTGATTCACTTTAGCTTCGAAAAAATCTGACTGAACTGTCAATTTATTAAAAAACAATTTTTACGATTCGACCTTTAGAGAAATTCAAAACATCCTTCCATTGTGTGTGCAGGACAACCGACAAACAAGAACTTCAGAAATATCCTACCCATTTGCTGTCCAGGTTGTCCGTTGAGGAACAGTTTCTTTTCAGAATGATTATTTCAATAGAGTGGCTAAATTGCGTGATTTATTGCCTCAGTTTTCCGTGACGAATTCAACTTTCTGACATTGAAAGAAAATATCCATAGTCATTTAAAAAAATTAACGTAGCCAATTCCATACCCTTATTCCTTCCATTTTTTCCAAATCGTTTCCTCTTCTACTTGGCATGGTATCTTCGGATATTGAAAGCGTCGTAATAATGAATATTTTATATTTAGTGTGCTGAACATGTCCAACTAATTAGTAAAAAAACATTTTAAAAAAAATGGAACCGACTTCAGAAAAAACACTAAAAAGTGAAAAATAACTCAATTGTGGCTTAGAGACAAAAATTTAGTTATATCTTACTACATCCAAAAAATTTATGCTTTTAAACAAAATTATTATATTATAAAAGTTATTTGTAGTACTAAACTGTTGGATGTCGGTGCCAAGCCGGAGACATATTTGTCAGTTTTTGTCAATGTTGCACCGACTTCGAACAGTTTTAATCGTTTAATAGTTAGGCGAGAAATAGCAGGAACAAAACATGGAACTAAACATGGAACAATTGGTATGGAATGAAAATTTTTTTGCATCTATTTAGGAGGCCGAGTTTTTTAGACGTGCTTTTTGCCATCGCCATTACATGATCGTTCCAGAATAGGTCATTTGAAACTGTGACACCCAATAAACGAATGTTTTTACATTCACCTATTGGTTCATCACACATACTGAATAAAATATCTTAAAATATCTTATCCTATATATATATATATATATATATATATATATATATATATATATATATATATATATATATATATATATATATATATATATATATATATATAATTTAAATAATAAAATCTTTGGATGAAGCCAATAAATAAAACAATAATTATAATTTTTTATCGACAATTGTTTCGGTTTTTAATGATAAACCATCTTCAAGGATAATATTTTGGTAAAAATTCTTATACACAAAATTCTTATTCTTATTAGTTTTTCATATTTATGTCAATTTATTGTTGTTATATTATTTTTGTATAAGAATTTTTACCAAAATATTATCCTTGAAGATGGTTTATCATTAAAAACCGAAACAATTGTCGATAAAAAATTATAATTATTGTTTTATTTATTGGCTTCATCCAAAGATTTTATTATTTAAATAATATATACAAGCCAAATATCAAATCTTATATATATATATATATATATATATATATATATATATATATATATATATATATATATATATATATATATATATATATATATATATATATATATATATATATATATATATATATATATATATATATATATATATATATATATATATATATATATATAAATATATATATATATATATATATATTAGACTGTTTCACAAATCCACTTTTTTTGAAATGTTCAGGTCCACATCAAAAATCTGAAAGTTCTCGATGAAAAAAAAATTTTCCGCCCGATCTGAGCTTTTTATCTCATTCCCAGAGCGTGCGGTTTTGCAAAACGTCCTGAATTTTGGGCTATTCATGCAAGAAATTCAAATTGAGGCTGGGTACCGATACGACACATAAAAACAAAAATACCGTGGTGCTATTCGATGGGAAATTTTCCAAAAAATTCAAAAATAACCATGGTACACACGTTTTCTGAAGCCTAACCATGAAAATTTGAAGCCGAAGTCAAAAAATATTGCAAATGCGCATTTTTCGAAAAGCGGTGTCATTATTTTAACTTTTTGTCATGCTAACCACCACATTTAACGATTTTATCTCATAAACAATTTTATTAGCTTACCAACAAAAAAAATCTTAGGTCTTTTGGTGGTCTAGATCGCGAGATATCTCACTTTTAGTGAAGTCGTGTTTTCCAGAATTTAGACTAAAAGGCAACTTTTTCATAATTTCACAAAATCTACTTAATAAAATATACAAAATTATCATTTTCATTTGAAAACTTTTTATTTTACTTTCGATAAATGATAGTTTTTAGTATTATCTCCGAAAAATGATTACTTTTAGAACTATTTAGAGTGCGCAAAATTGTATTTTAGCGGCCTAGTACTTAAAGTCGTTATGACAACCCTTTAGCGGATTCAAAATTTGTTTTCATTTTATATTATAATTATTTTCAAATTATAATCACAATTGCTTTGATAAGTTTTGTTCAAAAATCAAATTTTTAGGTACGCAAGAATACAAATTAAGCAATAAATTAGAAAAAAAAATCGTAAGAGCTAATACTAAAAAACGTTGTATGCAATACGTACGCAAATGGCTTTAACAGACTCATCTTCATATTAAGACTCGGCTAGCGCCTCGTCCGGAAATATTACGATTCGTCCGCTAAAACCATATTTTGCGTACTTGTTACATAAACTACTATCAATTATGGCAAGTCCCTTCAGTTCAAATACAATTCCTTTTAAAACGTTAACATAGTACGCATTTTTAGGATTTCTTTTAATTTTAAGAAAGTTGTTCAAAGGTTTGTATTAGTTTCGTTTTATTTCTAGTAGGAAACAATTGGCGATGTTGCTCTATCGCTTGGTAAATAAATTATTTTTGATCTTCATCCCATGTTAAAACGCAATGATACTGTTTCATTAAACCGATAGCTCTTTCGGCAATGTTGTTTGTTATTTGAAGGAATTTGATGAATTCTTCTGCTTTTAATGGACTTCCTGAAGGTAGATCCGTCTCTATGGCCGGAAAATGATGAATATTTAAAAGCAGAAGAATTCATCAAATTCCTTCAAATAACAAACAACATTGCCGAAAGAGCTATTGGTTTAATGAAACAGTATCATTCCGTTTTAACATTGGATGAAGATCAAAAACAATTTATTTACCAAGCGATAGAGCAACATCGCCAATTGTTTCCTACTAGAAATAAAACAAAACTAATACAAACCTTTGAACAACTTTCTTAAAATTAAAAGAAATCCTAAAATGCGTACTATGTTAACGTTTTAAAAGGAATTGTATTTGAACTGAAGGGACTTGCCATAATTAAAATATCATTTATCGAAAGTAAAATAAAAAGTTTTCAAATGAAAATGATAATTTTGTATATTTTATTAATAGTCGAGGAAAATTAGCTTCAAAATCCGTAAAACTTCTAAGTCCTCAGGGACAGCTCCGATTTTGATGATTTTTTTTTTAAAATGTGTGTTTTTATATATTATTTGAAATCAGAAACATTACAATGTGCGCATTTAAATATTTATGTTGTTTAAACAATATAAACAAAATTTATGAACAAATTATTTTTTTAACAAAATTTATGCAATAAAAGAATTGTTATGTTCAAATTTATAGAAAGTTTCATTTAATAATAACATAAAAATATGGTATTATAAGAGTAGCAAAATATGTACTCGCTATGTCTAACTTCTGTATATACATTTGTCATTAATATAGAGACTTTGCTGAGTTTTACGAACAGACACGTTTTCCGCTCCGAATTCTTTGAACCTTGTCCAATTAACATAAAATTTAGTGAGTATTTTAGGAATGGCTCAAGGAACGAAAGCGGCATAGCGCTGATGTGCCCTTATATCCTGGGGTGGATTCCACCCCTTCTTGAGAGCGGAATATTTTTCACTCAAAGTAACCCCAAAAATAGATAAAAGGACACATTTGAAGTTTAGAATGTTGTATAAGGTTTTTTCGATAGATCGATATTTTTCGAGTTATTTGCGATTGAAAACTTATATTGTTCGTTGAAAAACGCATGGTTTTTGATAGTTTTTCGAAAATAACTCTTAAACTTAGCGTTCTCTCAAAAATTTGGTAATCAACAAAAATCAAACTTAAAAAAACCAAGATATTGTTGTTTTTATGAGGGTTGTAGGTCCAAAATGAAGCAAGTTATGGTTCAATGACGAGACATTTTTTTAACGACTTGGTTCGAAAAATTCAACGTTAAATAACGGAAAAGTAATGCATTTTTCGGACAAAACTGTCATACTTTTTTGTAATGATTGGAAATGGGCACTAGTTCAATGTGCAATGGGTTTAAAATGAGCACTAGTTCAAGTCGTTTGCATTAAAAAAAAACTAAGCTATGATGCGGGCATCTCGAATTCAAAATAGAAACTCAGCGTTAAAATTTCGGTCATTCCTAATAGAATTTATATTTACCATAGGCTATAGCCCCTTTACAACTAGCTGTATTTTAGTGTTACCTATGTGATCCAGAAGTTTTGCTAGATTAGAATACATATTTTCCGAAAAAAGTTTGATAATAATGAAAAATGAATTTTCAAATTTCCTAAGAAAGTACCTTCTGTTCAAAATAACTCCAAAACTAACAAATATACGTAAAAAAATTCTCCAGGCAAAAACGTAGGTTTTTTCTTAACCACAAATTGGTTTTATTTTATTTTCGGTGGGATAAAAAATACCAAAGATATAACTGTTTCAAGTTTGCATTATAGTGCACGGATCACTCCTTTCGAGTCGTTCAACCCTTAACAACTTGAAGGTGAAGGGTTTAGGCATGTTGGAATATATATCATCTTATAGCTTTGAAAGAACCTATAAATCGAGTTTTTAATGGAAGTTGTAACTTTAAAATTGAGAGAGTTTTGTTACTATGAATCATACATGTTCATAATTTAAATTATATGAAAATAGGACTTTATTTTTTTTTGTGGGATTATGGAAATGCTTATTCATTATATGGGGACTTCTCTGCCCTTTAATCATCGAATGAAAATAATCGAATTTACTGAATTTATAGTTTACACTTTCTGAATTTAGAATTATATATTTTCATATTTAAATGTAAAATAAATACAAAATAATTTATAATTGTTTACAATTTTTTTCTTACAATATTCGTATAATTTAAAGCTTTTAAAAATTAAATAAGAAAACAAAACAAATTTTTTAAATTATACTATTTAAAAGTTAAAAAATACCGTGACAAATTTTTTTCTCTACATAAATTATGTTTTTATTATTTAATTAAACAATATAAATATTTGATTGCGCATATTGTAATGTTTCTGATTTCAAATAATATATAAAAACACACATTTAAAAAAAAAAATGATCAAAATCGGAGCTGTCCCTGAGGACTTAGAAGTTAAAACCTAATTTTCCTCGACTATAAGTAGATTTTGTGAAATTATGAAGAAGTTGCCTTTTGGCCTAAATTCTGGAAAACACGACTTCACTAAAAGTGAGATATCTCGCGATCTAGACCACCAAAAGACCTAAGATTTTTTTTGTTGGCAAGCTAATAAAATTGTTTATGAGATAAATTCGTTAAATGTGGTGGTTAGCATGACAAAAAGTTAAAATAATGACACCGCTTTTCGAAAAATGCGCATTTGCAATATTTTTTTACTTCGGCTTCAAATTTTCATGGTTAGGCTTCAGAAAACGTGTGTACCATGGTTATTTTTGAATTTTATGGAAAATTTCCCATCGAATAGCACCCCAGTATTTTTGTTTTTATGTTGTCGTATCGGTATCCAGCCTCAATTTGAATTTCTTGCATGAAGAGCCCAAAATTCAGGACGTTTTGCAAAACCGCACGCTCTGGGAATGAGATAAAAAGCTCAGATCGGGCGGAAAATTTTTTTTTCATCGAGAACTTTCAGATTTTTGATGTGGACCTGAACATTTCAAAAAAAGTGGATTTGTGAAACAGTCTAATATATATATATATATATATATATATATATATATATATATATATATATATATATATATATATATATATATATATATATATATATATATATATATATATATATATATATATATATATATATATATATATATATATATATATATATATATATATATATATATATATATATATATATATATATATATATATATATATATATATATATATATATATATATATATATATATATATATATATGTATATTAGGGTGTTTCTTAGCTATATGGGGAAAAAAAAATTATGATATATTTTTGGTCTCACCCCCTAAATCGGTGTGTATACATATAAAAATGAACTGCAAGAAATTTTAGGTCAATCAAATAAAGTTAACCCGTGCCGACTTGAAGTTGAACTTTGGTTCCATATGAAATCATCGAAAAAAAGAAAAATTCTTGCTGTACTGTTTTAGATTTTACTCAAACTTTGTGGAAATGTTCTTTAGGGTTCAAAAGATCAAAATCCAGAAGGATTTAGTTTTTGCACGCACCACTTCCGGTCCACCCAAAATAAAGCACTTGAAAAGTCGTATTTTTGTGTTTTGCAGTTTTAAGCTGTAAAACTTTTTCTATTAAAGATATTGATTCGATCAAGGTGGCATTATAAAGCTGAAAGATGGTGGTTTTTAAAACAAAAATAAAAATGTAAGAAACTGTAATCTGTAAGTAAGAAGCTGTAAGCTGTAAGAAACAAATGTTGGCTTCTCTTTAAACGGCTGTACACCCGCGTCAGGAGGAAATAAACAAACAAGCCTTAAAGTTTTTTAAAGTTAAAGGTAAGAACTGAATATCCTGCTAATTTCAAATTTTTGTCTTTTACCAAACACGTCCAAATTGTAGCCTGAAATATGCAAATTGCTGAAATTTCAAAATTTCAAGTAAAGAGTTTTTGCATTATGAGTTGACCGAACGAGTCGATTTTAATTTTTTATACTATAACAATATGTGCACTTTGATATTTGAGAATATTTAGACTTTTATAATCAACAGTGCAGACACATGGTGTCAATTGAAAATCACAAGAAATCAATAAAATACACGTATTTTCAATACTCTCTCATTTTTCAAATATATGAATAATATCAATTTTTATTTTTGTTTTAAGAACTATCATCTTTAAGCTTTATAATGCCATCTTGATCGAATCAATATCTTTAATAGAAAAAGTTTTACAGCTAAAACTGCAAAACACAAAAATACGACTTTTCAAGTGCTTTATTTTGTGTGGACCGGAAGTGGCGCGTGCAAAAATTAAATCCTTCTGGATTTTGATCTTTTGAACCCTAAAGAACATTTCCACAAAGTTTGAGTAAAATCTAAAACAGTACAGCAAGAATTTTTCTTTTTTTCGATGATTTCATATGGAACCAAAGTTCAACTTCAAGTCGGCACAGGTTAACTTTATTTGATTGACCTAAAATTTCTTGCAGTTCATTTTTATATGTATACACACTGATTTAGGGGGTGAGATCAAAAATATTTTGAAATTGAAAATTAAGGAACACCCTAATGTATATATATATATTTATATATTTATATATATATATATATATATATATATATATATATATATATATATATATATATATATATATATATATATATATATATATATATATATATATATATATATATATATATATATATATATATATATATATATATATATATATATATATATATATATATATATATATATATTTTTTTTTTTTTTTTTTTTTATTAATTAGTTAGACATGTTTAGCACACTAAATATGAAATATTCATTATTTAGACTCTTTGAATATCCGAAGATACCATGTCAACTATAAAGGAATGGAAGGAATGGGGATATAGGGATAACTATACTAATTTTTTTAAATGATAATGGACATTTTCTTTAAATGCCTGAGGAGAAAATTCATCGGGAAATACAGAGGAGGGCAATGAGTTCCATAATTTGGCCACTCTATTGAAATAGTCGTTTTGGAAGGACACAGTTCTACAACGAGGTATTTGTACAACAAATGGATGGGATAACTCGGCAGCTCTTGTTTGTCGATTATACTGCGCACACGATGGAAGAATATTTTGAATTTCCTTAGAGGAGAATTCGCTAAAGTTATATTTATAGTATATTGACAATTCAGCCACATTTCTTCTGTGCTGGAGTGAATCAAGCTGGTCCGTTAGTTCGGTATTACCAATCAACCGTATTGCTTTTCTCTGTACAGAGTCTAAACAATTTATTGTTGACTGACAAGCACCTCCCCAAACATGACAGCAGTACTCCATACATGGACGAATAAAGGACTTGAAGATTAGCAAAATTTGCTCGGGATTGAAATACTTTTTACATCGACTCAAGAATCCTAATTTTTGCATTGCAGATTTAGCGAGGTTGAACACATGTTTATTCCATTTCAGGTTATTTTGAATATCCACTCCAAGAAGTCTAACTGATTCAACCTCACGCAATTCCTCTTGGTTTATTTTAATAGGAAAATTTTTATGTCGCTCCATTCGTGAAAGACGGCATAATTTGGTTTTGGTTGGATTAAATGAAACGAGATTACGATCACCCCATTCCATTATACGCTCCAGATCTTTGTTTATGGAATCAATTAGCAACTCTCTATCAGTGGTAACTGCAGTATGAGATCGAAATTTAGGAGATGCATGTGATGCATGTAATGTGCTGTCATCAGCAAAACTATGGATTGGGTGCACTGTGGAAATAAGTAAGTCATTAATGTATAGAAGAAACAAGGTTGGTGAGAGTGCCGAACCTTGGGGAACCCCAGCATTGGTTGTGAAAATATTGGATGTGATACCATCTAAATTAACATGAAATTGGCGACCTGTAAGAAAACTATGAATCCATGAGACAGTAAGATGGTCTATGCCATAAGATTTTAATTTAGCTATAAGATTTTTATGCCACACTTTATCAAATGCTTTAGAAATGTCAAGTGAAATACTGAATGTTTCACCGTGGTTTTCCAGCGATTTGTTCCAGAGATGGGATACGTAGGCTAACAGATCACCTGTTGCATGACTTCTACGAAAACCATACTGCTTATCATCAATAATTTGCGAAATTTCCAAATAATCTATCAAATTGTAGTTAACATATTTTTCAAATATTTTAGCTAAAACCGACAGAATTGCAATTGGTCTATAATTGTTAGGGTCTATCTTACTGCCTTTCTTTGATATGGGTTGAACGCTGGCCAGCTTCCAAGAATCGGGAAATATTCCGGTTTTATAAGATAAATAGAAAATTTTTGTTAAAATTGGAGCTAGTTGTCTAGCAAAGTTTTTAAGAATGAGGGGTGGAATACCGTCTGGGCCAGCAGATTTGTTGATATTGATAGAAAGAAGCATTTTCCGTACAATATTGCAACGAAAAATAATTGGTTTCATTTTCGTTACAACTGGGGGAATGAGTGTAGGAGAATGGGGGGGTTCAACTATGTTTGAGTTTTCTGCGAAAATACGACCCAATAGATCCGCTTTCTCTTTCGAGTCGCTCACGGGAATGTCATTCAGAACTAAGGTTGGAATAGAGGATCGAGTAAAATTGCTCTGGACTGATTTAACTGCCTGAAAGAAACTACGTGAGCCAGATGGGTGCTCGGCGAATTTCTTTGCTTTCTTCTGGATAAACGCGTCTTTGTCCAAGTCTATTTTGAATTTACTAATATTTCTGGCTTTCTTATAGGCGCTATGGGTTTCAGGTGTTTTATTAGCGTTATACGTCTTGAATGCTTTGCGTTTATTCCTCACTGCCTCATCAACATCCCGTGTGAACCAAGGCTCAGTTTTAGGAGTGATTAATCGATTTGGAATAAACCACCGCATTCCTTCTTTTATGATTTCAGAAATTCTTATTACCGATGTGCTAGGATCTTGATCAACACAACAAATAGTTTTCCAAGGTGTTTCGTCATAAAAGTTTCTCAGTCCCTCCCAGTCAGCGCGTTTATAGTTCCAAACCCGACGAGGATTTGCTTTAATTTGTGTCGGTGATGTAAATTGCAATATTGCTGATATTAGTAAATGGTCTGATGTTCCGAGGGGTTGTTCAACTTTTGTCTTCGTAGTATCTGGTTCGTTTGTCAAAAACAGATCCAGCAAATTATTGTTATGATGTGAATTGTCTGCGATTCTAGTGGGACACTCTATCATTTGCGTCAAACCGTGATAATCTGCGAGTATCAGTTCGGCTTGTCTTCCTACGTCGTCAGTGCGCGATGAATACTTAAGCCATTCTTTATTATGAATATTAAAGTCTCCAAGAATGGCCAGTCTTGCTTTGGGGTAGTCCGTGGTAATCTTGTCTAGATTAGCCGATATTTGATCGAAAAAGGGACATCCTGGGGGAGAATTTGGGGATCTATATAATCCTATTATAAACATAGTTTCATCAACACCTGAGATCTTCAGTGCTATAGAATTATGGTGCTTAGAGTTCAACTCGTAGGCCTTAATTCTCATACATGAAAGTGAATCTCGAACAAATACACAGACACCATGCTTGTTATAAAAGGAATGTTC
>OY856188.1:164076349-164121799 GCA_963693315.1 Diogma glabrata | reverse complement strand
TGATAATTTTTGATTATAAATTATGTGGTATTGTAGGTGTGACGTAGTGAGAACGTTAATTTGCTCTTTGGTGGATTTAATATGTAATGTTAGGTTAACCAACTTAAGGGGGGAGGGGGTATGGTTTTAAAGACGAAAAAAAGCATATTTTTGTGATTTTTTGCGGCGACATGAGTAATATAATTTTATTAAATTTAATTACATATTATTGTACAACTTTTGAAGTATGTCGGAAAAAAATTTCAATTAAAAATATTGATAAATCAGTAGGTGACGTTGAATCTCCAGAGGCGCCTTGAAGAAACGTGGTTTTGCGGTGAACATTATAACTCGTTACCGGATCATGTGAAACAAAAAAATTGATATGCGTTTTGAAGGTGATGTATTTCTCAAGGTAATCAGGAAGAGTTTTTTTTTTCTATTTATTGCAGCACTTGGAAGTGAAAATTGCGATTTTAGCTCAAAAAATCGCGTTTAATTTGTTATTAAAAAATAGAAAAAATAAAAAGAAAACTCTTCCTGATTACCTGTTGATTTATGTGAAGAAGTAATGTTCAAATTTTCGTTTTCATGTTCACGAACTTCAAAAATTACGTTTTCGGGCATATGGGGTCAAACGGCAAACCCTGTTGAAACGCTGTAACTCCGTTAGTTTTACTCGGATTGACTTAAAATTTGAACACAATATTCTCGACATATTGTTCATTCAGAAAAAACATAAAAAAAGGCAAAAAAAAAATTTTAAAACCATATCCCCCCCCCCCCCCCCCCCTGTTGAAACGCTGTAACTCCGTTAGCTTTACTCGGATTGACTTAAAATTTGTACACAATATTTTCGACATATTGTTCATTCAGAAAAAAAATTAAAAAAAAACGCAAACAAAATAATTTTAAAACCATACCCGGGGGGGGAGGTGGCCCCCTGTTGAAACGCTGTAACTCCTTTAGTTTAACTTGGATTGACTTAAAATTTGTACACAATATTCTCGACATATTGTTCATTCAGAAAAAAATAAAAGAAAAATGCAAAACCATACCCCCCCCTTAAATAAAACTGTTCCGAAATTGCATTGATAAAGTTGTTTCGGATAATGTTTTAATTTGGTTTGATGATTTTTTTGAATTGTTCTGTTTTTACTTAAATTTTTTATTTAAACTAATCTGACACATCTAATTCAATTTGTACACAAAACTGTCTGACCCCGAAATCTACCTATTTCTAGCGGCCACTGGACTTTTTTTGTTATTATTATTGATGCGGCGTCGATGAGAGGTGGACTGTATTTTTTTCTTGACGATATATTTTGATGTGAGTTGGTTGGCACATCAACTTCCAACACCGTGATGCAAATATCAAGGTAATGTGAGACCCAGAGAAATACAGAGACTAATATCGACTCATATAATAGTTGAAAATCATGTACATATGAGATGTTTTGATTGAAGCAATGACGAAAATGTCTCAGCTCATATAATAGTTGAAATTATGTAAGTGAGATGAATGATGCAATGATGAAAATATCTCAGCTCATATAATAATTGAAGTTATGCAAACGAGATGATTAACAGAAGTAATGACGAAAATATCAGCTCATATAATAGTTGAAGTTATGCACATATGAAATGAAAATATCAGCTCGTTTAATATTTGAAGTTATGTAATTGCGATGATTCACTGAAGTAATGACGAAAATATCAGATCATATAATAGTTGAGATTATGTACATATGAGATAAACTATGCAATGATGAAAATATCAGCTCATATAATATTTTGAAGTTATGTAATTGCGATGATTCACTGAAGTAATGACGAAAACATCAGATCATATAATAGTTGAGATTATGCACATATGAGATGAACTATGCAATGATGAAAATATCAGCTCATATAATATTTGAAGTTATGTAATTGCGATGATTCACTGAAGTAATGACGAAAACATCAGATCATATAATAGTTGAGATTATGTACATATGAGGTGAACTATGCAATGATGAAAATATCAGCTCATATAATAGTTGAAGTTATGTACATATGACATGAACTATGCAATGATGAAAATATCAGCTCATATAATATTTGAAGTTATGTAATTGCGATGATTCACTGAAGTAATGACGAAAATATCAGATCATATAATAGTTGAGATTATGTACATATGAGATGAACTATGCAACGATGAAAATATCAGCTCATATAATAGTTGAAGTTATGTACATATGACATGAACTATGCAATGATGAAAATATCAGCTCATATAATATTTGAAGTTATGTAATTGCGATGATTCACTGAAGTAATGACGAAAATATCAGATCATATAATAGTTGAGATTATGTACATATGAGATGAACTATGCAACGATGAAAATATCAGCTCATATAATAGTTGAAGTTATGTACATATGACATGAACTATGCAATGATGAAAATATCAGCTCATATAATATTTTGAAGTTATGTAATTGCGATGATTCACTGAAGTAATGACGAAAACATCAGATCATATAATAGTTGAGATTATGTACATATGAGATGAACTATGCAATGATGAAAATTTCAGCTCATATAATAGTTGAAGTTATGTACATATGACATGAACTATGCAATGATGAAAATAATATTTGAGCTCATATAATATTTGAAGTTATGTAATTGCGAAATGAAAATATCAGCTCGTTTAATATTTGAAGTTATGTAATTGCGACGATTCACTGAAGTAATGACGAAAATATCAGATCATATAATAGTTGAGATTATGTACATATGAGATGAACTATACAATGATGAAAATATCAGCTCATATAATATTTGAAGTTATGTAATTGCGATGAACGATGCATGGAAACATCACCCGTTCCAATCGATGAAAACTTATACGAGGTTTTTACTGCATGCACACTCGACGAATATTTGTCAGAGAACAAAGAAAAAAACTATTTGGTTAATTTATATACATTAAAAAAACTGACCTGATGCACACAACTTTATATAAACTCCTTTATTAATTTTACAATTATTGATTTAAACACATGGGAATACAAAATATTTTAAAATTTACTTAAAAAATAACAAGACAGAGCTTAGCTCATACTTAACCAACTACATGAAAAAAAACACAAACAACACTTTTTATTGACTATACTATTCAGGTATAAATTCGTAAGAATAAGAGAGCAAAACTACCAAAAACAGTCCATTTTATAGAAAGCCAAAACTCTACAAATCACAGCTGTCAAGTTTACCAACGATCTCGAAACTATCGAATTAATAATATAGAATAACGAACACATAAATTCAATGTGAAAATTGAAAATATCGAATGAATGATCAAAATATACCGAACACGTCAATTCAAAATTGAAAGTTTCGTTGACATTTCAAAAGGATTGTTTTGGTAATGTTTTGCATAATTTTATAAATCTTTAATTGGTTTTGTTTTGATCCTAATTTAAAATATTTTGATTTTTCAGGTAAACTATTTAACAATTCACGATAATGCGTGAACATACTGGCGACCTTAAAGTATTTACTTTAACAAAATGAAACGGTCCAGGCTGCGACATGGTTGCAATTACGTAATCCCTTAAAACCAGTTACGGACAGCAACTAAAGTAAATTTTAAGTGTATGAATATTCAGGGATGACGGTAGTCGAGGTGAGTAACTTGTCAGACTGAACAGACTGGTCGCAGAACATTGTTGCTTGAGTTACGTGGACGATTGCAAATATTAATTAGTGAAATATAAACCACCACTAGTTTGTAATTACTTGATACAACAAACTGCTGCAAATCTTCAACATCGAGATGTGAGATTACGCTGATTCGTGCTACTGAGCGTTTCAGAATGGATTCAGCTGGGTTAATGGAAATGACAATAGGCTCAATTTAAAATGACACAACGATTGTACAACGAAATTGAGTTGTCGGACACGCTCTGTGACGAAGAGTAGACCACATGAATGCTGCTTGTTGGATATGCTGAAGATTACGAGCTTCAATGAAGTTGGCAATGTTGTGGAAGCAGAATTTTTTAAAACATCACAATCCGCTACGTGATACCATACATACGACGAAACCAAGCTCTAAAAGGATCAGCTGATGAGTTAATACCGATTTCCAACTGGACTGCTTTGAGACGAAACACGCGAACATGCATATGAACCATTTGTCAGTTGCATTTGAACACGCATCTTGAGCTAATAGAGGGGGCCTGCAAAAGTTAAATGTCAATGATTAAAGCTCGGTGCTACAACCTGAATTATCAATTTGGCAGACGGAAATGACAAAATATAAAATTCTAATTCAAACGAAATCATTTTCGGTTTGTAACATAAACTAGACGAAAGACGCGTGAAAATAACTAATGACTTTAATTCCTACTGAAGACAATCATTTTATTAAATTATAATTAAACCTATAACGGCTTAAGATACTACCGAACCATTAACTACCAAATATTGAATTAAAACGAATTCTAATGACGAATACTACTAAATACAAATGAGGCATGTTAGCCATTTTGCAAGGACACATTGGTTAACATTGGAAAAATTGTTTGATTTTGTCTCAACGACTATATGACGAAAGTGGGCTGTCAGACACACTCTGCCAAGGTAACGAAGAACGAGACAAGAGCGAACATCTGTAGGAATTATGATAGCAACAAGGAGAACGGCGAAACATTAATGAAGCTAACACATCCAGATACCAGCGGATGTTCGACGAACCAATATAAAACCTTCCATGTTAACTGATGACCGATGTGAATTGAATAACTAATTATTTCACATCTAATAACGATGAATTTGACAGGATTTGATGAATGAGTTGGTAATTCAATAATGTAACATGCGATGAATAGTATTTAATCTACTAGAATTTAATGGGTATAAAATAATTTAACAGCTTCCTAAAAATATAACAATCAAACTAATAAAATACGATGAATGGTGTTAGGGTACGGCGAAACGTACGAGAAAAATATCTAAAATATAAACGAACAACAATTTTATTCGGAAATCACATTCTACTAAGTACGACGAAACGAATAATGACTACAACTATTGATGAACATTAAATTGAGAAACGAATTCTAGTAAGATATGACGAATAACCAATTACTACAAATGAGGCATGTATGCCTATTAGCAAGGTCAGAGCTAATTCACATTGAAGAAATTTGTTTGATTTTGTCTCAACGACTATACGACGAAGGTGGGCTGTGAGGCACACTCTGCCAAGGCAACGAAGAATGAGACAAGAGTGAACATCTGTTGGAATTATGATAGCAACAAGGAGAACGACGAAAAATTAATGAAGCTAACACATCCAAATACCAGCGAATGTTGGACAAACCAATATCAAAACTTCCATGTTGATTGACGAACGATGTGGATTAAATAATTAATTACTCGACACCTAAAAACGGTGATTTTGAAATGATCCGATGAATAAATTGGTAATTTAATATTGGAACATCCGATGAATATGCTATTTAATCTACTAGAATCCGATGAATATAATACATAATATAACAGAATCCTAAAAATAACAATTAATCTAATCAGGTACGACGAATGATTTAAAAATACGACAGAACGGTTTTCTAAAATATTAACGAAGACAACAATTGTATCTGGAAATCACATTCTACTAAGTACGACGAAAACGAATAGTGACTCCAACTATTAACGAAAAATCGCATTCCAACAAGGTACGACGAAAAACGAATAACGATTTTGAACATATTAACGAAGACAACAATTATATCTGGAGATCACATTCTACTAAGTACGACGAAACGAATAATGACTCCAATTATTAACGAACAATCGAATTCCAATAAGGCACGACGAAAAATGAATGACGATTTGCAACATAGTAGCGACGACAACAAATTTATTTGGAACTCAAATTCCATTAAAGTACGACGAACTGAATTAAAATATTAATGAAAATAAGAAATTTATTTTGGAATTCAAATTCCATTAGAATACGACGAGATGTATAAAGATTTTTTTAAAAATATTAACGATGACAACAAAATTATTTTGGAATTCAGAGGTGGACTGTATTTTTTTCTTGACGATATATTTTGATGTGAGTTGGTTGGCACATCAACTTCCAACACCGTGATGCAAATATCAAGGTAATGTGAGACCCAGAGAAATACAGAGACTAATATCGACTCATATAATAGTTGAAAATCATGTACATATGAGATGTTTTGATTGAAGCAATGACGAAAATGTCTCAGCTCATATAATAGTTGAAATTATGTAAGTGAGATGAATGATGCAATGATGAAAATATCTCAGCTCATATAATAATTGAAGTTATGCAAACGAGATGATTAACAGAAGTAATGACGAAAATATCAGCTCATATAATAGTTGAAGTTATGCACATATGAAATGAAAATATCAGCTCGTTTAATATTTGAAGTTATGTAATTGCGATGATTCACTGAAGTAATGACGAAAATATCAGATCATATAATAGTTGAGATTATGTACATATGAGATAAACTATGCAATGATGAAAATATCAGCTCATATAATATTTTGAAGTTATGTAATTGCGATGATTCACTGAAGTAATGACGAAAACATCAGATCATATAATAGTTGAGATTATGCACATATGAGATGAACTATGCAATGATGAAAATATCAGCTCATATAATATTTGAAGTTATGTAATTGCGATGATTCACTGAAGTAATGACGAAAACATCAGATCATATAATAGTTGAGATTATGTACATATGAGGTGAACTATGCAATGATGAAAATATCAGCTCATATAATAGTTGAAGTTATGTACATATGACATGAACTATGCAATGATGAAAATATCAGCTCATATAATATTTGAAGTTATGTAATTGCGATGATTCACTGAAGTAATGACGAAAATATCAGATCATATAATAGTTGAGATTATGTACATATGAGATGAACTATGCAACGATGAAAATATCAGCTCATATAATAGTTGAAGTTATGTACATATGACATGAACTATGCAATGATGAAAATATCAGCTCATATAATATTTTGAAGTTATGTAATTGCGATGATTCACTGAAGTAATGACGAAAACATCAGATCATATAATAGTTGAGATTATGTACATATGAGATGAACTATGCAATGATGAAAATTTCAGCTCATATAATAGTTGAAGTTATGTACATATGACATGAACTATGCAATGATGAAAATAATATTTGAGCTCATATAATATTTGAAGTTATGTAATTGCGAAATGAAAATATCAGCTCGTTTAATATTTGAAGTTATGTAATTGCGATGATTCACTGAAGTAATGACGAAAATATCAGATCATATAATAGTTGAGATTATGTACATATGAGATGAACTATGCAATGATGAAAATATCAGCTCATATAATATTTGAAGTTATGTAATTGCGATGAACGATGCATGGAAACATCACCCGTTCCAATCGATGAAAACTTATACGAGGTTTTAACTGCATGCACACTCGACGAATATTTGTCAGAGAACAAAGAAAAAAACTATTTGGTTAATTTATATACATTAAAAAAACTGACCTGATGCACACAACTTTATATAAACTCCTTTATTAATTTTACAATTATTGATTTAAACACATGGGAATACAAAATATTTTAAAATTTACTTAAAAAATAACAAGACAGAGCTTAGCTCATACTTAACCAACTACATGAAAAAAAACACAAACAACACTTTTTATTGACTATACTATTCAGGTATAAATTCGTAAGAATAAGAGAGCAAAACTACCAAAAACAGTCCATTTTATAGAAAGCCAAAACTCTACAAATCACAGCTGTCAAGTTTACCAACGATCTCGAAACTATCGAATTAATAATATAGAATAACGAACACATAAATTCAATGTGAAAATTGAAAATATCGAATGAATGATCAAAATATACCGAACACGTCAATTCAAAATTGAAAGTTTCGTTGACATTTCAAAAGGATTGTTTTGGTAATGTTTTGCATAATTTTATAAATCTTTAATTGGTTTTGTTTTGATCCTAATTTAAAATATTTTGATTTTTCAGGTAAACTATTTAACAATTCACAAATGCGTGAACAATTATTGACCTAGGTTGAGAAAAATTACTTCCCATTGGGGCATTCGAGTAAATCATGACGATTTCTCGTTATTTAGTTAGTTAAGATTGTAGTTAAAAAATGATTTTTTTTTTTTGAATTTATAATTATATTCATTTTACAGGACGCAGTTTAATAAGGTATAATATATTAAACCAAGAATAAGGGTTGTTTAAATATAAATGTGCAAAAATCGCATATGCTCTTTATTATTTATGTTTGGTTTGGTTGTAAAGCGCAAACAAATTTCCTTCGCATACCACCTATTCAAAACCAAAGATTAATAAAGTATATATATCATCTAAAGCTTTTTCTATCTATTTAAATGAAAAACAATATCTTATTGCATATACATATAATATATATGAAATAATGGGTTTTTTAATATTGCAGAGCAACAAAGCAAAACAAATAAATATCAACTCATTCAAATTAAAAGAACTACTTAAGTAAAACAAAAGTACCTTATAACTTATTGTCATCAAACTAATTTGCTCTCAAAGCATTATATTGAAAAATGTAATCAATTCTTGTTTGTCACTCTTTATTGACACTAATCAAACATATTGCTGCTCTTGTTATAAAAATTTATAAGTTTTAGTATTTTCTTAAGACAGATAACAAACACTTGTTTTGATTGCTCTTTTTATAATCACAATTTTATGACATAGGGTATACCATTTAATTTCGTCTAGTTTTAATAAGTTTCTAACAAATTGGTTGATTTAGACTTTTTTGTTTATAAACGAGACCAGAGTGAAATCGAATAATATACAACTCTTCTGTCTTTCATTTGCTAATTTTAAGTTAGTTGTTTTTCAGAGATACACATGTCGCAACTACAGCTAATTCATTGAAATGACTGGTAAGACTGGTACATGCCAGGTAAAGGTTAACGCACTAGTTGAAATAATTGGACATCAGTTTTAATGCAGTTACGAAGATATTCGATAAATATGTTAATAATATAATGATCAATGACCCTTTTTTAATTAGTTAGTTAACGTTGGTTAACGTAAATTAACGTTAGTTTAGGTAAATTACGTAAATTAACGTTAGCTAACGTTGGTTAACGTAAATTAACGTTAGTTAACCTCGATCAACGTAAATCAACGTAAATTTCCCTCAGAGGTCACTGGTCTGAGTAGACCATGATACGGTACTTGGCGAACCTGAGGTACCTGAGCTATAGTGGGCTCCAGCCTGCTATTATAAACCGTAAACCTGTTGTAATGTCTAGCGGAAACGCGGACCATAGCTTAGCCGCCCAGGTCGCGGGAAGGTGTTCCTTTATTAGCACTCCCTGTTTTATTCTTTCTTACATCCTATCATGAAATATTAGCATATGTCATATTTTATTATATTTGTATAAGGCTTAATATGTCGGCTGGTAATCACGAATTGTTGAGTTACTTTGTTTTTTAAACGCACCTTTTTCTCAGCCAAAAATAATTTAAGAGACAAAAATTTTGTTGTTTTTAAATTTTTATAGGTATCTTTTTAATAACAATATTTCGCCTACAACGGCATAATCAAGTTTAAATCTAATAACGGACATACAGTAAAGTTAAAAAAATTTTGTATAAAAGTTTTTTGAATCAAAAATATATGGGTAGTTCTACACACGAAGGAAGAAAATGGAGCTTATTACGGCACGACTTATTTTTTGCGTATAAGTTCTGGCAAGTAGTTTTAGTTAAAGTTGATGACGTTCTTTCAACTTTTCTGAATGTGGCCAGTAAAAAAAAAAAATTACAATAGTCAAAATTAAAAAATATCCTTCTTACTCCTAATTAACTCAAAATTATCTCAATATTATCTCAAAATACGAAATAAACATTTATTTAAGTCAAATCCCGCTTTTAAACTTCCAGGGGACTGCGACCAGGGGACTGATAATTTATCAGTATTTCGCTTAAAAATGACAAAATTACGTCTAAAAAAAAATTAAACGGATTCTATACCAAGGCAATACATATTCACGACGTATAAAACTACAAAATTACCTGTAGGTAATTAAAATACATTTTACGAAAATACTTGCCAGGGGACTGATAATTTGACTGGACAAAACACGATCTTGCTAGTAATGGTGACTGTTTTGATTGATAAAACCTCGGACTAAGTAAAACACTTGCAATATTATATTTATTGAACTTTAATTAATTCCTGTGAAGAGCGATAACTTGATAGAAATATGAATTTCCGATATTTTCAATGTGTTTTGATTGGGCAGGAGAATGATAAAAAATTCGTGGGACAAACTTTAATAGGATATATCTATTATGAGTTGTAATTTTATGATTATTTACACATTATTAAAGCATCATTATTCAAAATAATTACTACAGTGTAAATTTGTCTCTACACACTTAGAATCATTGATTATTTAGTTTACCAGCTTTGACTTTCAAGGTGGGACACGCCACGGGACTGAGAATTTAACGTTTTGAATAATTTTTTTTCTAAGAAATATATTTCGAAACGGGTTTATTTTGGGTGACCAGCTAGACATAGTTAAGGTTTACAAATTTCATTTGAAAAAAACATTTTTTTTTTTCATATTAATATACGAAATAAGCAGAGCCGTCCTATGTTTGTAGAACTACCCATATATGGTTTAACATCTTAAAAAACATCAAAAACAAAACTTACATTGAAAATTTTTTGCCTTAGTTTTATTTTAATTTAACCCAATGAAATTCTCTAAAATGTAATGACATCATTCAATTTCACCAATAACATTTGAATTATAATAATAACAAATAGTTATACGTCCGGCCTACTGGGATATTAAAAATTATCAAATAATTTTTGAAATAATTAACTGATATAGCAGTAGGCCAACGTATAATTCATAAAAATGTATAAAGAAATGAAAAATGGCAAAAATTTTTCTAAATGAATTCCCCTCGTTCGTTGATAAATTCTCATAATTTGTTGGAAAATTCCTCAAGCAATGGTATTGATAATAGCCCTCAGCCTACGTCGTCGTGTTATTATCAATATACTTGCTTTCGGAATTTTTGGCAAAAAATTATTTCGAATTATCACCGCCTTTGGGAAATTACTACTGAAAAAAACACAATAAAATTTTAATGAATAACACTATAATTTAATTGAAATAAAACAATTGTTGTTGTTTTGCAAATAGTATTTGTTAAGCTTAATATAAAATATAAATAACTAAAAATAATTATATCATTTAAATTGACCTTAACCGCTCCATCGATTTCGGTTGTTACACCATCTACAGGAGCTTACGAACTACTAAAGAAATTTAATTTATTTTAATATTAAATAAAAATAATATAATTACAACTTATACGTTATTAAACATACAAAATCAGGGACGCACACAGAAAAAGTTTTAAGGGGGTCCAAAGAATTTTTTTTTAATAAAAAGTGCTGTGTAGGAATTACAACAACATACATAGATACCTTTAAAGACCTAGGTCTCACAGCAACATGCGTGTTGAGGTGTTGATGAACTCTCTTAAACCTTTGGAGATTGTACGCCCCCGGGACTGCTGATTCGGACTAAGCATTTCATTTGTACGATGTAGATCGGTGTGTTTCGATCGGTTGTTGATCTTTTGTTTCAAAAAAACGTATTGGCTGTCAGATTTGTTTTCCAAAAACTTTTACATGCGTTCATCAGTGATGCTAGACTTTAAAAAATAAATTTGCCGTTGTCGTATCAAAACATCCCGATTTTTGCCGTTTCTTTAAGGAAAAACTTCCCATCAAGTTTTCAACTAAAAATATACATATATATAAATCCAATTGTTTATATGCAAAAAACTTCAAAAACCACCACTATAATAATATTTGTTTCGATTCTTCATACACCTTGTGGAATAAGATAGTATTTCTATGAAATAGAGCATTAAATCTATCAAAATTGCGAAAGACGTTTTTTAAAAGGAGTAAATATGCCTTGATTTCGAGGTTTGCAAAAAATTTTAAAATCGCAATACCTCTTTTTCGATACGTATAATCGAAATAATGATACAAAACATCCCAATTTTTTAATATGTTCAAAATGCATCGATGCATAGAGAGGAGCCATCTTGTAGTTGCTGGTGATTTTATTTTTCGTGTCATAGTGTGAAAATATTCCTGAAGCTCAGAAATATGTTATTGCTTTTGGGAATTTCAAACCGTTTGCTTCTATTTCCCTAAGATAGATCAGAACATCAACATCTGAAGCCTGAAATTTCATCGATTTTACTGTAGAAATATGTTATTGCTCAGAAAGCTCAGAAATATGTTATTGCTTTTGGGAGTTTCAAACCGTTTGCTTCTATTTCCCTAAGAAAGATCAGAACATCAACTTCTGCAGCCAAATTCTGTAACTGTGAAGCGGTGAAGTGATAAAAATTTCTTCGTTTCTTTTCATTAAAAAACTTATCACTTCACCGCTTCACAATTACAGAATTTGGCTGCTGAAGCCTGAAATTTCATCGATAAAGGCGATGAATGGCAGATTCATTAAACAAAATTATTGAGTAATCAACATCTTTCTGGAAGCATAGTAAAAAATAGTTGTTGCGATCATTTTGAATAAGTTTAAAATTTAAAACGCTTCTACAATTAATTGTAAAAAAGCCCGCACTTGCCAGCAGCCAAATTCTGTAACTGTGAAGTGGTGAAGTGTTAAAAATTTCTTCATTTCGATTTTATCATTAATTTTTTATCATTTTACCATTTTTGCGATACTATATGCGATTAGAGTGTTAAAAAATCTAATTGCAAGCCCCGCACTGTCAAACGTCAAGTATATACATAACATTAAATGTTTATTTTAAGTTTCAACACAATTTAAACGTAAATTTTTACAAATTTAAATACATATAACTATTTTAGAAATTAAATTTGTAAAATTAAGCTGCATTTAATTTAGAATGCAATTTTTAAAAATCAAATCGCATTGACGTTATGCTGTTTTTTTGACATAATGTCAATAACAACAAAAGAAACGATTTCATTTAATGCCAAACAAAACGTCAGTGTTAACTTTATTGTTTTAAAACTTCACTCACTTAGATATTTTTGCGGTGAAGTGATAAAAAACTTATCACTTCCCCACTTCACAGTTACAGAATTTGGCTGCTGGTTTTCCCGTTTTAAATGAAATACCTCATAAACGGAAAAAAATGACCCGTTCTTGCATTACTGCTATTAATATAATGCTCATATATTTTAGATAGAACTGAGAGCAATGGTATTGCGGTCTATAATTTGAAATATCACATTTTGTTTCGTTTTGCAGGGGATGGCTGGACCTTGGCTAACTTCCAGCACGAAAGAATGTTATGTAGACTGGCCAGACAAGACATTGTGAAACGCGTGATTTATGTTTTTATTTTTTTAAATGCTTGAAACTAAAATGTCCTTTTTCTCGGTGATAATTAGTCTGTGATAGTGCTTGAAAATAAAAAAAATAAAATATTCTTGTCTGTGATAATTTGCCAAATTTAGTAGTATAACAAATTACAAAATCCAAAGTTCCGATGAGATCAGTTACGCTGTTTGTGGTTTTCATCGACCTTGATGAACGGTCAAATTAAAACAAAATCCAGGTAAATTACTAAAGAAAATCCAAATAACTAAAATCCGAAGAGAAAATATAACTAATTGCTTTGCGTGTAGTGTAAATGAACAAAATTTTATTGATACAATTCTTAAGAAAAGTTACATTAAATATTAAAACATAGTAAATGATTAATGAACCGTGGGTTCAGGTTGGAACATTTTCGTAGCTTGCAGCTTATTTTTTTTTAATGGATAGTTTATTTACCGTATGACATAGTCAAATTAGTGGTAAAATTGTTGATTACCAAGAGTTGGAAAAGAAAACTAACTGTGTGTGAAGTGCTATGTACCAAATTTTTATTTGCAAAAACGATTCAAACTCCAAATTTTCTAGTTAAATTAGCAGGGCAAATTTTTTTTTGATTACCAAAATCAGAGTACAAAATGAACTAACTGTATTGTGTAGTGAAAATGTACAAACTCTTATTGATAAAATCGTTAAGTAATTTATAATTAATTGTTAAAATATAATATGGTAATATTTCATAGTTATAGATTAATTAGCTACAAAAATTAAACAAATTAATTGAATTAATTAAACTAAATAAAAAAAAAACAAATTAAATAAACGGAACGGTGGTCAAGGTGAAGGTATCACCGTTTAATTGTTTAGTTGCCAATCAATATTATTAAGCATTGTAATAAAATACAGAAAACGGTTAACGAAAAAAAAAATCTTTTTGAATTGGTGACTGATTAAATGGTGAGGTTCCATAACTGTAAGGAGGAAATCGGGTGATTTTTGATCGGACAACCTGAGAAATGTTGGCGTTTTGGCAGTGGAGATTTGTCTGGTCTCTATTCGGGAAATAAGCAAATATTTGGCGGTACGCATATCTCAACGCATGTTTTTTGTTATGTTCATTCGCAATTGAATTCATCAACTGCTACTCAACTGCTACTCAACTGCTACTCAATCAATTGCTCAACTGCTACTCAACTGCTACAGGTCATTCAATAAGTCCGTAGGATGACACATAGATGGCGTTACTAGAATTTTTTCCATATGATTTTTATTTAGTACTAACCTTCAAACGATACGTGTATAAATTTGACAGCAATCTGACTATTTATTCGTGAGTTATAGCATTTTATGTGAAGCAACTTTTGTTTTTGAAAAAAAATGGAAAAAATTGAATTTCGAATTTTAATAAAGCATTGCTTTTTGATGAAAAAAAATACAGTGGAAACCAAACAATGGCTTGATAAACATTATCCAAACTCTGCTCCATCGAGACAAATGGTAGAGAAGTGGATGGCTGAATTTAAATGTGGTCGTACCAGCACAAAAGATGCAGAGCGCAGTGGACGCCAAAATGAGGCTGTTATTCCAGAAAACATAAAAAAAATCCACAAATTGGTTATGAACGATCGCAAATTGAAGGTGCACGAAATAGCTGACATTGTAAAGGTAGCAGATGGTAGTGTTTTTACCATTTTACATGAACATTTGGGTATGCGAAAGCTCTGTGCAAATTAGGTGCCGCGTGCCTCACAGTCGACCAAAAACAACAACGAATCGATGCTTCGGAGGAGTCTTTGGCACTGTTAAACCGCAATAAAAGGGAATTCTATCGTAGATATGTGACAATGGATGAGACATGGCTTCACAATTACACACTAGAATCCAAAAGACAGTCAGCTGAGTGGACAGCAGTCGACGAACCGAATCCAAAGCGAGCAAAGACGCAACAGTCGGCCGGTAAGGTGATGGCGTCTGTATTTTGGGATACGAACGGAATAATATTCATCGACTATCTCCAAAAAGGAACCAACATCAACAGCGAGTATTACTGTAAACTTTTGGATCAATTGAAGGCTGAAATCGCAAAGAAACGGCCACATTTGCAAAAGAAAAAAGTGTTGTTTCACCAAGATAATGCACCGTGTCACAGATCGATAAAAACGATGGCAAAATTGAATGAATTGGGCTTTGAATTGCTTACCCACCCACCATATTCTCCAGATTTAGGCCCCAGCGACTTTTTCCTGTTTTCAGATCTCAAGAGAATGCTTGCTGGAAAGAAATTTAAGTCCAATGATGAAGTAATCGCTGAAAATGAGGCCTATTTTGACGAGAAAGAGAAATCATACTATAAAAGTGGTATAGAAAAGTTGGAAAATCGCTATACTCGTTGTATCGCCCTCGAAGGCAACTATGTTGAATAAAAAAATCGAGTTTTGTCAAAATGTTGTTTTTTTCTTACTTATCCTACGGACTTATTGAATGACCTGTTATGTATATAGTGCGTACTTAAATCAACGTTTACCTGCCTTCTTTTGAATCAACAACTTACGTATCATTGCGCATATTTTTAACACCGCCTTTGGCAATTGAAGTCGTCAACTGCTTATATAATTCAACTTTAACTACGTTAATTTGGATCAACAACCTACGTATCATTAAGCATATTTTTATAACTGACTTTGGCAATTGAAGTCGTCAACTGCTTATATAATTCAACTTTAACTACGGTAATATGGATCAACAACCTACGTATCATTACGCATATTATTATAACCGACTTTGGCAATTGAAGTCGACAACCACTTATATAATTCAACTTTTAACTGCCTCCTTCTGGACCAACTACTGAAGAATCACTACGCTTACGTGTATACTGTCCGTTCGATGATGATTGGCTGATCAACTCCGATTAACAAGGGGGGGAACGGGCTCAGGATATAACCATGTGGTGAGTGTTGTTTTCTTTAATTTTCTTTTATTTGATTTATGTATGCGAGAGTGTGTCTGTAAGAAAGGGTGCGTGAGTGCATGTACGCACGTGGGAATGCATGAGATATGTATGGGCGGGTGATCGAACCTACAATTTTTACAGGCTTTGTATTTATGTATTTAAATTTTGCGCGGAGCATTGTTTTATGTGATTCAGTCATTTAGTTTGTTTGGCAACCTTTATGTTTTACTTTCTAATTTAGGATAACTTTTCTGATGTTGAATCGTGAATGGTCATGGTTAAAAGCAACCCATAGAAGAAATGTGAAGATAATGTGCCAAGATAGAGAAGGATACCAAGGGTAAAGAACAGAGATTCAAGAAAAAGACCGTATTTTTTGTCGATAAACTAGATCTTCATGATATTGTTTGGTATAGCATTTAGTTGATAGCAGGAATTAATTGTTGGTTAATTGAATGGTGGCTTGTTTGTCCAGCCATTCAATCATAGTTCTGCATAACATCATAGAATATCCAAATGTAATTAAATATTTACTTATTATCCATCCATTTGATGCACAGTAAAGATGTTTCAAATCATAGCTTATAATAGTTTTTATTTTTATGGGTACTAATATAACTATCCATTTATCGTGAAATCTTGTGGTGTAGCACTACTTCTAGATGAATGAAATGCACAAGAAATGTTAATTGTAGAACGAAATGATATGTCTTTTATTCATTGAACTTCCCGAATACCCACCAAATGCATTTTATATCGTTTCAGTTGGAAAATCTATGAACAAGATTGAATTAAATTAATGGCTGAATTAATTAGTGACTTCATGATTTATTGCTGAACATAATCCGTGATACCAATTTTAATAATACCATCTGCTAATTAACATTGGTTTTCACCCGTGTGGTATTGCAAAAATATTTTAATAAACTTACTTACTGGGGTTGGTACTGACCGGAAACCCGGCCCCTTGTGTGCGCCACTGTACAAAATACATAAACTATCATAGTATCCCCCTATCTTGGCAAAATTATTGAAATAAGAACATGAATTTAACTATTGAATATTGATTTATTGTTTTATTAATGAACTACATATTTTCTAAGTCTTAATCTGAAATTTCAACCAGGTTAACCCGGTTGTAAAAAATTGTTAAGAATGGTATTTTATAAATTACAAATTATAATTATCGGGATTTGGGATAATGGTTTTAAGAATGAAATTAGCGAACAAAAGGATTGCCATCTGTTGTATCTGATAGAAGTGTTGATTGAAACAAAAGTGTCCATTTTTAATAAAATAAATCAGGTCTGGTTAATGGGGAGTTAATGGGGCCTTGTGGATTTCGAACTACTCTATTGCGTCTAATTTGAGACCTTTCTTTTCTTGGTGCAGGATTTTTAAATTATTATTGTTAGAGAAACAGCTGATATGATTTTCAGCTATTAAATGGTTGGAGAATGTGGAAGTTGGGTTACCGAGTCTCAAGGCTCGAAAATGTTCGGAACATCTGTCATGAAAGCTACGACCAGTTTGTCCAATGTAGATGGCATCACAAGTATCACAAGAAAGTTGATAAACTTCAGAATCTGACGTTAAACTACGTTTTGGTTTGTTGTTTAGGAGTAAATTTTGAATTGTGTGTTTGTTGTAATTAGCTAATTAGCTAGTTTCGGTAGTTTTAGAGATAATATTACCAACTTTTTGCCTAAGTCTCACTATATAATTGATCTTACGCCATTTCTTGGGATCTCCTTCGTCAGAATGTGGTTATAAAAGTTTATAAGATTTATTTTTAAGTTTATTGCGGAGGGTTTTGTGAACTACTTTCGTTTCGAAACCGTTGTTACTTGTAATTTTAAGAATTGTGTTAAACTCGTTTTCAAAATTTGTGGGTGATAATGGAACTTTAATCAATCTATCGATAAGCGAATTAATTGCTGAATGTTTTATATTAATAGGGTGGTTTGAAGATGAGTGGTAATCGTATCAGTCAGTACATGTCGGCTTACGAAAGATATTGAATTCAAACATGGAGCCTGTGTAACTTATGGAAATGTCCAAGAAAGAGAGGAAGAAAGAGCGGTTAAGGTTAATTTAAATTAATAAGTTACTAAATTTAATAATTTAATAAAAAAAAATTATTTTTCAAACAACTTTTTATTAAAATATAAATATCAGACGCGTTTCGGATATAAACTATCCATCATCGGTGAACGAATTTACATTTATGACAATTCAACTCACTAATAAAGTTTCGATAAGGTTCAATAAAAACGCTTCATTTACTATTTTTTAACAAATCAAAACGAATTGTATCGATTATTTTTCTCTGGTGGGAAGGAACCGCGAATATTTTCGAATATTTTCGGCCTACTTAATATAATAATTTAAAACAAAAATTCACTTACAAAATTATGTGAAAATGCAATTTGCAAATAGTAAAAATGTACGTTTTCATTCATAAATGATTGGATGTTTATGTTTATTTGTCAAAAATAAATTACAAATTTATAACATTTATGCGCCTAGTAAGATGAAATAATATTTTATTATGTATGATTATGTTGTATGAAATAATGTTACTATTTCTGTTTGTTAAATTGTCTGCTAAATACAACTCGTCACCAAATTATTAGTCGATTATTTTTCAACATTACCACTCATGCCATTTGAGGTTAAAAATTTCCCTCGTGCGCTACGCGCACTCGCGACCTCAAATGACATTCGTAATAATGATTATGAAAACTAACCGACTATTATTTGACGACTCGTGATATTATATATGAGAATATTATTTAAAAATTTTGGGGTGTTTTCAAAAACATGTATACTTGATTAAACATAAAAAACCAAAACAAAAATGAAAAAATTTAAAACTATAAAATAAAGAAAGGCATTAATTTACACCTCGACCTTGACTATTTTGACCTTAACTATAATTATATTAGCTAATAATCCACTTAATGGAGAACACATCGCAAGTCCTTCTTCTTGAATAAAAAAAATCCCAGCGGCAGGTATATCCGCTAGAAATAGGTAGATTTCGGGGTCAGACGGTTTTCTGTCCAAATAAAATTAGATGTGTCAGATTAGTTTATATATAAAATTTAAGTAGAAACAGAATAATTCAAAAGAATTATCGAACCAAATTAAATACATCTTTCGAACTAACTTCATCAATACAATTTCGGAACAGTTTTATTTAAGTTGGTTTAAACTACTTTTAATAACATATTAAATCCACCAAAGATCAACTGAACTACTTTACATCTACAATTATACCATCACACATAATTTATAATCAAACATTATCAAACAATTTTATTTCAAAATCATCTTTTGTTGTTGTGTTTTTTTTTTCGTATTTAATCTTTTTTCAAATTGCTACTTAGTAAAAAAAAATAAAAACAAAAGAGATTTTGATAATTTTTCTATGATATTAAATGGCTTGATATTTTTCTTGCAAGAGGTGCATTATAATGCTTCAAAAATGGAACCTTTTGGGTTAGAAAGCTGAAATTTTTTGAGCCTATAGTTTAAAAGTATGTTTAAAAGTTAAGATGAATTTAAATAACATAAACTGAAACATGATGAAAGCATTGACTTTTGCGTTTGTTTTCATTTCAACAGCCCAAGGGTCTCAACCTTTAGACTTGAACTATTTCTTTTGAAAATTTTGGAAAGATTTATATTGTATATACGTGAGCAAAACGGTTTAGTAAATGGACATTTAGTAAAGGACAACAAGGTTTAGTAAATTTTTGAAACAGCTGATTTTTGAGGAACCTGAAACGCCAAGGTTGTGATCTGGATAAAAATGATAAAAAAGGTTCAAATACTTAATATTTTTAAATTTTATTAAAATATTATGATTCAAACGGAAGTTATAGCGCCCTAGATTATTCGACTTTTTAGGCTCTAGCCGCTTAACGGGTACCCGGATATGGCCAGTTCACGAACTTGTCCAAGACATTATTTGCCGAAACATACACAGAAAATTATTTTGGTGTAGGTCGAAAAATGCGACCGTGAGAGTGCCGCTAAATTCCGTTATACCTCATATTGTTATATATATATATATATATATATATATATATATATATATATATATATATATATATATATATATATATATATATATATATATATATATATATATATATATATATATATATATATATATATATATATATATATATATATATATATATATATATATATATATATATATATATATATATATATATATATTGTTACGTTTTTCCAACCTTACTTCGAATTGGCCCAACTCACAATTCGATAAACGCAATTCCCAATCTCTTCCGAGTTCGATCACTGATTAGTTAGCAAACACACCAGGTTTTATTAAGTTTTCAACACCTTAATTGTTCCACAACAACAGGAAAACAATACAGCAAACAATATTCTTCACTAGAATATTCTTTCAACAGCTTCAGAAACTCCAACAGTTTATTGCAGAAATTTCCAGTAACACAACGTTCAAAATAATACACAAAATATTTCTACTCAATAACACTTATAACTTTATTACACTTATAACTTTACACAAAAACTAATTTAAAGATCACTTTTATAATTTTAACTTCACTATCGCAGGTTTAAAATAAACTAATTAAAAACTACAAGAAGTAATTTTCTTATATACCTTCTGCAATACTTCTAGATAATTCGACATCACTTTCCAGAAACCTTGAGAAAATATTAGAATATTCGATTATTTTACGTTATGTTGATTTGATTCATAAAATCGTTTATGTTGACCCTATTTCTAAGAAGAGACAACAACAACAATATTCATTTCATTAATTTGTTTGATGTGTTTTGTTGATTTTATTTTCCTGTAAGTGACCGTAATCGTCTAGATTTTTCTGTAATCGTAACATTACCCTCCACTTAAGCCTGTTCGTCCCGAACAGGATCTAGATCTCTCCTCCAATTGTTGAATCCAAACATTTTTTTTTCTTTTTCTATTTCCCAAGCGGCTTAGAATTGCTTCTGGTTCCTTTCTAAGTCTTTGGCCATTACTTTGTTCTATGTCCGCCTACGGTGATGAGTAGGGATTCTCATTATCTCTAAAGTGCTCTTTATCTCTTCCCCTTGAGTGTTTCACACTGCCATGTCCCTGAACCATTCTCATTTTCAGCTGCGATTCGTCACCGTTTGAAGCTATTTGAACCCCTTCATTTACATTGCTCTCTTCGCAATGGACCGGAACTTGTTTCCTTTTTAACTTTCGGCGTTTGTTCAAACGTCTGCGTCGGTTGACGTTTCTTTCCGTCATCTGTTTGGATGATGGTTCTGGACTTTCATCTGCACTGCATAGTTTCTCATCGCTGCCATTATCTGTTGACTCTGCCTTATTCACAAGTAGTGGCATCCGAACATTATTAACCTTTAGGATCCCACATCCAAAATCGAAGACTAATCCCTTCGCTTTCATGAAGTCCATCCCTAAAATGACTTCATCCATAATGTCTGCCACTAGCACCTCTTGTTGATAGCAGTTGTTTCCCAATTTTATTTTAGCGATTCTTTTACCTTCTATTTCAGCGCATTCTCCAGTTACTGTTCGGAGTTTCAATCCATCGGATGGTTCCAAAACACCGTCAATTAAACCTTTGCGAACGAATGTTCAAGCTGAACCTGTATCCAGTGTCATGAAGCAACCTTTACCTTCAAGTTGTCCGTTGATACCCAAGCTTTCACCATTTACCGCAATTCTTGAAATTGGAATGTAGGCTGTATTCTCCTCACTCTTTGGCTTTACAGTTGCACCTTCAACAGGCTTCCGTTGAATAGGAGATGAAGATCTATCACGCTTCCTGTTCCAGCAGTCCTGTGAGATATGGCCCGATTTCCTACATATCCAGCACAGGAGTTTTCTACTGCTGTTCCTGAACCCTACGTGCTCCATTTCTTCGGCTCCTCAGTTCTTCACAGAAGACGACAATCTGTCTGCTTCCCCGTTTTTCTTGCACTCCCGTGCCATGTGACCCTCTTCATCACATACCCAGCATCTGATGTCGCTTCTATCTCTGTGTGCCAAAACTTCCCCTTTGATGTTCCCCTCTACATTCCTTTTTCTGCATCCACCAGATGGCATACACATCCTCTGTACCATCTCATATTGCATTGCGTATGCGACTGTTTCATGGAAAGTCGCCTTAGGTGTAGTTATTACTTTGATCCTGGTTTCTGGATCTCGGATACCATCAGTAATAGCCTCGATCTTCATTTTCTCCATAAAATACGGTGGAGTATTCGAGTGTACCAAATGCACAAGCCGTTCTACTACCGAAGAATAGTCCTGAAGGCTTTCTCCATTCCGTTGCAAGCGACCCTTTAACTCGATCCGGTATCGCTCCTTTTTGTGGTCGCTGCCATATTTTCGTTCCAATGCATTCATCACTTCAGCATAGCTTTTTCGGTCACTTTCTGGCACTGCCTGTAGTGCTTCAGCTGCTTCCCCCTTAAGAGCTACTATCAATGCAGCTAGACGATTTTCAGCGTTCCAAACGTTTTGATCTGCTGCGGTCTCGAACTGGAACTTGAAGATGCCGAACGATGTTGTTCCATCGTATGATGGTGGTTTTAATTTAATATTTGCTACTTGATGTACCACCTGGGAAGTAACTTTAGTCGTCTCAATATCCTGCAACCGTTTTTCGATATCATCAACCTTGGAAAGTACCTTTTTGTTTTCGTCAAGCACTTTTTGTTCTAATTCTTGGATTTCGTTTTGAATCTTCTCGACTTTTCCATCGAATGCCGTTGACATTTGTAGAAGTTTCTCATCCATAATTTGTTTGACTTCATCGCGACTCATAGCAATGCTTGTTTTTATTGCTTCTAACTGTTGATTGATGTTGAGACTAATCTCTTCCTTGGTAGCAGCCATATTTGTATTTACATCATCCAGTTTTTGATTCATGTTGGAATTAATTTCTTGTTTTGTCTGGCTTATATTCAAATTCATTTGCTGCATCATAGCCATTAACTGCGTAAAATCACAATTTGCAGGTGGCAATGAGGTTGTTGTTTCCGCAACAGAACTTTTCTCCTCATCAGCTGCTATTGAATCAGCATTTGTACTAATCACTCCAAACTGGTAACTTTCCACAACTACTCCATTAGCTTCCATAGCTTCTCGAAGCCGTATCGTCAATTCAGTTTTGTTGCCGGTTGTTGACAATCCACGTTGTTCTAGTTCTTTCTTTAAATCAAGAACCTTCAAATCACTTAATAAAGCCATTATTAACAGCCAACTAATCCCACCGCTGTCACCAATGTTACGTTTTTCCAACCTTACTTCGAATTGGCCCAACTCACTATTCGATAAACGCAATTCCCAATCTCTTTCGAGTTCGATCACTGATTAGTTAGCAAACACACCAGGTTTTATTAAGTTTTCAACACCTTAACTGTTCCACAACAACAGGAAAACAATACAGCAAACAATATTCTTCACTAGAATATTCTTTCAACAGCTTCAGAAACTCCAACGGTTTATTGCAGAAATTTCCAGTAACACAACGTTCAAAATAATACACAAAATATTTCTACTCAATAACACTTATAACTTTATTACACTTATAACTTTACACAAAAACTAATTTAAAGATCACTTTTATAATTTTAACTTCACTATCGCAGGTTTAAAATAAACTAATTAAAAACTACAAGAAGTAATTTTCTTATATACCTTCTGCAATACTTCTAGATAATTCGACATCACTTTCCAGAAACCTTGAGAAAATATTAGAATATTCGATTATTTTACGTTATGTTGATTTGATTCATAAAATCGTTTATGTTGACCCTATTTCTAAGAAGAGACAACAACAACAATATTCATTTCATTAATTTGTTTGATGTGTTTTGTTGATTTTATTTTCCTGGAAGTGACCGTAATCGTCTAGATTTTTCTGTAATCGTAACAATATATATATATATATATATATATATATATATATATATATATATATATATATATATATATATATATATATATATATATATATATATATATATATATATATATATATATATATATATATATATATTTATATGTTATATATATGTATATATATATATATATATATATATATATATATATATATATATATATATATATATATATATATATATATATATATATATATATATATATATATCTATATGTTATTTTAGTTTATTGAGCTTGAATATTATTTTTTAATAAATTTTATTTGGTTTTTTAGCTCTTGTTTGGATTATAAATAAATGAAACACTTGATTTCAAAAATTATATTTTATCGTAACGTTTCAATGCGTTTCCCGCATCATCTTCAGACGAAAAATATTCTTCATTAAAATTTTAAAAAAAAAAAAATTATATATGGAAATTCAAAAGAAAAACAAACATACAAGCAAAACGTTATATAAATTAAAATTGAATGAACATTTAAATTTTTCAAACAAAAACATTTCGATATTTAACATACTTTGATGTTGTTTTAAAAACATTATTTTATAGCTAACTTAAATTTGTATTGAATTTAATAATTCTATCATATGCATTGTTGAAAACACAAGTGATATATAGAAAAATACTATATCCGTACTTACAAGGAAAATTCTTCAGCTATCAGATGAGAAATGCCACACAGAGAACTTCGTTTTGTTAGAAAAAACACTCAAAACTAACAATTACCCAATTAAACTGATCAAAAATATTATGGGAACAACGATCATGAAACATAATAATACCATTTTAATTGAACATCCAAATTCGAATCCACAAATCAATGAAGAAACAAAATTCGTTTCAATTCCTTATGTTAAACATCTATTTGAGAATATTAAATCACTTCTAAGAAGATACAATATTGAAACAGTAGGAAGATCATGTATTTGTACAGGCTCATCTATTTTCTCAAAATTTAAAGACCGTGATCCTATCGAAATTAAATCAGATGTTATTTATGAAATTGAATGTTCATGTAAAAAAGCATACGTAGGACAGACTTCACAACATATGAGTAAACGTTTTTATCAACATACTCACAACTCTCCACCCGATAATAGCGCACTGTCCACACACATTGAAACCACGAAACATGTTGTTACTTTGGATAATGTTAAAATTTTGGAAAAACAGCCCAATCGAAAAACACGACAAATATCTGAAAATTTGTATATAAAAAAACGTAAGCCAATACTTAATATACAAACCACTTGTGTTTTCAACAATGCATATGATAGAATTATTAAATTCAATACAAATTTAAGTTAGCTATAAAATAATGTTTTTAAAACAACATCAAAGTATGTTAAATATCGAAATGTTTTTGTTTGAAAAATTTAAATTTTCATTCAATTTTAATTTATATAACGTTTTGCTTGTATGTTTGTTTTTCTTTTGAATTTCCATATATAATTTTTTTTTTTTTTTAAATTTTAATAAAGAATATTTTTCGTCTGAAGATGATGCGGGAAACGCATTGAAACGTTACGATAAAATATAATTTTTGAAATCAAGTGTTTCATTTATTTATAATCCAAACAAGAGCTAAAAAACCAAATAAAATTTATTAAAAAAAAAAAATATATATATATATACATATATATATATATATATATATATATATATATATATATATATATATATATATATATATATATATATATATATATATATATATATATATATATATATATATATATATATATATATATATATATATATATATATATATATATATATATATATATATATATATATAAAAATGAATATAATATAAAAATGAATCGCTGAATTTGTTTCTAAGTGCAAATCTCGAGAGCAACTGAGCCGATTTCGCTAATTCTTTTTTTAGAATATTCCTTGAAGTACGAGGATGGTTCTTACGGAGAGAAAAATTACTATACTCCAATACAATCGATTCGTAATAATACTTAAAAGTCAATTTGAACTTTAATACCATACCATAAAGTTTAAATGTTAGTGGAGAGGTTCCGGGAAGGCAAAACAATTGAGTGACGTTAGTATCGTATAAATATTAATGTCAATATTTGTCAATATTTATACGATGGTAACATTACTCAAAAACAAATTGTCTATTGTCTGTGGTAAAATGTCACTTGATATGTAAACGTCTCTTTGCTGTTCATCTATAATATTACTAAATCTATAAGCCACAAATTTCTATAAAATTAAAAAAGTGTTGTGTGTTTGTGACTCAGTTATACTCAATAATATAAAAATGAATCGCTGAATGTGTTGCTAAGCGCAAATCTCGAGAGCAGCTGAACCGATTTCGCTAATTCATTTTTTAGAATATTCTTCAAAACGATTGAGTGACGTTGGTATCGTATAAATATTAAATATTAATGTCAATATATGTCAATATTTGTCAAAAACAAATCAAATTGTCTATGGTAAAATTTAATATACGCAATAGAACAGGGAATCCGAATTTACAAATAAGTAAAGAAATTTACAATGATGCATTGATTTCCATTGAGGATATGTGCTTGATGATGTCAAACTAGCTATTATTTTAATTGGGGATAGCCGCGCCCAATCGCCCAATGCACGATGCTTTTCATCAAGAGTTACAACGTGAAAAATCATATGATCTCCACACTTTGAAAGAACCCATTCAAATAAATCTTCCACTATTGAACGAAGAAAAAAAGTATGTATTTGATACTCTTATAAAAGTAATAAATGATGGACCTGGAGGGATTTACTTCTTGGACGCTCCTGGTGGTACAGGAAAACTTTTTTGATTACTTTAATATTGGCAACAATTCGCTCAAAAACTGAAATTGCTCTTGCTCTTGCTTCGTCAGGCATTGCAGCCACTTTGCTTGAAGGCGGTCGAACAGCTCCTTCAGCTCTAAAATTGCCATTGAATATGCAAAGAAACAAAACTTCAACCTGCAACATTTCCAAGAATTCTGCAATGGCAAAGGTTTTGCAGCAATGTAAACTAATAGTGTAGGATGAATGCACAAGGGCGCATAAAAAATCTTTAGAGGCTTTAGATAGAACCTTAAAAGATCTACGGAACAACCAAAACCAATTTGGTGGCGCAATGATTTTATTATCAAGAGATTATCGGCAAACATTGCCAGTGGTTCCACGTTTAACGCATGCTGATGAACTGAATGCATGTTTAAAGTCCTCCAATTTGTGGAAACATGTCAAGGTATTACATTTAAGCAAGAATATGCGTATCATGTTGCAAAATGATCAATCTGGAGACATATTCTCTAAACAACTCATTGATATTGGTTGCCAATTTCCTATAGACGTGCTGACTGGCTGCATCACCTTTCCTGAGAGTTTTTGTCAGTTAACCCAATCAAAAGCTGAACTCATTCAAAAAGAGTTTCCAAATGTTGCTCAAAATTACTTATTCCATTATTGGTTGAGCAAACGAGCTATACTGGCTGCCAAAAACACTGATGTAAATGGATTAAATTTCAAAATTCAAGATGACATTCCTGGCGAAATGAGGACATATAAATCAGTTGATGTAGGCAACTAATGAAGATGATGTCGTGAACTATCCACCGGAATTTTTAAACTCACTAGATTTGCCAGGATTGCCACCTCACAATCTTCAATTAAAGGTTGGATCTGCAGTTATAATGTTGCGAAATATTAACCAACCGCGACTTTGTAACAGCACACGATTAGCAATAAAAAAATTACTGAATAACGTAATAGAAGCAATCATATTGAAAGGAAAGTATAAAGGAGAAGACGTTTTGATACCCCGCAACCCAATGATTCCGACTGACGTACCATTCGAGTTTAAACGACTGCAGTTTCCAGTACGGCTTGCTTTCGCTATGACTTTAAACACATCCCAGGGGCAGTCATTAAGTGTTTGTGGTATTGTATATGTTTCTCGCATGGTCAATTGTATGTTGCCTGTTCCCGTGTTGGAAAACCATCTACTCTGTTTGTTTACGAGCCAGGTAATCAAACAAAAAATATCGTGTACCATAAAGTACTTCAATAAAAATGAAAATTAATTTAGAATAAGTAAAAATAAAATGAAATATAATAAGTAGGTATCATAATAAGAAATCTCAAATTGTAATTTTCATTGTGATTTTTACTGACTATTAAAAAAATTTTAGGTGTTTTTTAATTTTTATTTTTTGACATAATGTAATTGTTGACTTATTAACTTTCTTTTTTCTTTTTTTTATCTTACAAGCTGACCCGGCGTCCCGAATAGCAGAATAAGTTTTAAAAAAAAATAAAAAATTAAAGAATCGACTGTTAGGCTTTTTTATTTATTTATACATTTTTTTATTGCTTACTTCAAAACTTATTTGATTGCTAATTTTTCATATATCCGAACTGATCAGCTGGTTTTCATTCATATTTTTAAAAATAAATAATTATTTTTAAAAATAATTTTTTTTTTTTTTTAAATTTTAATAAAGAATATTTTTCGTCTGAAGATGATGCGGGAAACGCATTGAAACGTTACGATAAAATATAATTTTTGAAATCAAGTGTTTCATTTATTTATAATCCAAACAAGAGCTAAAAAACCAAATAAAATTTATTAAAAAAAAAAAATATATATATATATACATATATATATATATATATATATATATATATATATATATATATATATATATATATATATATATATATATATATATATATATATATATATATATATATATATACATTGTATATATATACATATATATACATTTTTTTATTGCTTACTTCAAAACTTATTTGATTGCTAATTTTTCATATATCCGAACTGATCAGCTGGTTTTCATTCATATTTTTAAAAATAAAAATTGAAAATTATGCTAACATTTCTCACTACCACTTTTGAAATCATTGCTTCTACGTCAACAAAATGTCTACGCAAAAACTTTATTTATAAGCGTAGCGAAGCACGCCGGGCCTGCTAGTATATATATATATATATATATATATATATATATATATATATATATATATATATATATATATATATATATATATATATATATATATATATATATATATATATATATATATATATATATATATATATATATATATATATATATATATATATATATATATATATATATATATATATATATATATATATATATATATATATATATATATATATATATATATATATATATATATATATATATATATATATATATATATTAGGGTGTTTCATTTTTACATGCAAAAAATAAAATGTAGAATTTTTTGCAAACTTTGCTCACGCCGTGAGTCTCAGTGATGTAAAAGATATATATGCCAAATTTCAAGAAGATTGGATAATATTTAGAGGTTGCACACTTTGACCAGTTTTATAAAAGTTTATGTAAATTTAAAGTAAATTTCACTAAATATAGCTTAAAGTGATCAATGTGTGCAACCCCTAAACATTATCCAATTTTCTTGAAATTTGGCAAATATATCTTTTACATCACTGAGACTTGGGGCGTAAGCAAAGTCATATGAAAATCAAATCTTTGGAAAATGAAACACCCTAATATATATATATATATATATATATATATATATATATATATATATATATATATATATATATATATATATATATATATATATATATATATATATATATATATATATATATATATATATATATATATATATATATATATATATATATATATATATATATATATATATATATATATATATATATATATAATTTAGGGTGGGTCAAAAATATCAAGTATTTTTTTTTTGGATCCGACACACGAAAACTTGTTTCTAGCTACCTCTAGAAAGTCCTTACTAAATCTGAGCTCTTAATATTAACGGAAGGATTATGCTCTTCATAGTTTTCCAATTTTAATTTAGTCTCATATGAAAATGGTCATATCTTATCACCAATTGATCATTAAACTAGTTGCATCGTCAATATTTATAGAAAATTGAACGCTCTACAAAAATGGTCTCACATTTTTTTTTCATTAGTCGAACCATTTAAAAGATATTCAAGGTCAAAGATTAAAGTATTTTAAGGAAAATAACTTTTTGTTTTGAATTTTGTAACTAACTAAAAAATAATTATTGTCAAATGAGTTTCAATTATTTCTACTAGGAAGGCCCGGCGTGCTTCGCTACGCTTATAAATAAAGTTTTTGCGTAGACATTTTGTTGACGTAGAAGCAATGATTTCAAAAAGTGGTAACGAGAAATGCTAGCATATAATTTTTAATTTTTCTTTTTAAATATATGAATGAAAAATAATCAGAACTCTAGCTGATCAGTTCGGATATATGAAAAATTAGCGATCAAATAAGTTTTCAAGTAAGCTTATTTTATCTCTAACTTATTTGATCGCTAATTTTTCATATATCCGAACTGATCAGCTAGAGTTCTGATTATTTTTCATTCATATATTTAAAAAGAAAAATTAAAAATTATATGCTAGCATTTCTCGTTACCACTTTTTGAAATCATTGCTTCTACGTCAACAAAATGTCTACGCAAAAACTTTATTTATAAGCGTAGCGAAGCACGCCGGGCCTTCCTAGTTAATTTTAAAGCATGAATAGAAAACACATTGAAATTTCATCTATAATAATGATTGATGCATTATTAATATATGTGCCATGTACACTGTTTGGAGTTATATTTGGCATTGAATTCTCTAATAATGGAATTGGTAATTTGAAAACATTATGCAAAGTTCGCCCCCCAATCAAAAGAGTTGATGCAATACCACTGAAGGCAGTTACAATACACGAAAGATTTAGTGAATTAAATTTATGAATGATTGCCGTTTGAACAAAAGTTTTGCCACAACCTGCATGAGCTGTCAAGAAAAAAAGCTAAAGCATTCGGAGGAACATTCAAACCACAGATAAATGCAAATAATTGACGAAACTGTTTTGGTGATTGAATTTCTGAAGCTTCAAGTAAACATTCACGCTATTCATTATCATTTGTTGCAATACCTCGAGCTTCACATGCTGCAACAAAAGTAGGGTAGGGTACACCTTCATACATACGTAGATCAAAAAAAGATTTTGGACCACGAACATGCAACAGAAGTAAACGCATATGAAACAATTCTATATCTTTTGGAGTAACCATATATAATCGAGCAACAACTTTATCAGCCCCACGTTGTCTTCTTTTCCACGATTTACTTTGGTCATACCAAACATAATTAATTCTGTATACAAAAACTCATTAGCTAAATTATCAATGGAATTCAAATGGAAAAATGCTAACAATTTTGTTCTTGATACATTTGCGACTGTGCCAGCCACATTACCATTCCTGATATAAACATTTTGTCTATTAGGCAAATGACAATCAAGTCGAATAATTGTATGAGATTGAAAATGCATTGGAAATTCAAATATGCGCCAAGCAGCTTCAGTCGAACCAACATACCGTCCATTCAAAAAATCTTGAATTTCATTTCCCACAATCGCATCATCATTATTCACTGCATTCTCTCCATTCACTCTCAATTCAACATTGGCAGAATCATACTCTTTATATACATACTTGTAAACATATTTCACACTTTTAACAGTCGTACATATTTCCACGTTAATATGACAATTGAATTTTGCAAGAAGATAAATATTATACGGAACAACATATCTATTATCAAGAGATGCACCACGTACATCAACACTCATACCATTATCACGTCGACGGTACAAAGGATAACCATTCACATATTCTTTAATATTTTCAGAAAAAGGTTTTGGAAAATTATTACTACATTTACCACTCTCATACAAACAGAATTGGGATTTAGAGCACCACATGGTTCATGCATCATATGACGTTTCACATATTCATGTAATTTAGGAAAAAGAATGGGATCAGGGATTTCAGTACATACAAATTTATTAATCATTTCATTTCCATCAATTCTATCTTCATCTGACAAATTTAACAAAATTCATCATTTTTAAAAATAGCAACCACATCAGTTTGAACAGCATCATTAAAACGACGAATATCACATTCTCTGTTAACTTTTATAACCATTGACACATCAGCAGTAACATTCTCAGGTCTTTCACAAAATTCATGCATTGATTTAAAAGAACGAACAAAAGGATTCACACGATCTAACTCAAAACCTATCTTACGCATAAGAAAAAATTCGAAATGAAATTTAAAACATAGAAAAACAATATGTACGTTTATTCACATTCAAAGAAATAAATATACTAACAGCTGAGAAAAAATTAAATATAAAAAAGAATAACAAAATAAAGTTGTTCGTTGTTCGATAGCAAATATATTTTAATATGTATGTAAACTTATAATGCATATGTATAGAAAAAGTTTTCCGTATATAATAACTTTTTTATTTATGATCCGATTTGTTTGAATCCGGATCCCAATATAGGTTACACTAATATCAGTTAGCTGTGAAAATTTGAATTGAATCCATCTGCGAATAAAAAAGCCTTATGCTCCACAAAGTTTTAATCTAGCGTATTAATATATAAGAAGATAGGAAATTTAACGCTCTACAAAAAAGGTCTCATTTGGTTAATCGATTACTCAAACCATTTCGAAGATATTCACTATTAAAATCATCAGGCATTGGGATTCTACTGCGAATATTTTCGAAATGGTTTGAGTAATCGATTAACCAAATGAGACCTTTTTTGTAGAGTGTTAAATTTCCTATAGAAATAATTTAAACTCATTTGACAATAATTATTTTTTAGTAAGTTACAAAATTCAAAAAAGTTATTTTCCTTAAAATACTTCAATCTTTGACCTTGAATATCTTTTAAACGGTTCGACTAATGAAAAAAGTATTTGAGACCATTTTTGTAGAGCGTTCAATTTTCTATAAATATTGACGATGCAACTAGTTAAATGATCAATTTGTGATAAGATATGACCATTTTCATATGAGGCTAAATTAAAAATGGACAACTATGATGAGCATAATCAAAACATAAACGATTGCATGTTTATGAATCAAAACGAACATTTTTAGTATTTGCATTTTTACATAAATTTTTATTAATTGAATAATTTGTAGGAAAAATTTTATTTATGGAAGCTTTTGAACAAAATTATAATTTAAAAAAAAATTATCTCATTAAATACCACTCTTCATAGAAATTTTTGTCAAAAATTTTTCAATTTTACTCATTAAATTATTTTTAAGCAACACTGCTCAATCAAACCGCTACTTAAACCACTCATCCTTTGGACTCGTGGTTTATTGTGCGCTTTGATTCACAGTGTTGCTAAATAATTTAATTCGTAAAATCAAAAAATTTTCGAAAAAATTTCAATGACTCGTGGTATTACAACCGAAAATTACATTAAAAAATAAGTCGACATTCTCATTTCCGAACAGCCACAGTTTAAGCATACGCGTAAATATTCTACCTGAGTTCTGGATTCTAATCATAGCAGGAAGCTAATTGAATAAGGTGGGACCGACAACAAGAAAAGAATTACGAAAATGATCGCGAAATCTTGGAACTTCATGTATAATATTATTATTAGAGCGAAAATAATAGTTAGCTCAAATCCTTGGAGACAGGTTTCCACTTCTCTCAGAAAACAACCTTAGAACTTTAAAAACATCCAAGTGTTGAAAAGGAAGAATGCCATTAGAATGAAAAAGTGGCCAAGAGGGAGCAAGACGATTTTGAAAATTTATTATTCTGAGTATACATTTTTACAGTATATTAATTGGTTTATATGTAGTGAAATACTCACTGCCCCAGAAAACAATTCCATAATCCAATATTGACTGAATATTTGAAAAATAAAAAATCTTCAAGCCTGAAGGTGGATAAAAATTACGCAGAAGATACATGGATGTGACAGCATTATTCATTCCGTTTTCTAATTTATTGATATGTTGTTTCCAATTAAGATTGCTATCCAAAACAACAAACAAAACAACAGACAACAAAAGAAATGAAAAAATGACGTTTTGATTTATTATAACCAAACATATAATTTTATTAATGAAAAATAAATTTGTCCATAACGAAAAAAGTTTGACAGCAAGTTTTTATAATAATGCTTTAAGAAATATTTCTTTTTTTATAATAAGTGTTGTGTATTAGGAATTACAAAATGTATCACAGCAACACATAGATACCTTTTAAGATCTAAGTCCCACAACAACATGCGTCTTGAGGTGTTGGTGGATGCTTTTTTTAAATCTTTTTGGATTGAAGGCACTCGAGACTATTGATTCGGGCAAAGCATTCCATATGTACGATGTACGCACAAAGAAATCCCTTTGCACAACTTAAATATTTGATCGTAACGTTGAAAATATTGCTTGTCCTTTTTAAACTATTTAAGTTGAATGATCACTGGAAATAATACAATAAATTTAAATTACTCTCGTAATTATTTTCATTCATTTTATAAAAATTAGCACAACTATCAAGAAAAGATTTAACATTTTTTTTCGTTTTAAATTATTTATTTGTTTTTAATTTATAATTTAATAAACTAGTTTGTGGTTGTAAATAAAATTAAATCAAAATGGAGTGTTGGGTTATAAGGGTTAAATGGAAAAACTTTTATGTGGGATTGAACTCATCAATTTTTATGTAGAACAATTTTATACTTTTTTTTAAATTTATTTTCGCTAAAGAACTAGTTATTAAACATTTTTTTTATATAAAAGCAATTAAAATATAAAATAATTCAATTCTTTTGTGACAAGCAATGTAAAAACAACAAAACATTAAATACAAAAATTAAATACAATTCATTCTATGAAGAGTTTTATTTCCAACAATTTTGAAACCAAAACAACGATGAATTTGGATTCAAACAGTGATAAACTGGGAAAAAGCTTCATAATCATTTTATGGTCCTTCGAGCTGGATTGCAACAAACAATCAGCATTGGATTCATCATATATCACTAAGGAACAAGGCATCACATCATTTTGGTAATTATAATAACTATTTGGACTATATAACAAACAAAATTCGAACCCAGCGAATTTTTCGAATAAATATTTATTTATATTTGATGAGTTATATTATATCAATAAAACAAAACTTTTATTAAAATAAAAAATTATTCAAAGTGAAGCAAAATTTCTTCTTCCGAAAGCCATTTATTTAAATTTAGCGAGTTTTTAGTCATTAAATAAAATTAATTCAATGAATTATTTGTGATATTACATCACTCCGATGGAAATAATCCCATCATGAATAATAAGACTGAATCTAACAAAATATGGTGTGCAATTTATGAAAATTTTTTTGCTATCCACAAAATTGTCGATCGATCTAGTTTCGAACCGATAAGAACTTGTTATTACACTTTAAAAAAGTATATCATTCTCATCAGGGCTAGCCGACTAGATACACTACCAAACAAATTTTTCGCTATATAAACCTAAAATAGGTCACTACTCTAGCGAAGTATAAGAAACCAAAAAACTTTCATAAACATATGTTTATTAGATTCAGGTTTAGTCAATTTGTTTTTCTAGTTGATCACTATTGTTGTTATACTCTAACCAAGTTAGAATTGGATAACAAACTTGTATCGGTAAGAAGAAGATGACCATCTTCACTTGTGTCTATCGACACATTATCTACAATTAATTCAATGAATTATTTGTGATATTACATCACTCCGATGGAAATAATTCCATCATGAATAATAAGACTGATTCTAACAAAATATGGTGTGCAATTTATGAAAATTTTTTTGCTATCCACAAAATTGTCGATCGATCTAGTTTCGAACCGATAAGAACTCTTTATTACACTTTAAAAAAGTATATCATTCTCATCAGGGCTAGCCGACTAGATACACTGCCAAAAAAATTTTCGCTATATAAACCTAAAATAGGTCACTACTCTAGCGAAGTATAAGAAACCAAAAAACTTTCATAAACATATGTTTATTAGATTCAGGTTTAGTCAATTTGTTTCTCTAGTTGATCACTATTGTTGTTATACTCTATCCAAGTTAGAATTGGATAACTAACTTGTATCGGTAAGAAGAAGATGACCATAGTGGTAGTGTATCTAGTCGGCTAGCCCTGATGAGAATGATATACTTTTTTAAAGTGTAATAAAAAGTTCTTATCGGTTCAAAACTAGATCGATCGACGATTTTGTGGATAGCAAAAAAATTTTCATAAATTGTACACCATATTTTGTTAGAATCAGTCTTATTATTCATGATGGGATTATTTCCATCGGAGTGATGTAATATCACAAATAATTCATTGAATTAATTGTAGATAATGTGTCGATAGACACAAGTGAAGATGGTCATCTTCTTCTTACCGATACAAGTTTGTTATCCAATTCTAACTTGGTTAGAGTATAACAACAATAGTGATCAACTAGAAAAACAAATTGACTAAACCTGAATCTAATAAACATATGTTTATGAAAGTTTTTTGGTTTCTTATACTTCGCTAGAGTAGTGACCTATTTTAGGTTTATATAGCGAAAAATTTGTTTGGTAGTGTATCTAGTCGGCTAGCCCTGATGAGAATGATATACTTTTTTAAAGTGTAATAACAAGTTCTTATCGGTTCGAAACTAGATCGATCGACAATTTTGTGGATAGCAAAAAAATTTTCATAAATTGCACACCATATTTTGTTAGATTCAGTCTTATTATTAAATAAACTATTTTCGAATAATATTATTAAAGGTAAAGTGAAAATATTTATTATAAAGTGAATTGAAAAATTTATTGTAAAAAAAAAATTATTTAAAGTGAGGCGAAAACCTTTCTCTCAATTAACATTGAAATATTTGGTGAGTTGCATTAAAAACGAAAAGAAAAAAAAATGGAACAGGTTTTCAAACAAATATATAAACACATTGCAGCAATGCAGTAAATGGAATAGTTGTTATTAAAGAAGACAACCGCTTGGTAAATGGGTTCTGGCTAGAGTCATATTAATACATCCAGACGACAAGGGAATGTTCGTGTTGTTACACTTCGAACGCCAACATCTTAAAACGGCCTTTCACAAAGCTTTGTAAGCTGCCAACAGATTGTAACGCGCCGTTAACGGGCTGGAGTATGTTGGGTTATAAGGGTTAAATGGAAAAGAAATTGAATATGACATATCAGCGATCACCATTTATTAAGTCTCTCTTCATACAATTTTAAAGTTATGTTCTCTCTTTATTTATATATACCCGAAGGTTATAATAGATAGGTCTAATATAAAAGTAGAATTAGAAGAAACTAGTGAGTTTTTTTGGTTTATTTAGGGCTAAAAAGATAGTTTACTTTAAACTCAAACTGAACCGGTATTTTTTCCGGTAACCGGCTTTAAAAGGTAGAAGTTAGTTTACTATTAAAAATAAGTGATATTTATAAACTCTAAAATCTAAAAAGTAGAAATAAAACACAAAGTAAATAGTATATAGTTTATAGCAAAGTATGTAGCTTACCTAAATGCTTCACAAAATATTTTCCTCGCCCAATACTCGTTAAAATTTCCTAAAATCACCCGAACGTCTTTTTCTTTTAATTTTTTTAGTGATTCTCTAACATCTGTTACAAAGCTCTGTGTATCAACCACATCCATATCCATAGTATCAAGTTCTGCCACTAGATGATTATGTGGCAAAGAATACCGTGGTTCATTCTGATATATTGTTCCCACACGTGTCCAATTAAAATATCTTAACAATGATAAACGTGGTGCATTAAATGCATTTTCTGATGGAACTACACGAAAAAAATTTGGAAATGCATCTTTCGTAAACATTGGATGTGTGTCTGCATATGATAGTTGAGTTAAATGCCAGTGTTTACTAGCTTTCGCTATGGGGTCAGTAACATGCGTGCATGCAGCACCAAAAAGCATTAATTTATGTGGTCCAGAATGCATCATATCAAAAAACGATTTCACACCTACAGCAGCGTTGCACTGGAAATAGATAAAATACAAATATTTATGCATAGTTGAACAACGAATGAAAAGAGAATTAAATTATTGGTTTATCTTTCCAAAGTATTATTTTATTTGCCCAACCGAAATCCGTATTAAATTGTCAAAAACAGTTTTCAATTTCCAATAAAAGGCGTATTTTATTTGCCAAGTTACACTAACAATTTCATGTATTCAAATCCAAATCCAAATCTGACAAAATAGTTGGTTTTGAAAAATCAGGATTCTATTTTAGTTCGCGTACTCAACACCTAATTCGCTACCAATCATTTTTATTTCTAAAAGTTGTCAGAATTTTAAAATTTTGAAGTTTTGACAATTTGACTTTAGAATTTATTAATAAAAATGTAAGCATAATAAGTATAAGTATAAGTAATGTAAGTATATTAACACGCAGAACTATCAAATTATAACGATAATAAAAAATTAAATAAATAACTTTGTTGATTTTTATATTTTACCACTTTACTATACTACCTCCAGAAAACACTTGATATCCAAATCGAATTCCATGGTTCATTTTATTTAAAAATTGCGTTTTAACAGTTCAATTTGAATTCCGATTGGGAAAATAAAGTATTACTAAAACGAACCAAAGAATTGGATTTGGACATATATCGGTTTCTGGAGGTTGATATTACTTGTACAGAAAGTAAATAGAAAATCAGCAAGTTAATTACTTGAATTTTTTTGTTCATCTTTATTAGTTTGACAGAACTGCGTTATAACTAAAAGTTAAATATATAAATACATTTTTTAATTGAAAAACAAAAACAAAATTCCACACTGTGAGTTGTGACAACTTATATTGGTGGTGAATACGCTAAATAAAACGCAATTCCAGATTTTCGAAACCAACAATTTCTTAGTTTCGAGTTTTTGGATTTGGATACATGTATTTATTGGTGTAATTTGGCAAATAAAACACAACTCAAATTATAACAATTTCGGTCGTTGACTTTTTTACGAGCTGTTGAATTGATATTACAATTTTAAAATTTGGGGCGTAATCAATAATCATCATTGTATCATTTGAAGTTATACTGCTTGACTCCAATTGGGAATTTTGACTCCTTTTTGAGCCCGAGAAGACCAAACGCCTTTTCGTGCCAAAAACTTCTTTTAAATTCATAATCAATTTCGAAGAAAGTAAATTTTTAATCCACAATTTAAATACAAGAAAATCATCCGACACATTAATTCTAAGAAATAACTTATTCTTTTGTTCTATTATAGTTTATATCAGAAATTATAACGCTCCTTATTTCACTCCTTTACTCCGTTCTTTCAGAGCGAGTAACATAAAATAAATTTATCACTCCTAAATATAGGAGTGAAAATAATAAAATTTCGTTATTACTCTTATACTGAAATAAATATTTTCTTTCAAACACTCGTAAATTTAATTTTTTTCTTCATAATGGATGTTCTCCAACGTTTAAAGTAAATATATTTTTATTTTACTTATCTGAAAGCACCTTGTTTTCATCTGTTTTTACAAAGACGTAAAGATGGCATTTTCAGACCAGCGCACGGAAAATTTTCCCGATCTCCGATTTTTTTTCCGTGTGCTAAATAAAAAAATACAATTGATATTAATTTCTTTGAAAAAATAATTACAGGAATACCTCGCATAGTACGGTTAATCGGTTCCACCATTTAGCCGTACTATTTGAATCCGGACTAATCGAGAAACTAACTACATACAAAAAACGATAATTTGTTCCATACAATTTGTTTTTTCCTGTTTTTCAATAAAGAAAACGAGAGTAATATATTCAAATGTACATATATTTATTAAAAATAACTAAACAAACAAAAACAAGTTAATTTAAAATGGTTAAAACAAATAGATAAACAAAATTCACACAATTCTCTTTAAATTCTAATGTTTTAATTAATTTTTTTTGCCAAAAAATTGCAATAACGATGTCTGGATAATTTTTGGTGGTTTCTCCTCAACAATTCTTTGTAGCAATGAATTGTATTGTTTATTGTTCTCTCCCTCTCTCTCTCTCTGGTGTTTACATCCCATGGAAGGATTTTGCCGTCTGTGCAATCAGCTTCCAATCATCTCGTTCCATGACCAGTTGACCCCAGTTTTAACATCCTATATCACGAAGGTCTTAAATGATGTCATCACGCGAGCATTTTCTAGGTCTTCCTCTTTGACGAACATCAGCTGGTTGTTGTTGGGAAGCTTTTTTATCATTCTATCCAATGGAGCCCTTTCTACATGACCAAACCATCTAATCCGGTTGGATTTATTGAATCCGATTACATCGCAGCCTCCAAGAAGCTGTCTGATTTCATGATTCATTCGGAAATCAGTATAGATTTCAGCAACTTTGCATGGACCATAAATTGTTTGTATGACCTTCCTCTCGAATGTTGATGAAATTCTACAATCGTAGGAAGTCAGTGTCCTGCTTTCACTTCCAAATCTAAGCAAAGGTCAGATTAATGCTTTGTAAAGTGTGAGTTTACACGACCGCGAAAGATGTTTGGATCGCAGAAGTTTTGAGTATGTGTAGAAAACTCTGTATGCGGCAGACACCGGCTTTGATATCTGCCTGCATGTCATTTGACGATGTTATTACAGACCCGAGGTATTTGATGTTTTCCACGCGTTCCACTTCATAGTCGCCAGTATCCAGATTTCCGGAAGGTATGTTCTTAGATGTTGTTAACACTTTAGTTTTGCCGGTGTTGATGCATAATCCAAGTCGTTTAGCATTTCTTTCAAGCTGAGAGAGACTATCCTTAATATCGCTTGTTCTACGTCCGAGAAGCACAATATCATCTGCGTAGCCAAGAACTTGACTAGATTTGTTATATATGCAGTTTTGTGTCTCAATTCGGCTTTTTCTTATCGCGTACTCCAGCGCCAAATTAAATAGTACGGACGCGAGTGCATCACCTTGTCGAACACCTGATGTTATATCGAAAGAGGATCAGAAACTGACCCTTCGATTACTATTCTACAATTTGATCCCGATGTGGTGAGTTTGCACAGAGAAACAAGTTTCTCTGGGATACCAAGGCATATGAGTGCGGACCAAAGGTTTTCGCGGATGATACTATCATATGCTTGCCTGAAATCAACGTAGAGCGGGTGAATGCTGATGTTGTACTCCCAACATTTTTCCAGAATCATCCTTAATGTAAAACATTGATCTGTGGTTGAGCGGTTGGGACGAAAACCACACTGATAGTCTCGGCAAACGGGATGAGTCAACAGTGCGATGCCACGATGATTTGCACACTTTACACGGTCACTTTTCTTATGTAGCGGAACAATGAAAGCTGTTTTCCATTCAGCAGGTAGTTATTCTTGGACCCAGATTGCAAGAATCAGATCGTATATACGTGAGACCAGAGCTGTTCCTCCATTTTTCCAGAGTTCTGCGGGGATTCCATCGAAACCTGGGGATTTGCCATTTTCCAATTTTTTAGTGGCAGCTACCACTTTTTCTATTGCTGGGTAGGGGACAAAAATCTTCTCAGTTGATGCAGCAATTGTTCGAAAGGGATAAACTTCATTCGTCCTATTCAGTAGGTCTTAAAAGTGGTTATCGCCACACTTCCAGCACATCACGTTCACTTGTTGTAAGTTCATTATTTTCATTTTTGATGGCTGTAGATCTTGAGTGGAAATCTTTTGTCAGATTCCGTGTATTAGCAAAGCACTCTTTTGAATTTCCGTTGGCCGCATGATGGTTGATGTTTTCGATGCAGCTCTTCATGTGTTCGCGTTTATTTTTACGTAAAAGTTTTGCTGAGGCTTTCTTGGCGCATAGATAATCATCTTGGGAGCTTCGGGTGTTCCTTGTTAACAATTTTTTCGCAGTTTTTGTTTATGTTCAACGGATTGGCGGCACTCGTCGTCAAACCATTCGTTGTGTGATTTCGGTGGTCGTTTTCCGATTGTAGTTTGTGCTGGGGCTATAATGGTTGATTGAAGCGTTTGCCATTCTTTGTGTATGTTTAATGGCATCTCAGAAGAGATGTCATGCTCTTCTATGTTTTGTGCTATTATTTTCTGATGTAGATGATAATTTGCACTTGTACTTAAAGATGACGAGCATAAGATCGGTGTCCATATCAGCACCTGTGTATGATCGAACGTCAGTTATACTTGTAGAGTGTCTCTTAGAGATCATGATTTGAAAGCTGTTCAACCGTTAAATCTCTGCAGAGATTTCCGCACAGTCATCGTTGTCTGAGTTTTACTTATAAAAATAATTTTATATATGTATTATGTATGTTCTTTTTTTTACTTATTTTTGGTTACTTATTTTTTTTAAGAATAATTTTTCCCTAGAATTTTTTTCCATTTCATTTATGTTTTTTTTTGAAAATTTCAAAACCGTACTATAGTGAAACCGGACTAATCGAAGCCGTACTATGCGAGTTATTCCTGTATTTATTTATAACACTTTTCTAAAAAAAAAACAACAACATAATTAGTATATTTAGGAATCGTTGGTATTAATAGTAACATTTATTAAGTACATTTTAAGTACATTTTTTAAAACTAAAATGAATTAAACTGACAGTAAATAAAACAATGCCGATAATAATTATATCGTTGCTATGGAAATGTTAATCATGTTTGGTACTACTATGATGTATTATGATTAATTTGAAAATAAAATGTTCTAAATTTACTTCTTATCCTGTTTTGAGTTGTTTTCAGATAAGTTTAATAAAAAGTATCGTTCATTACACTGTGGCGGTCAGATGGTCAATAACAAACTCAATATTGGTAAAATTGTAAAGGATATATATGTTTCGATTTCATCCATTTAAATTATTTCATTTAACTTTACTTTACTTTACTTCATATAAAGAAATCCAGCAAAATTATGGTCCACAATGTAAATTCAAGAAAGGCAAAATTTGTATCATAAAATAATATGGTAAATTTAACGGATTATATATATGTGTGTTTATTAAAGATCAACAGATTTATTGACCCCTAATTAGTCGTAAATAATATTCGTATTATATAATGTATTATCAAGTAAAAAAAAAAGAAAATAGTACATTATATAACAAGGTTGAGAAGTAGGATATTATTGACCGAGAACTTTTAGATCCTGAGGCGCATAGCGCCGAGGGATATAATGTTCGAGGTCTATATTAGTCTTCTCAACCGAGGTATATATAGAATTTTTTTAACTACTAACACTAATTATCATATTTGCTTTCATTAGATATTTATATTAGTCATTTTCCATTTCATTTTTTAAATATCTTAAAATATCAAGTAGCCTGGAAGTTTAGTTTCATACAAATAAAACGAAAGTAAGCAATGCAATTATTATTTGTTTGTGTTTTTTTGTTCATTTCAATCAAAAATAAAAGAAAATTTGTTATTATTAACCTAGGTAATTGTTTGTTATTATTATTGACCTAGCTTGAGAAAAATTACTTCTTATTGGGGCATTCGAGTAAATAATGACGATTTCTCAAGTTAGTAGTTAAAAAACAGTTTTTATTGAATCATATGAATTTCCAAGAGAGAATTTGTAAGAACAAATTATTATTATTATAAAGCTAGCAGTCCAAGAGACAACTTTAATATTATATAAATTTTTCGTGAAATAAAAATTGTAGAAAAATCCTTTAAAATCTAAATAAAATTGTGTAATGCAAATGCAAGTGAACTTTTTGGAATTGTAGAATATTAGTAGAAGTGAATATCTTGAACTCAATAACACGTCCGGAAATGGATTTTTCCGTGCTTGCATGACTTCCCGTGTTCGGCTTCGCTTCACTTGTCACGCGCGCAAGGAAAAATCCTTATTCCTTAGAATCCTAATAAAAGATATACTATTTTTGCACGATCCGGCGATTTTGCATGTTCACTGGTTCGTAAGTAAACATAGTAAGTTTCGTTTACAAATCACAGGCCGGTAAGTAATTACTTACCGATCATATAGGCGGTAAGTAATAACTTACCGGTAAGGGAGACCCACGGTAAAAACGATTTTTATTTAAATAATTATGTAGGTCAATTTATTAGCTTCAATTTTAAATAATATTCTTTTAAAAATATTGCAATTAAAGGATTTAGAAGCAATTTATTTTGAAAAAATATTCGATGAAAGTTAACCATTAGTCTTTTTTCTCGTCTTTTTTATTTTGTGAAATAGAAGATATGAAAATCATATAAGTGCGAAAAGAAAAAAGATGAAGACTTTTTATTTATTCCCTGTCTTTTTTGTACTTTCCATGACTTTTTTTTTTTTTTAAAGTGTTATACTATAAAAAAGTGTTCTACTATAAAAAAAAGTCTATAGAGCAAGACTTTTTTATGGAAAAAGACGACTCTTACACTGAAAAAATATATTTTAAATTATTATACAGTCTATGTTGGATACGACATTGTTAAAAATATATACTAAAATTAGATGTTTATGAAAAATAATGGTGAAATGTCACAATTCCAATCCTATAAAATATTTTTTCCATGAAATATTGTGATATTCGTCTTACTCTCTCCTTACAAAATTAATCATGGTTTCTCGTTCTATTTTGGCTAGAAAAAAAGATGAAAAAGACAAATGGAGAGTCAGCAGAGCAATGAAACGCAGAGCTTATTTTGAAATAAAATTTTAAGAATTTTTTTTTCTATTATTTATTTGTTTATTTCAAGTTTGAAACTTTAAAACTTAAAAATGAATTTCATTATATATACTCAATCGGTAAAACACTCTTACTGCCCTTAGTACTTAAATAACTATCGTGAATTCAGTTTTTATTCAATTTTGCATGTATTTTTACAACAATATATAAACAGAAACAAGAGGTCGAAATGATACTAATTTTCTTCTTTGACATTCTGTCAAATTTGTTGGTATGAAAATTTTGTCTTGAGGGGGACTTCGGGTATCTTTAGGAACGACGTTACGCATCGATGTTCTAAGGCAATCTACCAGTGAAAAGGGATCTATAGATGTCGTAGAGGCAGAATGCTTAACGAATTCTCCAGCGACCTTAAGTGATTGTCCGTAGACAAGATCAGCTCGAATGCATCCGGGGTCACTTTTG
>OY856188.1:164013378-164076149 GCA_963693315.1 Diogma glabrata | reverse complement strand
AAGCACAATATCATCTGCGTAGCCAAGAACTTGACTTGATTTGTTATGTATGCAGTTTTGTGACTTAATTCGGCTTTTTATTATCGCGTACTCAAGCGCCAAAATAAATAGTACGGGCGCGAGTGCATCACCTTGTCGAACACCTGATGTTATATCGAAAAAAATCAGGAACTGACCCTTCGATTACAATTCTACAATTTGATACCGATGTTGTGAGTTTGCACAGAGAAACAAGTTTCACTGGGATACCAAGGCATATGAGTGCGGACCAAAGTTGTTGTGAGTGTTGTTGTTGTTGTAGCGACAGTTTTGGTGCTAATCCTCCGGCTCCATGTCTAGGTTCAGGAACTCTGCTGCTGCCCTTGGGCAGTACCACAAATCTTCCTTCGTCAAGTTTGTTTCATTTTCAGGACAATTAAATAGGTGGTCTATGTCGTGTAGCGTTCCCTCATGAATTCACTTGTCAATAATTTCAGAATCAATTCTACTCATGTAGTTGTTTAGGATGCGTGACCAGCTGGATCTAATTGAGCTAGGATGGATCTAGTGCTACGGGGCAATTGGACCTCTTCGGCAGCGACTTTTGGTGGCTTTTTATTTAGAACACGATTTGGAATATAGTTCTTTATTGCATTTTCAACCGTTTTGGTGTGGAGTGTTTTTAAGCCAGTTCTATATGTAGATTCGTCGATGTTACCAGTAACCTGGCTATCTCTGATATCTTGCAGAAAGCATTTTGCTGTCTTCCTTATGTCTCTGGGTGGTTCTATTGTAGTTAAGGTGTCATTGCAAGGATGTTGCACGTTGTGACAGGCCAATATATATTGTTTGGTTAGCATTTCTTTATGTTCACGGACTGGCAATATGTTACTTTCCTTGTGTAGGTGATCGCGGTGGGCCATCAGGTGCAATCCGGTTGGGTTCGCAAGGCTGCATTTTGTGTTGTTTGTAACTTATTCCAGTGAGTATTGGCAACTTGAAGGGTCCATATGGGTGCAGCATAATTTATAATGGATCTTCCTATTGCTTTGTACGTTGTTAAGATCGTGTTTTTATCTTTGCCCTATGAACTACCCGCTAGTGCTTTCAATGCGTTATTCCTGTTTTTCAAACTTGAGTTTATTAGTTGTGCATGAGCATTGAATTTAAGCAGTGGGTCGAATGTTACACCCAACAGTCTCGGATTTTTTACTGTAGGAATAAGTATGTTGTCTATGCAGATGCTTAGTGTTGAATTTACCTCCTACCTCCTCTACTTCCATGTGGTGAAAAGTGTAGAATTGGACTTTTCAGTGGAAAGTTTTAGTTTTCTGGTTTTAAACCAATATAAGGGTAGATATTCAGGATATTTGTGAGTTGCTGCAGGTTATTTCCTATTGCAAGCACTGACTAAAGGTTGTCGCGGATGATGCTATCATATGCTTGCTTGAAATCAACGTAGAGCTGGTGAATGCTGATGTTGTACTCCCAACATTTTCCCAGGATCATCCTTAATGTAAAACATTGATCTGTGGTTGAGCGGTTGGAACGAAAACTACACTGATGGTCACCGATGATAGATTCAGCGAACGGCTTGAGTCGAGCAAGTACGAGAGAATCAGATCGTATATACGTGAGACCATAGCTGCTCCTCCATTTTTCAATAGTTCTGTGGGAATTCCATCGATACCTGGTGATTTGCCATTTTTCAGTTTTTCAATGGCAGATTCCACTTCTTCTATTGCTGGGTAAGGGACAAAGATCTCTTCAGTTGATGCAGCAATTGTTCGAAAGGGATGAACTTCATTCGTCCTATTCAGTACGTCTTGAATGTGCGATCGCCACACTGCTAGCACATCACGTTCACTTGTTGTAAGTTAATTATTTCCATTTTTGATGGCTGTAGACCTTGGGTGGAAATCTTTTATCAGATTCCGTGCATTTGCAAAGCACTCTTTCAAAAATTTCCGTTGGCCGTATGTTGGTTGATGTTTTCGATGCAGCTCTACATGTGTTCGAGTTTCTTTTTACGTAGAAGTTTTGCTGAGACTTTCCTGGCGTATAGATAATCAGCTTGGGAGCTTCGGGTGTTCCTTGTTAACCATTTTTCTCGCAGATTTGTTTATGTTCAACGGTTCGGCGCCACTCGTTGTTATCTGTTTTGTTTGTCTATTAAATGCAGATGATAATTTGCACCGTACTTAAAGACGACAAGTATATGATCGGTCTCCATATCAGCGCTTCTGTATGATCGAACGTCAGTTACACTTGTAGAATGTCTCTTAGAGATCATGACGTGATCGATTTGATTTTCCGTTCTTCCATCATTTAATTTCCAGATTGCCTTGTGAATTCTCTTGTGAGGGAAGCAAGATCTGGAAATAACTAGATCATACATCATAGCCAGCTTGACTGCCCGAAAACCGTTATTCTTACTGATATGATGCAAGCTGTTAGGGCCGATATGTGTTTTAAGTGCTGCACTCCTACCAATTTGAGCATTGAAGTCACCTACCACGATTTTTATATATCGTGCTGCGGGATGTTATTGATGACTTCTTCGAGTTCTTGAAGAACAGGTCTTTAATATTATCTGCTTTGTCTTCAGTGGATGCATGAATTTTGACGATCGTTACATTAAATTTTTGCGGCGGCTTCTTAGTGTGCATAACCACATATTAATTGGGCAGAAGTCGATAACATGTTGGTTCACGCGACGGTGTATAAGAAAGCCAACTCCAATTATGATGAGCGCAGTAATAAAGAGTGTACCCTTTCGCTGTTTCATGGATTCCCCGGCCTGGCCATCTTAGTTTTTGTAATGCCACTATATAAAGTGTGAAGCTTTCGACATGGTGTATGAGTTTTAGAAGATCTCCTGGTCTTCCAAGGCTCAGCACGTTCCAGGTTCCCATTTTTAAATCGTAGTCCGGGTACAGCTTCCGAGGTCCTTCTTGAAATGAGTCCGAGGCCAGCGTACAGAATTCATGACAAATAATTTGTTACGGAAATGGGGTGTTAGCCTTTCGCCCAACCCAACTTTCATGAATGGGTTGGTTCTGCATCTTAAGGCCACCAGAACCAACCGTTTTACACATTTCTATAACGAGCCACTTGATCCAAGACAGACGCCCGCTGCAAGCACCCTTAACTTGAAGAACAGACGCTTTTCATACATTTATATAGCGAGCCGCTTGATCCATGACAGTCGCCCGCTCCAAGCTGCCCCTAACATGGAAAACATACGCTTGAGTTACATTGGTTTTGTGGCGCCAATGACTCGCCATTGTGCAGAATCATTGAGTATAAGCAGTATTTACTCTGCTCCTCTAATTCTGTTAGCTTTACCCAGGTAGCACAGCGTGGACGTAGAATTTCGGATTTTCGCTTTCACTCTCTTGGTCAGTCGTTATCTCGAGTGGTACTCCAAATCTCGAGACATACTAGTCGACGAATGCGCGAAGTACAGTAGTTGTCTGACCATTCACTAACGGAATGGGTTCCGGCCATCGAGTAAATCTATCGATAATACTGAGTATGAAGGGTAGTGGTCCTACCAGATCTATGTGTATATGTTCAAACCTGCCAGAAAGAACGTCAAATTGACCGTTCTGAGCGAGTGTTACGAGACTTTTTTGACTTTTGGCAAGCAAGACAAGTTTTGGACTATACTAGGCCACATTAATACTTGGCCAAAAGTACTTTGACGACACAAGTTTACGTGATGCTCGGATGCCGGGGTGAGAAAGTTCGTGTAATTTTTTAAAGATTGGTTGACGCATTTTTGGGCAAACATAATACCGAATCATCCCGTTAATGTCTCACACCATAAAGAAAATCCGGAAGTAGGATCTAGTTTTAAAGCCAGGCTGTATTTCGATTTGGTTGATTTAGAATTTTGTAGTATATTATCTAGTTCTGAGTCTTGTAAAGAAATTAGGGTTTCCGTATCCAAACCTGTTTGGTAAATTGAAGATACCTGATGTTCATCCGTTCGGGACAAGCCATCTGCCACCGCGTTACTTAGACCCTTAATGTACCTGATCTAATTTGTGAACTGCGATATGTAGTCGAGTTGACGAGCTTGTCGAGGACTACGATCTGATTTAGAAGCGATAGCAGTTGCCAGCGTCAAATGATCGATTTGGACAATAAAATCTCTACCTTCGACAAAGTACCTAAAGTGTTTAATGGCACAATAGATGGCCAAAAGTTGTCTTTCAAAAGCAGAAAATTTGCATTCAGGAGGGGAAAGCTTTTTGAAATAAAATCCCAATGGTTCCCAACATCCTTTATAGTGCTGCTCCAGTACAGTTCCTAAAGCGGTGTTTGTTGCAACCGTTGTAATTTGTAATTAGCCCTGTTCCAATGGGTGTGCAAGAAGATTTACCTTAGCCAGGTGAACTATTGTTTTTTTTAAAGCTACCTGATATTCAGACGGCCATCTGAATGATGCTTTCTTACCAAGTTTTGAATTGACAGTTGGTTGTACATTGGAGCTAATACTCGGCCAAGTGAGGAATGAATAAATGATAGAAGTTGACCATACCGATAAAGCGCTGCACTTGGCGTATAGATATGGGTTGGGGGAACTCAGTGATAGCAATAATTCTCTCTTGAGATGGTCGAATCCCATCTTTCGAAATTTCATGACTAAGGAAATTCAATGAGGTTGCTCCGAATACACACTTTGGAGATTTTAGATTTATACTGAATTCTAAGTCGCGTTGGAATATAATGCAAAAGTGATTATAATGTTCGGCTTCCGACTGTCTTGTCGCCAAGATACCGTCAATGTATACAAAGACAAAATCGTTTCCCTTTGTGACTTTATCCATGAAATACTGAAAGATCTTAGCTGCGTTTCGCAGACGGTATGGCATTCTCATGAACTCAAAACGTCCAAATGGAGTCGTTATTGCTGTCTTGTATACATTTTTCGCAGCTACTGGAATATGGTGATAACCTTCTAGGTATAGAGCAATCTTCTAGGTTTAGAGAAAAGTTGTAGATGCAAGGAAGAGGATATCGATTTGTTTCTGTTACCGCATTTAATCGACGATAGTCCCCACAAGGTTGTCAGTCGGTACTATCACGTTTAGGCACCAACTGTAATGGTGAGGATACTGAAGAAGCTGATTGTCGACACAACCGTAGTGTATTCATGAACTCGAATTCATTTTTTCCTATTTTATGTTTTCCTACATCCAGTCTACGATACCGAAAATATGGTAGTTGTCCCTTCGTGACGATTCGGTGGACTACGCTGTGTGTAACACGTGAGCCATAATTAGGTTACTATGTTAGACTTGGAAAAGAACTAAGAAGATCCCCGTATGGTCCATTGATGATAAATGATCGCACCGTGGAAAATGGATCCCTAGCATCCATAGCGTTAACAATCAGGAAAGTGTTAGAGTCTAACAGCCGTTTATTCTGTAAGCCGACTATAATACCAAATTTTGTCAAAAAATTATCACCTATAATAGGTCTGGTAACTGACACAATTGTGAAGGCATGACGGAAATCGTGACGAAATCCTAAATCGATGGTAAGTGGCCTTACACCGTAGGTTTGGATGGGTGTGCCATTTACAGCGAATGTATTATGGTAGGATACTTTAGAAATGCTTGAAAAGAGAGTCGAAGGCACAATTAAAATGTCCGCACCTATATCAATTAAAAAAGTGAATTTTGTTTTTACGCCTTTTACAAATAAGCGACGTTGGGGTCACCAATTTAGATCGTAGATGTAAATTAGATGTATTTTATTATCGAAAAAGTAAAAATGCTGTTCGAACAAGAAAAAAATTATACGATCTGTATGGAGAAAATATATTGATTGCCATTGTCAAAAGTGGTTTACAAAATTTTGATCCGGCAATTTTGATATTGAAGATGAACCACGTTGTGGAAGGCAAGCTAAAGTAGATGAAGACACAACAAAGGCTTAATTGATGTAAACCGGTGAATTAAACATTCATATGAAACGTCTAGGTGTAATCTAAAATTTCACATATGAGTTCATCATGTTGTTACAGAAAGAAATTTGTGCCATTGCGTTGAAGTTTGTGATTTGCTTCTCAAACGTCAAGAAAATGACTTGCGAAGCGAATGGTTGAAAAGAAGAAAGCACAGAGTGATTGGTGTAAAATTTATAAAGTTGCTACAATTGCAAATTGTTAAAGAATTTGTTCTGAAGGTAGCTCGAACTCGTTCTGATAACGTAGCAAAAAATATCACTGCACCCATTGAGTATGAATATGATTTAGTTGCTGCTGAGTACTATCATAATTGTTATAATACCTTTTTATGGTTCACCACTGGAGGAAAAATCGGTTGTCCTCAAGATGAATCTACGAATATTGCGATGGAAAAAATATTTACATACATTAAAAAATAGTGATGATTGTCAATTTTCATTAAAAGAATTAAAAAGTTTTTGCAAAAATCCAGATTTGGATGATAAAAGTTACTGTTGACCGGTTACTGTTGACCGAACACAAAAGGCGAGCAATACAAACAATATGTTTATTACAAACAAAGGTAGTGAGCCTACTTTTAGAAACGCAATTAGAGGCGAGGTCTTTGACCTTACTTTAACTAACATAAACGCTACTAACCATATTAAGAACTGGTGTAGTGATAATTTTAATATGGACACTACTATTTATTTATGTTGCAAAATTTATCGTTTGTTTGCTTGTTGTTTATGATAAAATAGTGATAAAATGTAGTGAAAACGTTTGCAACACTACTGTTTATTTCTGTTGCAAAATGTAACGTTTGTGTGCTTGCTGTTTATGGTAAAGTCGCTTTATGTCACTTAACATTGAACTTAAACTGTTTGTAAACTCTCACAAAAAAACCACTTGAAATGTTCTTATTTTATTAATATAATATTATTTAATATTTATTTTAATTTTTACATCAAGTTTTTATTTTTAATTGTCATTTTATTAAATTTATTATTTTTGTACAAAGCACTGTATTTATTTGCAATAATTTATTTGCAATAATTTTTTACTATCACTAAATTAAATTAAAAGATTTATCACTAAACTTAAATTATTTAAATAGAAATTGACGGCTAATGGTCATAAAAAGGCAAATTACTAATTGTTGTCGTTTTAGAATTTGACTTGTTAACGGTTGTGTTTTTTTTAATTTTAATCACGGTTGATGATTACTTGATTTCGTAACGTATTGACTTGACTTCGTAGCGCTTGAAGATAGACTGCCTTTTTTGAAAAACTAATTTAAAACTCATCAGTTAAAAATTCTGGAAGGGCAATTGTTTTTTACAGCACGTATTTCAATAATCCAATTACCTTGAGAATTTTCATTGGTTAATTTCCATACGCGACATAAAAACAGGAAACTTGTATTCATTTACATGGCTTCGATTTAAAACAATTATTTTCATTATAACTGAATTTTGCTGAATTGCTCTTTAATCAAATGCAATAATTGTTATTTTTATTGTACTAATTAAAGTGCATTTACCATGAGTTTTATATTTCAGAATACAAATTAACTAATATTTTGAAATAAAAGGTGAACATAGGTTTCCGAATTTATGGATTTATGCTATGAGAAAACAACTGCAAGATATAACTTCTCGCAACTATTTGTCATCGCATACATCTGTATCACTATATCCCTCCCCTCTCATAAAAAGTTGATGTAACCACTGATGTTTTTTTTTTTTTAAAGGATCAGTGGTGAAATCAACTGAAGATATGTTGGTTTCTTGTTTCTATCAGTTTGATTTAATATTCATTATCTAAGGGTTTGATGTATGTACCTAATTAGGCAGATTAGTTCACGAGGAATTTAGAGACTTGCTATTGCGAAAAGGATTGGAATAGTGATTAGATAAGAGAGATAGTACAAATATACCTGTCATTAGTGTTAAAAAACAAAAAAGAAAACAAGTGTGTTTACTAGAATTCCGCTGAGAAATTGTTAAGTTTTAATAATAAAACAAAAAATTTGAATCAAGAATTCTGGATTTGTTTGTAAGTCAAGTTAAGTTGGTATACTTCAATAATTTTTATAAAGATAAAAATTTTAAAATATGATACATAGGACTTTTGGTTGCGTTTGATTGCTATACTGTTTTTTTTTGTTTTGGTAAAAAGATGACACGGAGTAATGGGTAGGGTAGGAGTAATGTTAATGATAATTAATGAGTTAAAGATATTCGGTTCGTTTAAGAGATTGTTTAAGAAAATTTGAGATTCGTACATGGGTCATATAGAAAGGCTAATATAAAATATTTATAATTAATGTAAGCAGGTATGCTGTGAATATAATCTTAACTTAATAGAAACGGAAATGCTAATTTTGGTTTTTGTTTTTGGTTTTAAAATTTGTTTGATAGATTTTAAGAGCTAATTATTGTATGTTAAATCGCGAACTGATGTTGTTATTAAGATAAAATTGCTAAATCTAGTATGATAAATCTAAATTTGTGGTTATATTAAACGTTCAAATAGTTATTGCGTTAGCTAGTATTGATCAAAATAGTATTAAAACGTAGATTATGAATTACTTAAAAATAATAGAGTTATCGATTTTAACTTTATCGTATTTATAGTAATAGAATTGTTCTTGTTTAGTAAATCCCGATTTACTGTTTTCTTTGTAATTATGAAAATTAATGTGTAGTAAGCCGTAATTAAATATTGATTAAATGAGAAATTAATATATAAAATACAAAGACTAAAAAATATATACCTTAATATTAAATATTTCTCTAAGTCTAAAAATTTTGAACATATGTGATATGTTCTATTAATTATTGATTATTATCTTAATGATTTTTTTTATAGACAAAAGTATAGACAAAAAAAAATTTAATAAAGCTCAAATACTTTTATAAGAAATTGCATATGATTTTTATTGAAAAAAAAAAACGATTGCCGACTTATTACTGTATAATCATATAAATTTTAAAAATGAAACTAGAGATTTTTTTTTAAACGACCGTAATTAATTGGAGATTCTATATTTATATTATGTATGATAAAATTTGATGAACTTGAAAATGTAAATTGCAAATATGTTAATTGTTTTTATGTATTCATTATGTATTTTAAAAATGTTTAAAAATGAATGTGTAAGTAAAATTGAACTCTCTAATTTCGTGCTTATGTAAAAATAATTAGTTTGTATGTAAGACCTTGAAATATAAAAATTGAAATCTAATATGTACTTTGCTATGTTTTATTTTATGTTTATAGTTTTTTTTTATTTAGATAAATGCATTTTGTTTTTGTTTCATATGTTTTAATGTAGGTCAAATTCTTTTTAAGAGGTTTTTATGATAAATGAATGAACAATTAGGAGAATTTATATCTTCCTTCTATTAAATTATTATTAATTACTTCTAGAATTACGGTCGATTATTCTATATATTCTTAATTATAATCGTTTAAATTATTTAATTATTATATTCGGTAAGATGATGAAAAGAAAATTGTTTTTTATTTTGCTTAGCTCGCAGATTTGCTTAAAAATGTTTGTCTTAGTATGTGTTTATTTATATGTTTATGATTAATGATAGTAAAATTATTATTTGTATTGATTTTATTGATAGTAGAATTAGTATTGATAGTAAAACTATTGTTAATTATTATTTTTCCTGTATATGGCTTAGAAAAGGTTGTTTTGATATGACTTATGGTTAAGGTTAGTATTAGGTTTAGGATAAGTTGGTTTCGTTGGCTTATGGTTTAGGTTAGTATTAGGTTTAGAATATGTTGTTTTGATTGACTTATGGTTTAAGTTAGTAGTAGATTTAAAATAGGTTTGTTTGATTATCTTGTGGTTTAGGTTAGTGTTCGGTCTAGGCGGAATTTGATAATATCAAAGAGCTGTAGTTTTTTTTTAAAAGTGTGAAAATTTTGTCGTTAGTAAGTAATTTTGTGGACAAATTATTTCGAATTTGATTTACGTGTTTGACTAATAAATAAGTATTGTCCTTAACAACATGTAACAGTTGAGTGGTTGTATAAAACTTTGCAATTAAGTTGAAAACTTCTTTGTCGTATGAGTTTTCACGAGATGCTAGTACTAAAATATTTGAAAAGCAGACAAGAAATTTTCGGAACAAGTTTTCAAGTAATTCAACTGAATTTGACGAATAAGAATGAGATTGTATTTTATTGATTATTATCGGTAGTGTAAGTTGCAAGGTAGCAGTTTTCTTTACATGAATCCACAAAAGGCTAAGATATAGTAAAATTGATCTCCACAATTTGGAAACCTGTAATGGGCAGTGTATCCGATTTTCAATACGTTTGGGTGGCGTTGTACGAAAACATTTCTGGTTTTGAAAAATTTTATGGTCACGGTTGTTTACAGTTATTTTGTTAATAGGGTGGTCATTGTAGTTTATCGTAGCAGATCGGTTCATCGTTTTAATATTTTTGGTGTCAGAGTGATAGGGATTGCTTGGTTGAAGCTTAATCGAGTGTTGATCGGTTTTGTTTTTTTGAACTTTTATATTTGTGTTAATCGTTTTAGATATACTTCGGCGGCTGTGTAATTTGATATTTGGTTTTTTGTTTGACGATTTCTTTTCCACTGCCATAGTTGAAGGCAAATATTGATTTTTCTTAGAACTGGTTGGGTTTTCTGATATCTGGATTCTGTTTTTGTGACAAATAAAATTATTATGGCATTTCAATCCGGTCGTTGAAGGCAAATATTGATTTTTCTTAGAACTGGTTTTGTTTTCTGATTTCTGGATTCTGTTTTTGTGACGAATAAAATTGCTATGACATTTCAATGTAATCGTTTGCAGCTTATGGAACGTATAACTTTTAGTTTTAAATTTTGTTGATTTTGATGAAATTTGCGTTGTTTTCGAAATTTTTATAGAAATATGTTTCGAATCTTGGGAGATATTTTGTTTTAGAACTTCGGAATACGAATTTGGCGTGGAAATAATTTCTGATATAATTTGTGATTTGTCTGGATTATTGTCGGGCGTATTTGACCCAGTTTTCAAGGTCAAGTGTGGGGTGCTGCCTCTGTTTCCATCTTGGCCCTCTTGGACTCTGTTCAAAAGCGAGCTATACGAATTGTAGGTGATCGAACTTTGACATCACAACTTGATTCCCTACAACATCGTCGCACTGTTGCTGACCTCGTTGTTTTTTACAAATATCGTCATCAGCAGTGCTCAGATGAAATCAGCGGCATCATGCCTCAAACTTATTCTTGCCCCCGTTCCACTCGGCAATCGGCTGCCACAACCAGTGAAACGGTAAAGATCCCGCGCTGTCATACTGGCAGATCGCAGAGAGACTTCTTTGTCCGAACTGCATACAAATGGAATAGTTTGCCGGAACACTTAGTCTCAGGTGGCTTCAACCCACAGATGTTTAAAAAAAGCGTTAATCTACACCTCAGAACGCCAGTTGTTGTGGGACCCAGGTCTAGACCTAGGTCTTAAAAGGTATTTATGTGTTGTTGTGACACATATTCTAAACCCTATTACACAACACATTTTATTAAAAAAAAAAAAAAAAAAGTTTTGTTAGTCGGAGATTTTTGGATAATTTGTGTAACTGATAATTGAACGTTTTCTGTGAGATTGTTTACAAAAAGAGTTGGATCAGGCTCTGGAATTTGAATTGGGCTAGTCAGAGTTTTCTGGAAACTTTGGATACCTGATTTGGGTAACTGAGCATTTTCTGTAAGATTGCTTACAAAAGTGGTTGAATTTGGCTTTACTTCGTATGAGTCGTTTAGTATTTCAACTATTTCGTCATTATTTACTGTTTCGTGTTTTTGTTTTAAATTCAAATTCTGTAGCGGTAAACTTTCCATTGTATCTAAATTTTCGATTAGTTTGGAATTCGAGCTAATACAGACTTTGTTTAATTTGTTATTTTCGTTGTGTAAATTCTGAATTTGGGATTCTGATTCTAATAATTTGGTATTTAACTGGCTAGTAGCATAGAAGTGGTCTTTGAGTTTCGTTTCATATTCGTTTGTAAGATTTTTCTGAAGAGTGTATAAATTTGCTTGCATTTGTAACCGACCGATTTCAGATTTATGTGACTGATTTTCTTGTAATAGATTGTTTGTCGCTATTTTATGGGATGATTCTTGTTCTTTTATTTGCGTTTCTAAAAGGTCAATTTTGTGATTGAGGTTTATATTTTCCGTTGTCAAATTTTCGTTTCTGCTACTTTCTGTTTGTAAGAGATGTTCGTGCACTATAATTCGTTCTTTTAAATGCGCATTTTCATTCGTAAATTGGTCCTTCACTCTCTGTTCATCAAGTTGATGTGATATTAGGCACTCGCAAGCAATTTTATATTGCTCAATTGTTTTCTCTTTTTCCAGTTCTCGGTTCGTAAGAAGTTCATTGGTCTTCATGCTTTTTTCTAATATATTATCTAGTCTAAGAATTTCTAAACGAAGTGTATGAGCTACCCTTTCGTTATCTATTGCTAAGTAGTGATCTCTATGGGTATTAGATTTATCTGTATGTGAGAATTTTCTACGACTATTTGGGGAATGGGAAAAAATTTTATTTCTTCCAGAGAAACACTCAGTACTGTACCGACTGTCGTACTCTTGTTGGTAATGACCTGCCATATTTGATTATTTTTTGATAGGATTGTAGGATAGGATACAGGAAAGAGAGAAAAAAAATGCTTAACAAATTACGAGTTCTGATCAAAATTAATTTTTCGAAATTAAGTGAGATTTAGATAAGAAAAATTACTGATTTCAATTTGATACTATACTATTGAATTGCTTGAACTAACTAATAACTAACTATGGTTAAAAATCTTACCAGATTAATTAATTGATGTTTAAATTTGTTGTTGGTGTCATTCGGATTTGCTGTAGTTTGGGTTTTTACGTTGTGGTGGATGTAAATGTTGATGACGACACTGGATCTCAGTTCTGTTTGTTGTTCCGTTCCGTAGCTCATCTACTCCTTTAAACTCCTTACTTCCTTTTGTCGGTAAGGATAACCGGCTGCGCCAAAATGTCCTACCGGCTGCGCCAAAATGTAGTGATAATTTTAATATGGACACTACTATTTATTTATGTTGCAAAATTTATCGTTTGTTTGCTTGTTGTTTATGATAAAATAGTGATAAAATGTAGTGAAAACGTTTGCAACACTACTGTTTATTTCTGTTGCAAAATGTAACGTTTGTGTGCTTGCTGTTTATGGTAAAGTCGCTTTATGTCACTTAACATTGAACTTAAACTGTTTGTAAACTCTCACAATAAAACCACTTGAAATGTTCTTATTTTATTAATATAACTTATATTATACCAATATATAACTTTTATTTTATTTTAATTTTTACATCAAGTTTTTATTTTTAATTGTCATTTTATTAAATTTATTATTTTTGTACAAAGCACTGTATTTATTTGCAATAATTTATTTGCAATAATTTTTTACTATCACTAAATTAAATTAAAAGATTTATCACTAAACTTAAATTATTTAAATAGAAATTGACGGCTAATGGTCATAAAAAGGCAAATTACTAATTGTTGTCGTTTTAGAATTTGACTTGTTAACGGTTGTGTTTTTTTTAATTTTAATCACGGTTGATGATTACTTGATTTCGTAACGTATTGACTTGACTTCGTAGCGCTTGAAGATAGACTGCCTTTTTTGAAAAACTAATTTAAAACTCATCAGTTAAAAATTCTGGAAGGGCAATTGTTTTTTACAGCACGTATTTCAATAATCCAATTACCTTGAGAATTTTCATTGGTTAATTTCCATACGCGACATAAAAACAGGAAACTTGTATTCATTTACATGGCTTCGATTTAAAACAATTATTTTCATTATAACTGAATCGAAGGAAGCTTTTATGTCTGATCATGCTTATATATGTTTCAACATAGAACACTACCCAAAGAGCATCCAGTACTTTAGAAACCCAAGAAAAACCAACTGGGAACTTTACACAACATATCTTCATGATAATGTAAATAGTTGCAGCAGTATCAACTCTACATTTGAGCTTGACTCTGCAGCAAATAATTTACAAGAAACTATCAATGAAACATACAACCTTAATACTCCAATAACTTAATCCAAAAGATGCAGAGATGTACCTTGGTGGAATGGTAACTTGGAGAGGAAAAGGAATAACGTTCGCAAGCTCTTTAACAGAGCAAAAACAACAAATAATTGGACAGAGTACCGAGTAGCTCTAACCAATTATAATAAAGAACTCAGACAATCAAAAAGAAATAGCTGGAAAGAGCTCTGCAATACGATAGATAATCTGCCTGCTGCAGCTCGACTCCAAAAATTGATGTCGTCTGATCACACAAACCCTCTAGGCTCAATCTGCAAACCAAGTGGTACGTATACCACCAGCTGTATTGAGACACTAGATACTTTACTTCAAACCCACTTTCCGGGCTCAATAAAATGGAGCACGGAAGATAATGCCAACGAAGACGTACGTCTTCTAGATCCTGCAACTAAAAGTAATGCAGATCCTTTAACCAACACAATTTTCACCCCCAACAAAGTGAGATGGGCTATAAAATCCTTCGGTCCGTATAAATCTCCAGGAGGTGATGGAATTTTTCCGGTATTTCTGCAAAAGGGTCTAACAATCATTCTTCTATATCTCATGCGTTTGTTCAAAGCAAGCTTTCGCCTTGCTTACATTCCTCAGATATGGCGAGAAACCAGAGTTGTTTTTATACCTAAGCCAGGAAAAAAACCAAATGAAGCCAAATCATACAGACCCATAAGTCTTACATCTTTTCTATTAAAAACAATGGAAAAGATGTTGGATTATCACATCCGTCATGTATGTCTGAAACAAAACCCTCTCAACTCTAGCCAGCACGCCTATCAGACTGGGAAATCTACTGAAACGGCGTTGCACAAAATGGTGAAAGAAATTGAGAGCACCCTAAACTATAAGGAGGCACTTGTTTGTACATTTATGGACATACAAGGAGCCTTTGACAATGTCCACTTCAATGCTATCATCTAAATGGCCACAAAGAAAAACATAAACACGCTTATCATTGCGTGGATTATCAAGATGCTACAGAGTCGGAAGATAACGGCTACACTAGGTTATTATTCAGTGACTGTTACTGCATCTAGAGGCTGCCCGCAAGGGGGCGTGCTCTCTCCGCTGCTTTGGCTATTGGTGGCTGATGATCTCCTCACTAAGCTAAATGATTCCGGCTTCAACACTGTAGGCTATGCCGACGACTTGGCAGTCATAGTTAGAGGGAAACATGACTCCATTGTCGCTGGTCGAACCCAGACAGCTCTTAATATTGTATCAAAGTGGTGCAACAGATTGGGACTGTCGATCAACCCACAAAAACAAGCATTGTCGTTTTCACAAACAGGAGAAACTTTAATTTCATTTCGCCTGTTCTAAACGGCGATCCAATACAAACATCGAAAGAGGTTAGATATTTGGGTGTGATCCTGGATAGCAAACTAACCTGGAGCTCTCACCTGAAATATATCTCCGATAAGGCAAACAAAGTTTTCTTCACATGCAGAAACCTGTTTGGGAAAACATGGGGTCTGAGCCCAAAAATGGTACTTTAGTTGCACCAAAGTCTTATCAAACCAATTCTAACATATGCAGCTTTAGTTTGGTGGCCCAAAACGCGCCAAATAACAGCTCAAAATATGTTTACAAAAATACAAAGACTTGTGTGTCTTAGTGCCACAGGTGCTTTCAAAACCACGCCAACGTCAGCAATGGAAATTCTTCTAAAGCTTTCTCCATTGCACCTACATGTAAAATCTGTAGCGGTGTTGAGCGTTCATAGACTGCAGCTCACAGAAGGGTTTAAGCCGGGTAATCGAACCGGACACCTTAAAATCCTTTCTGAATTACAAGCTGAAATGCATGCATACCATATTTCGGATTGTATTCCAAAAACAATAGATTTAGACAGGCACTTTGATGTCAAGATATTGGCCAGAGATCGTATTAAAAACTACATACGGTCACTGCCACATAACGCCAGCATCTGGTACACAGATGGTTCTCGAACCAATATGGGCACGGGAGCAGGAGTGTTTGGTCCTAGAACAAAGCAAACGGTTGCCCTAGGCACCACAACAACCATATTTCAAGCCGAAATTTTTGCCATTAGCAGTTGCGCTTTGCTATGTGCTGAAAGAAAATACCAAAATATTGAAATATATATTATCTCTGACAGCCAAGCAGCACTCTTGGCACTTAAATCTAAGCGCTTTGATTCAAAACTGGTATGGGAATGCTACCAAAATCTATTAAAAATCTCCTGCAATAATAAAGTAACAATTGTGTGGGCACCTAGCCACACAGGAATACAAGGAAATGCTATCGCTGACGCTTTAGCAAAGCAAGGGGCCGATAAAAAGTTTGTTGGACCGGAACCATGCTTCGGAATGGCCAAGAGTTCGCTCAAAAGCACAATTCAAACATGGGAACAGGAACAAAATGCTAAATTATGGAGAAGCAGAGAGAGACTAGTACACTCCAAAAAGTTTCTAGGTAACCTCCCTGTTTCACCCTTAAAAACAATCGACTTAAACAGAGAGTCTCTAAGAATTTTAACGTGGTGCGTTACTGGACATAGTCCTTTAAACCACCATCTTAACAAAATGGGCCTTGTTGTTTCCGACAGGTGTAGATTCTGCTACTCGGACGTGGAAACGATGGAACACGTCATCTGCAGCTGTCCTGAACTCTCTTGGCACAGATACAACCAACTTGGTCATAGAACACTAACACTTCCATTACCACAAAACGTCACTCCAATTGAGCTAATTAATTTTATTAAAAGTCTCAACTTGGATGACAGAATACAACCAGTAACGGTTCAGATGACGACTGACTAATAAAACAATGAGGATAAGCACAATAGATCTTCAGGTCGCAGTGCTACTTGAACTGCAAGTCTCAAGGCCCTCCAATAAAAAAAAAAACTGTTGACCGGTAAAATTAAAAACCCGATATTTTTGACTTTGAATAACTTCTTTAGCAACCGTAGGATCGATGGGGACTATTGACATTTTATTTGTAATAGACTTTCCAAGATATGTACCAATTTTCAACTCTATGCAAATTATTGTAAGAACACTTCTATGTTTTCGACTATTATGAGACTACATGGCTATGTACTTATTTTAAAAGCCTGGTAGTTTATTTGCGTTAAATTTTATATAAAATATTTTTCGTTGTTTGTTCATTTATTTGTTGTTTTTATTAACATTAACCAAACAAAAAACATCGTAACTAAAAATCAACGCGGCAATCTTTTTTTGTTGGGGTTTAATTCAGTATTATTTTAAATTTGTGTTTTATTAAAACGAAATGGTATGCAAATTGGATTATTGTTTTGGTTTAATTAAAAACCAAAAAAAATGAAATAGTGATTAAAGTTTAATAATAATTGCTAAACAAATATTTAGGGATAATTTGGGTAAATGGAAAATGTAGAAATTTCGTTTATGTAATACTTATAATATGTTTTATATAACAATGAATAACTTACTGGGAAGACTTAGAGAAATCAAAGTATAAGTACAGCAGTTTTATATTAAATTAAAGTAATTTGTTTTGGGCTCAGCCTATAAGTGTAACGCCTGAATGAAGAGAACACTTGCAAAATCGTTACACTCGACTTAAAGCATTAGAGTTAAGTTAAAAAATATAATGATGAACAACTTCTTTTAGTTTACATATCATTTGTGGCGAATATTAAAATTAAAAATGTTCAATATTTAGTAGGCGATGTTTTTATCGTTTAAAAATTTATTAAAAACTAATTAGTTTTTTATTAGAGTTACTAGCTGGACCCGGCCACGCGTTGCAGTGGCTTAGTCTAGTTGAATATAAGAAATAAAGAAAACAAAACACTCACCTTTCTAATATGTTTTATTTCATAATACTTGAGGGTATACAATGTTTTTTGTTGATCCATTGACTGTGTGGATATAGAGATTGCCTGGTTTGCCAACTCTAGAACACGCAACATATAATTGTCCATGTGAGAAACAATCGTTATCTAGATCTAAACCACATACTTCCAATGTTTGGCCCTGAGCTTTGTTGATGGTGATTGCAAAGGCCAATCGAATTGGGAATTGCAATCTTTTAAATTGAAATGGCATATCCGTTGGTATCATGGGTATTGCGAGGAATGAGTACATCTTCGCTTTTGAAAGGTCCATTCAAGATTGTTGCTTCTACTACGGTGCTCAATAATTTTTTTACTGTGAGTTGCGTGCCATTGCAAAGTTTTGGCTGATTGATATTACGCAACATGATGATTGACACGCCGATTTTTAATTGCAGTACATGTGGTGGCATCCCTGGTAGATCAAGTGAATTCAAAAATTCTGTTGGATAGTTAACTGCTTCATCTGCTTCCTTGACAGTGTCTACGGACTTGTTTGTGACTTCCTCGCTTTGAATATTAGACAGAATTAAACTGTTAAGTTCATTAACGTCTTTGTTTTTGGCCGCAAGAATGATTCGTTCACGCAGCCAATCGTGATTCTTATGATTAATTTGAATATCAGAAAATACTTTTTCAATTAATTCCTCTTTTGACAACACTAAATGGCAGAAGTTATGAGGCAATAAAATTCGTCCTGTTGTTAAATCAACCGGCACCTTTCCGTCACCAATTCTCAACAATTGATATGAGAATATCTCAGCTGATTTATCTTTTTGGAGGAGAAAACGCATGTTTGTAGTTAATTTTAACCTTTTACGTGTCGCCACAAAGTAGAATATTTCAGGCAAGCATTTATTTCATCCAGTGGTGTTGATCGGGGAACTACAGGTAATGTTTGTCTGGAATCTCCTGCAAGCAATATTAATGCATTCCCAAATGGTCTGATATTTCCACGCAAATCTTGCAATGATCGATCAAGCGCTTCAAGTGATTTTTTGTGCGTCATTGTGCATTCATCCCAAATGATTAGTTTACATTTCTGCAATACTTTTCCCATTCCCGATCCTTTGGAAATGTTGCATGTGGTCGTTTCAATGAATTGCATGTTTAATGGCAATTTCAAAGCGGAACGAGTAATTCTTCTGTCGCAGCTATGCCGGACGACGCAAGAGCTAAAGCTATGCTATTTTGGAATCAAATTGCTGCTAGAATCAGTCTGATTAGAAACGTTTTGCCAGTTCCTCCTGGCGCATCCAAGAAAAAGATTCCTTCAACCCCGTTATTAACATTTTGCATTAGTTGATCGTAAATTGTTTTTGTTAAAACGTTAGCTTTGGAATATTTGATTGCACATACGACATTTGCTTCTGTAATCCTTTTATTTATTTATGATGTATGATAGCATGCAAATTCGTATTGATGTTATCGGCCTTCAATGCTATTGCTACACTCGAATCACTTAAATTTAATGTTTTTAGGTACTCAGAAACACAGCTAAACTTACCATCTGATTCATTGGCACTTTCATAAAAATCAATAAGCGCAAGTTGTTAGTTAGTTATTCATGCACAGTACTGTTTTATATATTTAAATTTCCTTCAAAATGGTAAATTTTCTGTAGCCAAATGCTTTAATTTATAACAATCACAAATAATATGCAGATCAGCTATTTCATTTATAATACTAAGAACAGATAATTAGTAACAGAAGTTATTTAAAAAAAACAGATGTTATACGGTGGATTGAATCCAAAATTGCTTAAACAATGGTTCACCACCTGATCGTGCGATATAGTAAAAGTAAAGATATTCATATATAATATCACGAGTCGTCAAATAATAGTCGATTATTTTTCATAATCATTACGAATGTCATTTGAGGACATGAGAAACCTTAAATGGCATGAGTGGTAATGTTGAAAAATAATCGACTAATAATTTGGTGACGAGTTGTATTTAGCAGACAATTTAACGAACAGAAATATTAACATTATTTCATACAACATAATCATATATAATAAAATATTATTTCATCTTAGTAGGCGCATAAATGTTATAAATTTGTAATTTATTTTTGAGAAATAAACATAAACATCCAATCATTTATGTATGAAAACGGAAATTTTTACTATTTGCAAATTGCATTTTCACATAATTTTGTATGTCAATTTTTGTTTTGGGCCTATCACTATACGAAACTAATCGATTAAATTGAGCATGAAGTTAAAATCGACCATAAAGTTGAGTGATTTGAGAATAAAGCAGGTGAGACACTTCTAATTGTTGACAGCCTACGTTATAAAACATATACATATGTATAACGAAAAAAAAAACTATGTTTAAACCTTGATGATTGCAACGTTGTGTCCAAATTTCAAAAGATTCGATCAAGTACTTTCGGAGATTACCTATTTTGAACAAACGAACATTTACATTTTTATTTATATAGATTGGTTTAGTAAAAGTTTTCTCTTATTTTATATTCCCTTAATATTTTGATTATTGTTTTCAAAAATGTTTTTCTTCAAAAATGGGGCTTAAACTGTTTACCCATTGATTTTTTTTTAGTTAATTGTTAGTAAACAATTACAATATGTGGAAGTAATGTTAAACTAATCAATATCAATTATAAGTGCAAATAATAAAAATGTTTTATAAAACACTTCATTTAACTTCATTAATATAATAGCCGTGAGTCTATCCCTCTATGCGGTCGTAACGCTGATGACGTAGTACATTTTTTATTGTTTTTGTTTCATTTTTTTTAAAATAACATTAAAATTATTGTTTTAATAAAATTTAGAGGGGGATTTTTTTAAAAGTTATTTATAGTATTTGTTGTTGTTTTAATTAAATCTGTTTTTTTTTCAATTCAATTAGTCACAATATATGTAATATGTTTTAATTTTGCCTTTGAACCGATATAGGTAAAAACATGCTATATATTATACTTGATTTATAGTAATTAATATACTTTACAAACAAACTTAAATCGTTTAAAGCGTTTAAAATCGTTTTCAAAGAGAATTTTTTAAATGATTATAGTTGTGTTTTGTATGTAAGCCAATATAAATGATTAAAATGCTTTTCTTAACTCCCCTTTGTAGCACTATTATAGCAGGAGTCAGACCCAAAAAAATGTTCTACAGAATAACGAACATAACAGCATAGAAAAATATAGATTTTTAACAATTTTTAAAAACAATGTAGGTTGCAAACATTTGATATTATTGGGACATAATAGTACATTATGATGCTAGGACGTAAAGCTAAAGATTTTGGACGGATGTGGAGTTTGCAAATCGAGGCGATAGCCGAGATTTGCACCCACATTAAGTCCAAAATAGCTTACGTCCGTGCATCATATACTATTTTTTATTCGCCGCAAGTAAAATATTTTAAGAAAATTGGTTTATTCTAAATTAAAATTATAAATTTTCATAAATTTTAAAATAAAAATATGTGGAACAAGTAACTTTTGACAAAATGTTTATTATTTTTTCCAAATTATTGTGTAGCTATGACAACAAATGATAACAACTATTTTAATTGGATAATGAAATTTTGAATATAAGGGTTGCTTTGATAAAAATTTTTATTTTTCATAGAATTTAAACAAATACAAATGCTTTTTACTTTTTTGGACGTAGCTATGACAACAAAATAAATAGTTGAAAAGTGATACTTTAAAGCCGCAAATCACAGTAATAAAGTAACACTTTAATATGCAGGCGAATAAAAAACAGTTTGTGTTATAATATGAATTTTTAAACATTAAATAATTTAAACCGATTTAATAAAATGATGTTTAAAAAACTCAGTACAAAATTTCGTTGTCATTGTCGATGTAGAGGGTTGTGAAAAAGGTTCGGGGTTCAACCCGGACCCTATATTAATTTTTATTGTTTGTTTATTTTTTTTATAGAATATAAAAATTATTTCTTTGGGATTTTTTGTATTAAATCTAGATATATGTGTTCATAGGATGAGATAATATTTCGTCAACATTCTAATTAACATCCTAAGTCACGAGTGTAAAGTCATTATTGACTGTTGCCAATCAATGCGAAACTTAATATCTGACGCATGGTCAATTCATTGCTATATTTTTGGTTTGGAAATATAGACAACTTCAGGGGAATTTTTAATTTGGAAGGGTTTTTTGTGAACAATTAAACTTAAGTACATATTGGAAATCACATGAATTTTGCAGTTCGAAATACCTTTTCATTTCCTCTAAAATTCCTTTAGAAAAATTTTTCGTGTGTTTCGTGCCATAATGACTTTAAACTCGTGACTTAGGATGTTGATTAGAATGTTGACTTAAGTGTTGACGAAATATTCTCTCATCCTATGAATTTATACATCGTAATATTTAGAAATTTAATACAAAAAATCCCAAAGAAATGCAATTTCCAATATGTAATCATAGATGAAAGATTCAACTTAAGTAAATATGAAAAATGATGAAGTTTCAATTTAGAAAATATGGAGGGGCTGGAATCTCACACCTCTGAGATATCAAGACTTCGGTCTGGGTTAAGGATTTTGATATAGTTTTCGGCAAAAAACTTTTATGAGGCAATGGTTTTTAGTTTTGGGCAGCGATGTATATCAAACATAGCTCTTTGTTAAAGTACAAGTATTTTTAATCTCAGTTTAAAAACTTATTACACAACTAACACGAAACATCAATACGTTGCCAGACAATTATAATCAAAATTCCAAAAATATTGTAAAAATTAAATAAAGTCAGACTTTTTCAAAATTCCAAAAATATTCCAAAAATTAGAATAAAATCATATATTTAAATTTTTTCTAAATTCTAACATTTCAAAAATTCTTAAAAAATTCAAACTTTTTCCAAAATTCTAAAAATATTGCAAAAATTATTACTTTAATTAAAAAAAATTTTAATTTAAAATTATTACTCTAATTAAAACTTTTGCCGATATTCTAAAAATATTGCAAAAATTATTACAAAATCAAAAATACAAACTTTTTCAAAATTCCAAAAATATTTCAAAAACTATAACAAATTCAAAAATTTCCATGTCCAATTTCATTTTCAATTACATTTACGTCATAAAAACAGCTGCATTTTTTTCCAAAAAATTGGCTAAAAAAATAAATGAAATCATTTTTTGACTCACTAGACATTATTTTTTGACAAACTTATAATGCCATAATTCTCTATAATAATAACAAAATATCATGTCATACAAACTATTAATTTTATTTTTTTCAAAAAAAATTAGGTAAAAAAATAAATAAAAATCTTTCTTTTGACACACTTGACAACATTTTTTTGACAAACGTATAATGCCATAATTCTCAATAATAATAATAAAACTTCATTTCAAACAAACAATTAATTTTTTTTTTTTTTGCCAAAAAAGAAATAAAAATCTTTCTTTTGACACACTTGACAACATTTTTTTGACAAACTTAATATGTCATAATTCTCAATAATAATAATAAAACTTCATTTCAAACAAACAATTAATTTTTTTTTTTTTCCAAAAAATTAGGTAAAAAAATAAATAAAAACCTTTCTTTTGACACACTTGACAACATTTTTTTGACAAACTTATAATGCAATAATCTAGTTTTTGATCTCATATACCAATCCCGACCATCAAGATTTTTCCAAATTTAATGTTCCTACGTAATCACTTAAAATGAACGTTTTTTAAGCCAAAAATATGAAAATTTGCTATTTTTGACACACATAATGATTTTTTGACACACTTCCGGTACAGTTATCGAACACAGCGTCCTTTCGGACCTATCCCTTGTGAATATCTATTTTTATAAAAAAAAATTTTGAAATCCCTGCAGCGGTTTTCCCTACAGCGTAGGTAATGACGGCCGGCCGGACGGCCGGCCTACAGACACACATTTTTTTTTTGCTTTTTTAGAATCAGTAGGTCCTAAAACGTCGAGAAATGTCAAAAAAAGTGGGGGTAAGAATTTCACTTTGAGCTCATGAATGTAATACTTAGGTCTTTCAGACCGAAGTAATTATCTGAACAACAAATTTGTTTAACAATTGTTTTTTACGCACGTTAATATAAATTTTTAAAAAATAAAAGATCAAATTTTATTTTTATGATCACTCTATATATTTCGTCTTTTTAGGACATCCTCAGGTGTAATCATTACTCCTGAGGATGTCCTAAAAAGACGAAATATATAGAGTGATCATAAAAATAAAATTTAATCTTTTATTTTTTAAAAATTTATATTAACGTGCGTGCGTAAAAAACAAGTGTTAAACAAATATGTTATTCAACGAATTACGCCAAGAGCCTACGGCAAAAAGTGTTAACTAAATTATCTGAACATGAAAATTAAAATATGGTAGTCATCGCCGCTGTGGCTAAGTTGTGTAAGACACACGGGATTTGAACATACGTCTCTGATCAATGTGAGTTCGACTCCTGGCACGAAACACAAAGAATTTTTCTAAAGGAATTTTAGAGATAATGAAAAGTTATTTCGAATTGCAAAATTCAAGTGAATTCCAATATGTACTTAAGCTTAATTGTTCACAAAAAACCCTTCCAAATAAAAATTATTCCTTTTTATTCATAAAAATTCCACGGGATACCCCCTAGTTATACAATAATATGAATTATGTTGTAATCTTTTTTTGATTTGATACTGTACGGATGTATGGATGTAGCTGAAGTTATTATCTAATGTCTTCTAAACTAGAAATTTTAAACGGATGTTATATTATTTCATTTCAATTGGAATGGAAGTTGAATTAAACTTTTGATTTAAATATATATGTTTGCTGTATTTTTAGGAGAGAAACATTTCAACTATTTTAATTCCCAACATTGGATATTTTTATCACAAACTGATAAGTCTGTTGTTGGATCTTGAATAAATTATAGCGCGAATGACAAGCTATACATTTATCCGTCCCTTATGGAATACTGTTCACACATATGGAGTGGAGCATACTTAAGTAGTTTGAAGTATTTTGATTCTGTGCAAAGGAGAGCAGTTAAATTAATTGGTTACTCAAATTTTACTAATCATTTTGATTCCTTGCAGCATAGAAGAAATGTTGCTGATTTGACGATTTTCTTCAAATATATCATGGATGAACGGACTTCTGAAGAAATCAAACCGCATAAAAGAATATATATTGGAACACTATTTAGAAAAAAATAAAAAATTACCGAAATATCAGTTTGGATTTAGAAAATCAACTGGAATTAGAGAAAGTGTGAATATTCTAAATCTTAATATACAGGCTACATACAGTGAAAATATTTATATGGCTGCTATTTTTTTGGATATTAAGGGCGCATATGATAATGTAGATCTAAAAATTTTATATGACAAAATTATACAAACAGGTATACCAGAATGTTATGCCAGATGGATATTCAATTATTATTACAGAAGAGAAATTTTTATTCGAAATGAGGGGAAGTTACATGGTCCATATTTTTGTTATAAAGGAATTTGCCAGGGGAGTGTTTTAAGTCCACTTCTTTATACAATATATGTCTCTGGATTAGAAGAACTAGCAGGACAAGATACAAATATTTTACAATGTGCAGATGATATTGCAATTTTCTCTAAGGGCAAAACAATTGATGAAGTTGTTCACAATTTACAAACAACGGTAAATAGAATCTATACATTTTTAAAAAACATAAATTTAACATTATCCATTGCCAAATCTAATGGAATAGTTTTTTCGAGACATCGTATTTTATACAGTCCACGTGTTTGTATAAATAATAAAACAATTAAATTTAGTGGTTCTGCAAAATTTTTAGGCATTTGGTTTGATTCAAAATCCACTTGGGATATGGAAATAGAATTTACTATTAAAAAATGTGAAAAAGGTATAAATTTACTTAAAAGAGTTTGTGGAGTGAAGTGGGGTGCTCATCCAATAAACCTTTTGTATATGTATAAAGCATTTATTAGAAGTCATTTGGATTATGCTGGCATTGTTGTAGGAACGGCAAATAAACGTCGTTTGGAAAAACTAGATCGAATACAGTTTAAAGGTTTAAGAATAGCTTTAGGTTTTTTTAAATCTACTCCTACTCAAATTATGCAAGTAGAATGTGGTGAAGAACCACTTTATTTAAGAAGGCAATATTTGGCGAATAAATTTTATTTAAAATGTGCAAAGATTCAATCTCATACCTTTTTGCCTTTCATTATACATTTAAATAATTTAATTCAGAATAGTACTTATTGGTCTAATAAAAACATTCCAAACTTAATGGTATCATATCAAAACTTCCAAAATAAAAACATTACAAAAAGTGATATATTGCCCTTTTTTGAAATTAATTTTGATGCTTTAATGCAAAATATAAATATAAACACCGATTCATTTAAAAATCTAATAAATCCAATCCAAATTGAAAGTAAGTTTTGGGAAATAAAAAATCTTCAAAATTGGGATGTTTTAATTTTTACAGACGGCTCTGTAAATAGATCCTTTAAAAAATCTGGTTATTCAGTTTATATAAATGAACCAGACGATATGGAAATTAAGGGTATGATAGATTTTATTACAAGTTCATGCAATGCGGAAATGATAGCAATTAAAGAGGCTCTCTGGGCTATTAAGCATGTAAAAGAAAAGAATATAGCTTTGATGACAGATTCAGAATGCTGTCTTAATATTTTAAAAAATAATAACTATAAGAACAATAATTCAAAAATTGTAACTGAAATAAAAGTAATCTATTTAGATTTAATAAAGAATAAAAATAATGTGATTTTATACTGGATTCCAGCTCATAAAGGGATTCTAGGTAATGAAAAAGCTGACAAATTAGCTAAATTAGCTACACATGATAGTAGTTCAAATATTGATATACTTCAAACAGATTATGATATTATTTATGAAGAACGAGAAAAAAAATTTAATGAATGGCAAAGATATTTTATAGAAAAATGTTGAAATACGGGTAAAGAATATTTTTCGTATCAACCAAACATTTCAAAAAGTATTTGGTTTTCTGGAGAGATGTCTAGGAGAAATATTAGTAATATTGTTAGATTAAGATCTGGTCATTGTTCGGTGCCTTATCATTTAAATAAATTAAATATAATAGAAAGCAATTCATGTGAATGTGGTGAAGTAGCTGATATTAATCATGTCATATTAGGATGTAGAAAACATTTTGCAAATGTTACGAATTTTTATAAAAAAATTATTAAGTATAAATATATAAATAGTTTACCGGTTAATACAAATTTGTTAGTTTTTAGTCAAAATTTAAAATTAATTAAAATGTTAAATATGTTAATTGAAAAAAATAATGTAAGGTTATAATTGCAATTTTCAATTTTTTTTTCTTTTTGTAAGGATAATTTATCTTTAAAGATTGTTAAATTATATGTATGGTCATAAGTTTTTTATTTTAAAAAACAGTCCAAATAAAGTTGAACAAAAAAAAAAAAGAATATTATAGAAAAACATGAAACAGAAAATTTTTCAACAAATTTTAAATGCTGCGGCGGCATTCGGCTGGTGACGATATTTATAAAAAACAACGAGATTAGCAACAGTGCGACGATGTTGTAGGGAATCAAGATCTAATGTTAAATCTCGATCACCAACAATTCGTATAGCTCGCTTTTGAACAGAGTCCAAAAGAGCCAGGATAGTAACAGATGCAGCGCCCCAAACTTGACAACAATACTCCATACAGGGACGAATATAGGACTTATAAATGTGGAGTAATTGATGCGAAGTAAAATATTTTTTACATCTATTGAGGAGGCCGAGTTTTCTTGACGCGCTCTTTGCCATGGCCATTATATGATCGTTCCAAAGTAAGTCACTGGATATTGTGACTCCCAATAAACGAATGCTTTCACATTCGTCTATTTGGTCGTCACACATATTAATTGAAATATCGTTGGGAAACTCGGTCTTTGATCTGGAAACAATCAATAGCTGTATTTTGGTGGAATTAAAATTGACCAAATTTTTTCCTCGTTTACATTTATGGCAGCGTCTCTCCAGACGAGATTTATTCGTTCGTGCATTTCACCCTTTGAAGATAAGGGGACGAATGACTTGTGCAGTGTACTATCATCTACAAAACTATTTATTGGGTTACTGGTGATTTGCAACAGTTCGTTGATATAAATTAAAAATAAAGTGGGAGATAAAACTGAGCCTTGAGGTACACCAGCGTTTATTAATTTAGACTCAGAAGAAAAGCCATCTATAGATACCGAAATGTATCGGTTAGACAGAAAATTTTGAATCAACTTCACGACTGCGGGATGAAAACCGTACGCAACGAGCTTGTTGATCAAGTTGGCATGCCAAATTCGATCAAATGCTTTTGAGATGTCTAATGCGATCACGTACGTTTCACCACCTTTCTCAAGTATGCTATTCCAAAGATGTGCCACATAGTTCAATAGATCGGTTGTTGATCTTTTGTTTCTAAAACCGTATTGGCTGTCAGATATCAAATGGTTGTATTCCAAAAACTTGGATATGTGTGAATTAATATAGTGCTCGTATATTTTAGACATGACTGGGAGTAAGGCTATTGGTCTATAATTTGAAATATCACATTTTTTTGGGACAGGCTGGACATCGGCCAACTTCCAGCAGGATGGATAAATACCAGATTTATAGGATTTATAAAATATTTTGGTGAGAGTTGGTGCAAGTTCTTTTGAAAATGTTTTTAGAATAACGGGAGGAATGTTGTCCAGACCAGAAGCTTTGTTGTTGTTTAACCCCCTTAAAAGTTTTTCGGCAATTTTGGGTTTGAAATGTAATTGTTTCATATTAACTCCTCTGTCAATCTCTGCTTTTTCGTTTTCAATTATCTGGTTTGATATTTTATTAGCCTTTAAATATTGGGATCGATTAACAGAACTCTGTTTATGAATCCAAATATTAAATAATCTACGTTTGTTTCTAAGAACCAATTTGGCTGCTTTCGAAAACAAATATTTTTGTTGGGGTTTCATTATTGAAAAGGGAACGAATTTGTTAATACCGAATTGAATGGTTTCAGTAAAGTTTTGAGCAGAATCAATTACATCGTCAGTATAAAAACAATGACGATCAAAAGGGAAACCTTGAAAAAAACTTCGGAGACCATTGGTATCCATTTTTGAAAAGTGAAATATTTTACGGGATTTGGGAACTCTAGTTTGTAGCAAATCAGTTTTGATAATTGATGTAATCAGAATTGCCAATACTACCCTTATCGACATCGACACTCGTAATATCTGGCATAGATGGCATCGAAGTCTAAGAGAAAACTTTTATCACCGCCATTACGAGGAGTGAAAGTTGGGCTTTTTACAATCTGCGTCAGTTCGTGCGATGCAGCAAATATTTCTGCTTGCCTTCCATTGTTGTCGTCGTCGGTCATTTTGAAAAATTCTAACCACGATTTGTTGTGGACGTTGAAGTCACCGGTAACCGGTAACCGATAACCTCACAACTTTGAAATTGTGCTCTAATTTCGTTGACAACATCAGTCAAAAGATTAAAAAAATTGGGATTATGTTTGTTTGGGGACCGGTATAGAGCTATTGTGAAAACTGAAATTTTAGGTAGACAAACCTTTAATACTACTGTGCTGTAGTCATCACCATGTACTTCATAATTTGGAAAGCGTTTATATGTAACACTCTCATGAATGTATGCACATACACCTTGATGGAGTTTAAAAGCTGATTCAAGCCTATATTTGGAATTTAGTATTACGTCATAGGGATAGTTTTCAGAAACTTGTTTCTGTTTCTGTAAGAAAAAGAATATGCGGTTGGTCGTGCTCGAGATGATGTTGCACGGCGTCCCGGTTGGCATTCAATCCACAAATATTTTGAATGCGTATTTTAAAAATTTTTTTATCAAATGTGATAGTCATTTGATCAAAATATAATTTGTTTTAAAAATGGGTAACTAAACAATCAATCCTATCATATAATAAAATATGACATAGGCCAATATTTCATGATAGGATGTAAGAAATAATAAACAGGTGAAAATAAAATTTTTAAAAAATTTGAAAGGTTACTAAAATATTTATCTATATTGTTCCCACGAGTTTAGACGCAATAAAGGTAACAGGCCTTCGTCTATACCTGTTAGAAGTCTATATACAAATGGGGGTGACAGGTGCCCAGAGGATGGTACTTTTGTGGTTTGAACCTGCAAGAGTCCTCTAGTGTGTACCCACCAGGGGGTGCTAATAGGGGAGCACCTTCACGCAAACCGGACGGCTAAGCCAAGGTCCCCGTTCCCGCTAAACATGACAACAGGTTTACGGTTTACAATAGCAGGCTAGAGCCCACTATAGCTCAGGTACCTCGGGTTCGCCAAGTCCCATATCACGGTCTAATCAGACCAGTGACCCCTGAGGATAAACCAGTGACCCCTGAGGATATTAATAGGATTTATATTATAGGATTTATTACAGGATTTATATTATAGGATTTATTGTGGAGTAATAGATACGAAGTGAAATAATAAATATTTTTTGCATCTATTGAGGAGGCGAGTTTTTTGCCGCACTCTTTGCCATCGTTTTTATATATGATCGTTCCAAATAAGTTTTTCTAGGTTTTCGTTTACATTTTATAGTAGTGTCTCTCCTGGTGGGATTTATTCGTTCGAGCATTTTACCATTTGAAGATAGAGGGACGAATGGCATGTGCAGTGTACTTTCATCTGCAAAACTATTTATCGGATTACTGGTGATTTTACTACTGGAAACTAAAACTAGAGTGGGGAATAAAACTGAGCCTTGAGGTACACCAGCGTTAATTAATTTAGACTCAGGAGAAAAGGCATCAATGGATATCGAAATGTATGGGTCGGTGAGAAGATTTTGTACCAAACTTACTATGGGGTGAAATTCGTATGCAACGAACTTGTTGATCAATTGGCATGCCAGATTCGATAAAATCCTTCTGCGAATGCGACAACGTACGTTACCACACCTTTCCAGATGGACTACAATTGTTCAATAGATCGGTTGTTGATCTTTTGTTTCGAATATCGTATTGACTATCAAATATTAAATGAAATCATAAATGATTTTATGATTTGAATAAATTAAAGTAAATTATAAAAATACAAGTTTTGATAAATGATAGAAAATGAAACAGAAGATCGAGGATAATATGCTATATAAAAAATCAAATTGTTTGGATCGGACAATTAGTATAATTTTAAACTCGAGATAGTATATAATTTTTAAATCAATCAGTAAGTTATGTAAATTGAAATAAAATTAAACTCAATGATGACTGAGTCATGATATAGCTTACTTTAGAGTTTATAATGTTGTTAGTCATTTCAAAACTGTTATTTTAAAACTAAAAAGAAAATAAATTTGCTTTTCATTTCAATTATTGAGTTAATATTGTAAAGTTTTTTAATGGTTGTGAATTTAATAAAATGTCAAACCCCAAATTGCATGTATTAAAATATGTAAACGAAATATGTTTTACATTGAAGAAATAAAATTCATTTGTTAAGCAAGTATTATTTTATCAGTTTTGAAAATAGATTTATAATTTTATGAAGGAAAACACGTCATCGGCAAATGGTACATGAACTTTGATGATGATGAAAAACAAAAATTAATTGGAGAAGTTCATGATGATCTTACCGTATGAGATGCTAAACACAAAATTGTCTAACTCGATTTGTAAAAATTAATCGTCGGTTTATGAAATTTTCATGCAGTGACTTTATTATGTATTGCTTTTTTGTGGAGGAACGGATTAGTTTCTGCTTGATATAATAAAACCTTTAATTAACCATGAAGATAAACGAAGATGTCAACTAAAACATGAAGAAGACAACATAGAAGAAATAAATTAAAGTAAGCTTTTAATTGAATTTTAATTTATATAATTTTTGATTTGTTTTTGAATAAATTATTTTTCATGTTGGCCAATTAATAGTTTTGTTAAATTATTAATTCTGTGATTTATAATATAAGAGATTTCCAAGTGTAATCAGTTTGTTTGTTATAAATTCAGTGTTCCGGCAATATTTCAGTGTTCATATATTTTTATGAGCTTTCCAATATAATATTATTATATTTCGTAAAAGTCCAAAATTCGTAACATGGCGCCGAAACAGTCTTCCAAAAATTTTGATATGTGTGTATTACTATAGTGCTCATATGTTACAGATAGGACTGAAAGTAAGGCTGTTGTTCTATAACTTAAAATATCACTTTTTATTCTTTTTTTGGGGACTGGCTGCATGAAGGGAAAATACCAGATTTATAGTACTTATAGAAAATTTTGGTAAGAGTAGGTCCTTCAAAAGTTCTTTTGAAACTGTTTTTAGAATAATAAGAGGAATGTCCAAACCAGAGGTTTTGTTGGTATTTAACCCTCTTAAGATTTTTATGAAAATTTTGGGTTTGAAATGAAGATCTTTCATATTAACTCCTGAAGACTGGATTTGGGGTTTTTCTTTAGGTGTTTCCAAAACCGTGAAGTTCAGAGCAAAGCGTGCCGTGATCAATGTGGCTTTTCTTGCTGGGTCAGTGACGAATAAAATAACCATCAATAATAGGAGAAATAGACGGTTTGGTACTAGATTTTAAAGAATTAATGGCACTGTAAAAACTTTTGTCAGAAATAGACATGGTCGAAAGTTTTGTCGCTTTCGCTCTGTCAATGTTGTTTTTCGTTTTCAATTTTCTGATTTAATATTTTATTGGCTTTTAAATATTGGGGACGATTTAATGAATTTTTGACTGCCCTGGAAAACAAATATTTTTGTTGGGGCTTCATTATTGAGAATTAAACGAATTTACTAATACTAAAACAGTCTAGTCAAGCAAAATTAATGCTGTATTATTATTATATTATTATTTTATTTTTATATTTATTTTTACTCAGATAATAGACTAACAAACCAGAGTTGCTGATGTGACGTTCGCTATTTATATCGGTATATCTTCAAATGGTTACACTGGTTTTGAAAAAAAAGTGAAGGGAGTGAGAGTCGAATAATCTCTTTATTATTCATTAAAGTAAATCAATGCCGTTGATTTTTAATCGAGCTACACGTTTGTGGCCGTTGCATTGCTCTGTCGATTGCACTCCTCCGTTTGGCAGTGGATCTAGGTAAAGCTAACCAGAATTAGAAGATGTTAATTTCCATAAGTATATTAAAGATTACGTAATGTTGTCGGTACACGGCTACTTTGCTCAATGTTGGGTGGACTGCTTATACTAATGTAATTGCCTAAGCATGCTCGCTGTATTATACTTGTTTTCTTTCTCAATTCTCAAATCTAAAATAAACCTAATTTATAACAACCTAAACAATGGACCAACTTCAGTATATTAACGAATAATAATTTACATTGAATATAATTGGAAAATGTATAGTCGGACATTGAGGTTGTTATGTTTTATCAAACGGTCTAATTTGGTTATCATTTAAATGTATGATAGAATTTTCCTTTAACGTACCCCTGCTAATTTTGAAGTATGGAACACAACTTTATAGCTGCCAGAAAATGAATTGGTCATGGACGCGAACCTATGGGGAATATAAATGGTATTAAATGATACGCTTAACCAACTAAAGGGGCAGTAAAGTTTTATGTGTTGGGAATTGAGTAATTTAAGGTGTGGTGGAACAGTTTTTCACAAGACACGCTCTCTTAATTTTGGATCGTGGTAGCGGTTTGACGTTTGGTTCTTTTTTTTTGTTAAACATTTTTTTTCTGTTCTTCTGGATTAATATTTGTTAATTTATTGGTATACAATTGTTATTTTTTTTTTGTGATTTAAATTAATTTTTTTTTGTGTTGAGGAAATTGTATTTTTTGATTTGGGTGAGCACCTAGGCAGCATGGTAAGGCAAACCGCGATTGTTAGATTGTAAAGTAATTTCTAGAATAAACGCGTGAATTGTTTACTGCACTCGGAGGCTAACTTGTGGAATAAGAAGTAAAGGTCTCTCCATCAATTACACATCAGTCGACGCTGTAAATGTCAACATATTTCAACTCTAAAATTTTTAATATTGTTTAAATCAATTCTGGTGCCATACCAATGCACCCGGGTTGTTAATATCATTACTTACACAACAGTCGACGCTGTAAATGTCAACATATGTCAACTCTAAAAGTTTTAAAATTGTATAAATCAGTTCTGGTGCCATACCAATGCACCCGGGTTGTTAGTATCATCAATTACACATCAGCCGATACTGTAAATGTCAGCATATTTCAACTTTAAAATTTTTAATACTGTATAAATCAATTCTGGTGCCATACCAATGCACTTGGAATGTTAATATCATCAATTACTTATCAGTCGACGCTGTAAATGTCAACATTTTTCAACTCTAAAAGTTTTAATATTGTATAAATCAATTCTGGTGCCATACCAATGCACCCGCGTTGTTAATATCATTAATTACACATCAGTCGACGCTGTAAATGTCAACATATTTCAACTATCAAGTTTCAATATAGTATAAGTCAATTCTGGTGCCATGCCAATGCACTTGGATTGTTAGTATCATTAATTACACATCAGTCGACGCTGTAAATGTCAACATATTTCAACTCTAGAATTTTTAATATTGTATAAATCAATTCTGGTGCCATACCAATGCACCCGCGTTGTTAATATCATTAATTACACATCAGTCGACGCTGTAAATGTCAACATATTACAACTCTAAAATTTTTAATATTGTATAAATCAATTCTGGTGCCATACCAATGCACCTGGGTTGTTAATATCATTAATTACACATCAGTCGACGCTGTAAATGTCAACATATTTCAACTTTAAAATTTTCAATATTGTGGGAGCCTGACTAGTCATCGGAGAGTGCGGCCAGTTTAAATACAAAACCAAGAGTTAGACCACAGGTACTCACCAACTACTAGTATATACTATCATATGTTTTGTAATTACTTCCCTTCTAGACCCATACATGTCGGGTTTCTTTTTTTTTGTTTGTAAAGTAAATCGAAATATAAACTTTTTTTTTGCCAAGAATATACATTTTTTTGATTTAATTTGTCATCACCGTGATGTCGGGTTGAAGTAAATAGTGGAGTTGGAACGGTGAAGTTATGTCCCAAATAATCACATCATTGCAGATCTCGCGCTGAAATCATTAGTTTGGCTATCTTCATTTGGCTTGTTTCTCCTATATTTTTTTTTGGTCCCGAAAATATCTGAGCTGGAACTCGGCAACCGACTCGAGTTAACCCGGTGTATGCTCAGAGGGAGAAAACGGAAATTTTTTACCACACTGACATTTTACGCCAAATTAGCAAATTGCTTTATTTGTTTTTGAAAATTGATCTTTCGTTGGTACAATTTAAAGTATCATTTCTGGGTCGTTGTCGTATAGTTTTTAATACCAAATAGTTAAAGCTTCCTTTAATATATCTAAGTCATTTAATTGTCTCTGCATGGAATATTGTCCTCACAAATAGAGTGCAGCATACATAAGTAGTTTGAAGTGGGTTGACTCTATACAGCAGAGAGCTGTTAAATTGATTGGCAATTCAAATCTTACTAATGAGCTTGATTCCTGTATGTCGCTGATCTGACGGTATTATTCAAATATATTAAGTATGAGCGGGCATCTGCCTAAATTAAATAGATTTTCCCCTAACCTGCAAACTTCGCACGTTACAGCTGAGTATCAATAGCAGTCCATCTTTTTACGGTTCGAGTAGCAAGACGTAGAACTGTTGCTGTTCAAAGTGTTTAATTTAACAGAGTCTGGCATCTCTGGAACGCCTTACCGGCGTTAGTCTTTCCTGATAATTTGAATCCACAAAACATTAAGTAATGAAAACAGAACAGAAAAATGATCAGAAAAATGATCAAAAATGAATAGAAACATTATCGGTTAGGGAGGGTCCGACCGGACATAGCGTTCCTCCCTTGTGTGCGCCCCTGGCGGCGGAAAGTTATCAATAACAATTGATTAGTCTACAACGTTAAGCAATAATTCAAGTTTAATAATATTTTTAAAATGGGAAACCGATAAATCACAAGGTCTTCATTATTTATTTCTTAATCTGATTGAATTATTAGATTAAACCGCAAATACTATAACACAATTTCTTTTAAATTGTCTTTAAAATGCGGATTTACTGATGGTTATTTAAAACACAGCTTAATTTTTTTTACGCACAAATAAATCGTAAAACACATTTTTATTCGCCTACATATATTAAAGTGGTACTTTATCAATGTGATTTGCGGCCGTAAAGTGTCACTTTTTAACTATATATTTTGTTGTTATAGTTACGTCCAAAAAAGTAAAAAACATTTGTGTTTGTTTAAATTCAATAAGAAATAGAAATTTTTATCAAAGCAATTAATAAATTAAAAATTTCATAATACAATTAAAATTATTGTTATTATTTGTTGTCATAGTTATACAATTATTTTGAAAAAAATAACAAATATTTTGTCAAAGCTTACTTGTTCAACATGTTTTCATTTTAAAATTTATGCAAAATTATAACTTTGAGTTAGAATAAACAATTTTTTTTTAAAATTTTATTAGCGGCGAATAAAAAATAGTATATGACGCACGGACGTAAGCTATTTTGGACATAATGTGGGTGCAAATCTCGGTTAGCGCCTCGATTTGCAAACTCCACATACGTCCAAAATCTTTAGCTTTACGTCCTTGCATCATAATGTACTATTATGCCGGGTCCACACCTACAAATTTTTGTGGCGAACGCGTGCGTCGCAAATAATTTCGCCGCAAAAATATTTTATCACACAAATATTTATTCACGTAAATTTTTACGTCACTCCGCTCAAGCCATTCGTAAAAACGAGAAAAGGTTATATTAATTTTCTGGATTGTTTGTTTTTGTGGAGGCTTTTGTACTTTCCTGGTTAAAATTGTATTTTTTGATATATATATTAAAATATAATATTTATTTCAAATAAATAATTATTTGAACTAAATAAATTTTTATGTTGTGGAAAGCGTCCACACTAGAAACAGCATGCGGCGCAAATCTCTTTGATGTTTGTCAAGAAACTGACAAGCTACGGATCGTGTGTGTTGCATGTGAAAAAAAATTCTTGCGTCCTTTGCGAACGTTGCTATATAAAATGTTAGTATATTTCTCTACTTTGCCGCCCACCTGTAAAATAATCATAAAATTAGAACAAACAATAGCTATTTATGTATGGGCGTAAAGTTAGTCTTTTATGTTTGAGAGTGAATTGCTCGCAGCGAGGCTTGAGGCCGATGGCAATAAACACTCGAACGCAAAAAAGATGCTTTATGCCCGAATTACATACAAATTTTTTTAAACGAGTAAGATTATGTATCATTTGCATAAATTAAAATACATATATTAACACAAAAAAGTAAAATATTTTTTGAGAAAATTGTTTAATCTAAGTAGTTTTGCTTTTCATATTTATTTTCCTAAATTTCTATAGCAACCAATGTTTTTTTTAAATTTTCATAATATTTATTTATTTAAAACATTTTGTTTTTTAGTTGTATTTGATCTATCGTACAGATAAGTATTTATTGTGTTGTGTAAAATATATTTTGAAAAAATCGTTAAATTCAAATAATTTTTTATTTGTTATTTAATTTTAATTGTATATAAAATTACAAACAAACAAAAATATGCTTAGATCAAAGAATTTTCTCAAAAGAAAATTTCACAAAACATATATGTCTGTAAATGTATGTTTTGTATGTTTGGTTTTTTGGAAATAGCCACATTGTATTTTGTTCTTTTGAGTTCGTTTGATGTTGTCAAAAATATTTACGCTTTAGTGCGTAAAATAGTAATTTTAGCCATTGCTACTTAAAATTTAGGCATTGTTATTTCAATAGGAAAAAAGGCCTGCTTAACGCACAATTTTTGAATCGTAAAAGTGCATTTTACGCTTCACTCGTATAAAAATAAATTACTGTATGAAGTTTAAAGAGAAAATCATGGCATGTTTAGTAATTTTCAAAATGTCGACCTCAAAATGTCTAGCGAAAATTAAAAAATAGATTTATTCTACAATTAGATTGCGCAGTTGTGCGAAAAACTTTGTACATACACTCAGGCTGAAAGGAAGAATACGCTTTTGGTCCAATAAAATCCCTCGCTTCGCGTCGGGTTTCAATATGAACAGCAAACGTAATCTTTTACTTCCAGCCTTAATATTTTTTATATTTTTAAATTTTGTATAACAAATCATCAAAAATTTTTAATTTAATTATTTTAAAATAAAAAGGACTTACTTTTCCCTGTGAATATATATGAAATCCGTTATTTAATCCGTAGTTTAAAAAACTTCTCCTACCTCAAGAACCACTTGATTGATTTAAAAACAATTTATCTCGTTTTAACGTGAAAAATAAGTCGTTTTTAATCAAAATAATTAAAATTAAAATTTTTGATTGACAAAATAACCAAAAAGTTGGGTTTTGAGCTTTTTTTGGAAATTATAGAGATTTTTTAATAAATCTTTAACTGTAATCATTAGGAGAAATTGGGGATTTTTTGAGAACAATTAAACTCAGGTAAGTAACGAAGTAATTGGAATTTTTTCAATTCAAAGGTATGGCTGGAAGTTTCTCAAAATAAAACTCCACTTTTCATTTTACGTGTTTCGGACGAATTCGAACCATCCCCTTCAGTGCCTTGTTCGAATCTTTAGGCAGAAACGCTATCAACAAAGCAAATGGAACTATCAAACAGTGTAGTAAATAAACAGAGTGGTATTAAAACCAACAATAATATGAATCTAGTGTTATTTGTCTGTACTAATACTGTAGTACAAAGAAGTTCATATGTATTATACAACTACCAAAATTACTAAATCACTTAAAGTTAATTAGAAACATTATTCATCCTTTATTTCTAAAACTTGTACAAAATATTATATGTGACATGAAATGGTATCTTATATATTGAAAATCGATCTGTAATAAATAAAACGAAAACAGGATTGTATAATGTATGTATATATCTTTCGAACATGCAAATATAAAACGGCAAAAATAACAAAATAATTTGATAAAGGTTTGAATTTAAATTGAAAAAAGTAATTGAAAGATTATGTGTTTCAATCCCAAATAATAAATCTTCGATACCACTTTAATGTTTTGCTGATGCGATACTTTACAAGACTTACCTAATATTACTATACATTAGTACGATTCTCAAAAGAATCTACTGATTTGCAGTTGTACTGCTCATGGTTTTCTTTATTTCTTACGGATCTAGGTGAAAATTCAAATGAAGGTTAAGAAACGAGATTTAAAAAAACTCGTTAAAACTGCTGATTTTTCCCAGCATAAAACGCGGGTTGTTTAAAGTGGATCGTTAGTAAGTAAATCGTTGTTTAAAGTAGACTAGTTTAGTAAACTCAACATTAATCACTTAGATAATAATTTACCTTTAAACCTAATACATTGTTTGACTGTATGACAATGAAAACTGATATCAAGGTCATTGATATTACGTCACAATAAGTTTGTTCTTGTGTTAGTTATATATATAAAAGCTTGTACAAACTCCCAATAATATATAGTTTTAATTACTTCGGTCTGAAAGACCTAAGTATTACATTCATGAGCTAAAAGTGAAATTCTTACCCCCACTTTTTTTGGCATTTCTCGACGTTTTAGGACCTACTGATTTTAAAAAAGCAAAAAAAAAATGTATGTCTGTCTGCCGGCCGGCCGGCCGTCCGTCACAACCAATGAAATCTAGAAAACGGCTGAAGGGATTTGAAAAATGTTGCATTCTAGAAATAGGTACACTCAATGGTAAGAGCCGAAAGGACGATGTGTTCGATAACTGTACCAGAAGTGTGTCAAAAAATCGTCAAGTGTGTCAAAACAAGGAAATATGCATATTTTTTGCTTACAAAACGTCCATTTTCAGTGATAATAAGTAGGAACGAAGAATGTGGAGAAATCTGGATGGTTGGGATTGGTATGTAAAATCAAAAACTAGATTATTGCATTATAAGTTTGTCAAAAAAATGTTGTCAAGTGTGACAAAAGAAAGATTTTGATTTTGTTTTTTACCCATTTTTTTGGAAAAAAATAAAATTAATTGTTTGTTTGGAATGAAATTTTATTTTATTATTATTGAGAATTATGGCATTATAAGTTTGTCAAAAAAATAATGTCAAGTGTGTCAAAAAATGATTTCATTTATTTTTTTAGCCAATTTTTTGGAAAAAAAAATGCAGCTGTTTTTATGACGTAAATGTAATTGAACATGAATTTGGACATGGACATTTTTGAATTTGTTATAGTTTTGAAATATTTTTGAAATTTTGAAAAAAGTTTGCATTTTTGATTTTGTAATAAATTTTGCAATATTTTTAGAATTTTGGTTAAAGTTTTAATTACTTCGGTCTGAAAGACCTAAGTATTACATTCAGGAGCCAAAAGTGAAATTCTAACCAGCACTTTTTTGGCATTTCTCGACGTTTTAGGACCTACTGATTTTAAAGAAGCAAAAAAAATGTACGTCTGTCTGCCGGCCGTCATTACCTACGCTGCAGCGAAAACCGCTGGAGGGATTTCAAATTTTTTTTTCTAAAAATAGGTATACTCAAGGGATAGGTCCGAAGGGACGCTGTGTTCGATAACTGTGAAGGAAGTGTGTCAAAAAATCATTAAGTGTGTCAAAAACAGGAAATTTTCATATTTTTGGCTTAAAAAACGTTCATTTTAAGTGATTACGAGAAAGAACATTGAATTTGGAGAAATCTTGATGGTCAGGACTGGTGTGTGAGACCAAAATCTAGATTATTGCATTATAAGTTTGTCAAAAAATTGTTGTCAAGTGTGTCAAAAGAAAGATTTTTATTTATTTTTTTCCAATTTTTTGGAAAAATGTTGTCAAATGTGTCAAAAGAAAGATTTTTATTTATTTTTTACCCAATTTTTGGAAAAATATAAAATTAATTATTTGTTTGAAATGAAATTTTATTATTATCATTGAGAATTATGGCATTATAAGTTTGTCAAAAAATGATTTCTTTTATTTTTTTAGCCAAGTTTTTGGAAAAAAAATGTAGCTGTTTTTATGACGTAAATATAATTGAAAATGAAATTGGACACGGAAATTTTTGAATTTGTTATAGTTTTTGAAATATTTTTGGAATTTTGAAAAAAGTTTGTATTTTTGATTTTGTAATAATTTTTGCAATATTTTTAGAATTTGGAAAAAGTTTTAATTTTTGATTTTGTAAGAATTTTTGGAATATTTTTAGAATTTTGGATAGAGTTTGAATTTTTAAGAATTTTTGAAATACTATTAAAATTTAGAAAAAGTTTAAATATTTGATTTTATTCTAATTTCTGGAATATTTTTAGAATTTTGAAAAAAGATGATTTTATTTAATTTATACAATATTTTTGGAATTTTGAAAGATATATGAATTTGTGTTTTTGTAATATTTTCTCGAAACGCTAAATGGAGAGGCTTTTGAGCAGTTTGCTGAGTGTATCATCTTTTCCCTAAATTATGTTAATTTATGATCTTTTATAATTTTCCGGCAACGTATTGATGTTTCGTGTTAGTTTTGTAATAAATTTCTAAACAGAGATTAAAACATACTTGTAGTTTAACAAAGAGTTATGGTTGACATACATCGTTGACCAAAACTAAGAACCATGTTCTCATAAAAGTTTTTTGCCGAAAACTTTATCAAAATCCTTAACCCAGACCGAAGTCTTGATATCTCAGAGCTGTGAGATTTCAGCCCCTCGAAATTTTAACTTTTAAATTTATGAAAATGTTAGTGAAATACATACATTAATTTTAATCAGCAAAATATGGTGAAATCTAAAAGTTGCTTTTTAATTTTTATTGTTCATGTTCTGGATTATAAAATTTTACATTGCCGTTTTTTATGTTTTAACCCTGTGTATTAAACAGGGAGAAGAAAAATCGAAATTTTGCTCAAATTTTTACTCAACTGTTTTTATGCAAAGAAGTTCAAACTTATAATATTAATTTAAATTGTATAATCTCTCAATAATTTTCATTAAAGAAAAATTAGGGTAAAAAATTAAAAATGATTTTTCGTTAAAAAAGATTTCATGTTTTTGGATATTTTTATTGTTTTTGTGATAATAGATACACTCATTACTACATTACATACATTACATAAAAATCCGTGAGAGCATTATTTTTTGTTTTATTAAACTAACTTTATTGTAAAGCATAAATTAAATTAATTATTTTAACACAAAATAGTTATTTATTACCAAAATAAACTTAAACTTTTTTTATTTTACATTAATATACATTTTTAGAGTTTATTGATTGAACTCTAAATCTAAAAATTTCTCTAAATCTATAAAATCACATTTAGTGGTTTAAGTTCAAGAATTGTTTTCAGTAGTAATTGGTGACGGTGATAATTCGAAATTATTTGTTGCGAAAATTTCGAAAGCAAGTTGTTTGGTAATACCTCGATACGGCTATTATCGATACCGCATGCTTTAGGAATTTTCCTAAAAGTTATGAGAATTTATCACCGGTTGAGGGAATTCGTTTAGAAAATGCATTGCCAGCTGATGATAAGCTATCTCATTTTTAATTTATGTTTTTGTTTATGTTTTATGCAATATTCGTCGATTGTTTTTATTTAGCCTACTATAAATCTATCGAGGAGTCAAAAAAAATTAATATTATCGAAAATTGAAAATAAACAAACAACCAGAAAAGTGTTATAAATGGCGAATACAATATCTTGAAAATTGTTTTAAAGGAAAAAAACTTGGATTGGAACTTGGAAAGAAATATACTGAGAGCTAGAGAACCCTTTGGGTAACGGTCGTTCTGTAAGGCTAGAATTTTTTTAGTGATAGTTCATAAAATGTGAAGTACAGAAACCACCACCTGGCAGGCATCAGCCGTGCACGTCATCATCCCTTATATATGTTTGAAAGTGTAAAAAAAATAAAAAAAAAACTTCCTCCTGTCAGCTTGAAATTTATATATGATTTAGCTCACTTATTGTAGAGTACAAAATAAAAATGACAGGTGATTTTGAGGTGCACAAATATCTGCCAGGCGAATCGAAAGGTGTTGCAACCAGCAGCAAAATGTTTGAAATCATCGAATTTTCGATCTTATCGATAAAAATCGATGATTATGTTGGACAGTTAAAAAAAGTAAAATTTCAAAGGAATTATTTTTTCGATTCGATGGTGAAGGTGATGTGATGAGGTAGTGATACCCAACATTTTGCTGCAGTCGGCCGGCCGTCACAACCGACGAAATCTGGAAAACCGCTGAACGGATTTCAAAAATGTTTGTTTCTAAAAATAAGTTTACTCAATGGAAAGAGCTGAAACTGTACCGGAAGTGTGTCAAAAAATCGTCAAGTGTGTCAAAACAAGGAAATTTGCATATTTTTGGCTTAAAAAACGTTCATTTTAAGTGATTCCGGATATAAACATATAATTTGAAGAAATCTTGATGGTCGTGAGTGGTATGTGATACCAAAAACTAGATTATTGCATTGTAAGTTCTTCAAAAAAATGTTGTCAAGTGTGTCAAAAGAAAGATTTTTATTTATTTTTTTACCCAATTTTTCGGAACGTGCATGAAAAATGAAAATTCTGCCAATCCGATGTAACTTTGAAATTAAATTGCTCAAGAACGGCCATACCGATTTCAGCAAACTTTTTTTTGCTTGATGATGATTAGTTAGCCGTTTGAAAAAAAATTAATTAATAGTTTTTGCAATTAATTTTTAAATAAAAATATTAAAAAAACTTTTTTAAAGATGGCGCTAGGGTTGAAGATCAATTGGAATTAAATTAATTATTTTTCTAAAAATAGTTCTACCCTTACTCTAAAATGTTCCAAATTTACAAAGAGACGTTAAGTAGTGTTCTTGAGATATTTAACTTTAAAGATTTTAGTACGATTAAAAATTCTAATTTTTCATAATTTTTTCAAACAACAACTTTCATTAACAAAAGATTTTTCCTTAAATTAATTTTAACTTTTTTTTTAAATGTTAATTCGTGTTCTTGAGATATTTAATTTTAAAGATTTTTGGTCCAACTAAAACTCGAATTTTTCATCATTTTTACCAACTTCAGTGGTAAAACTTTTTTATTATTAAAAAAGTTGTTAAAGCAAAAAATTATTAAATTTATTTTAAATAAATTATTTTAAAACTTTTTTGTTGATAAAAATAATGAACAAGTAGAATTTTAGATGGACTAAGAATTTTTAAAATTAAATATCTCAGGAACACGAATTAACGCCTCGTTGTAAATTTGAAATATTTTAAAGAAAGGATAGAACTACATTTTAGGAAACGTTTTAACATCTCATCATTAAAGAATGCTCAAATGGAAGAGAGATATCAAAACCATTTTGCTGAAACATTAGAGAAATCATAGACCATTAATAGAGACGTCGTTAAGTCATGGTATTTGCTCAAAGATGCTGTTTTAAGCGCTGCTGAGGAAATACTTCGACGACCACAGAACCACTCCCAGAAGCCATGGATAGATCAAGCATGCCTTGACGCTATTCAATACAAAAGAGATTGCTATCTAAAATGTCTACAAGGACGCAACACCAGGTTCACGAAGGAGAACTATAAACTGGCCAGACAAGCTGTTACAAAGCTATGTAGACGAACGAAGAGAGAGTGGTGGAAGAGACAGTGTGAGGAGATTGAAAGCTTCAATAAGGAACATCAATCGCGTATCTTCTTTCAACAGGTTAAAACCTTAAAGAAGTGCCTTCAACTAGATCGAATGCTATTCAAAACGAAGATGGGCAGCTACAAGTAGACTTTAAAACTATTTAAGATACTTGGCCCGCTTATTTTGTAAATCTCCTCAATATAAGTGACCAGCAACAAGTCGGGCGACGAGCAAAGCTTATTCGTGCGTCAAAGGTACATGTAGACAAACCAACCAAAGAGGAATTCGAAGTGGCGCTGTCAAAATTAAAACGCAATAAAGCGCCTGGTGTCGACGATATAACATCCAAAATGATTGTACATGGTGGTAAAACTCTATCCTTAAGATTGTTTGAACTTGTTCAAATGATCTGGAGTACTGAAACCATGCCACAGGACTGGAACTCAGCTGTGCTGATACCAATCCATAAAAAGGGTAATCGCTTACAGTGTGCAAACAACAGAGGAATCGCTCTCATATGCACAGGCTGTTAGATCTTTTCCTACATTTTGGTATCCAAAATCAATCGTTTTGCTGAACAACTATTTGGAGAATATCAGTATAGCTTCCGGCGGGGCCAAGGTACCAACGATGCACTTTTCTCGATAAGGATGATTTTGGAATATTGTCGAGAGTTCAACATACCTGTGCACCAACTTTTCATTGATTTCAGGCAGGCCTACGACACTCATGAACGAGAGACTCTATGGTCTGCTCTGGTGTCGATGGGAATTCCTGGTTAACTGGTATCACTATGCAAAATGACAGTCCAGAACTCTCAATGCTGTGTGTGAGTAGAGAACGAAAAATCAAAGTTTTTTAAAGTCGACTCAGTTTTAAGACAAGGTGATGCTCTCTCCTATACTTTTTAATTTAGCTTTGGAATATGTGTGTCGTCAAAAGAAACTACAGACTAACAACAATTTCTTGTCGTTTATTGACAAGTTGTACTGATGATCGCGTACGCTGAAGATGTTGTCATCCTCGGCCGAAGTGAAACTGTTATGAGTGAGACTTTTAAGTCGCTTGAGAGTGGTGCTAAAAAAATTGGTCTGCAAATTAACTACGATAAAACCAAACATATGAATTTTTCAAGAGAGGCTGAGAGGAAAGATTTTATGTGCGGCGATGAACGAATTGAGGGAGTTGAATCTTTTAAATATTTGGGATCAATGCTTGATTCAAACAACAGCGTCGCTTTAATAATGAAATAACGTATGCCATATAAACGTTGTTATTATATAATGGGTGCGCTGCATTCCCCATAAGGATGTCTATAAAGTGGCATTTTAACATTTTCCAATTTATTTATAACTGGGGTTGAAAATTAATATATTGTTAATTAACGTACATGCAAATTGAAATTTGGTTAAATATTGAAACAGCGTAAATGCATGTACGATATTTCAATTCCTTCAGAATAATAACTTGGGTGAAATCAGTGTCGTATACTTTACATACATTACGATCGCCACACGAAATGGTAAATCTAAAATATTGTATAAGCATCATTCATTACTACATGATATGCCGGTTCATATAAATAAAAAATTGTAAGAATATTATGCGTTAGTTCAATAATAATTAATTTTAGGCTTAATCGTACTTCCATGCAAAATGAAATAACGTATATGAAATATGAAATAACGTATAAGGTACCTGATTGACTTTTCACCTCTTTTTATGTAGAAAAGCCAGCAGGTACCAATGTGAAATTTTAATATGTTGTGGGGAAATTAGTCAAGATTAATTGGTAGAAATTTTTTTCCAATATCTTTATTCATTCAATAGTGCTGCCGAGTTTACGAAAATCAGAAAATCGAAAAATCTTTAAACCCAATTATCTCGAAACTACACTTTTGCGAATACGTTGTTTCATTATTAAAGCGACGACAGCATACTTACAAATATAAAAGCTCGAATCGTTGCAGGTAATCGAACTTTCTACTCAATTAAACCTCTACTTGGGTCACCGTATGTATCAACTAACACCAAGCTTAAGTTATACAAGACATTGATTAGACCGGTTGTGATGTATTGCTCACAAACGTGGACCCTTACACAAAATGACGAATCACATTTATCTGTATTTGAGTGTAAGATCCTACCCTACATTTTTGGTCCACTTAAGACAGACGATGGAGAGTATAGAATCCGGTATAACTTTGAGATCAGAGACCTTCTTGAGGGTCCTGATATAATAGGTTGTATTCGTTCTAATAGGATTGCTTGGTTTGGACATTTTCTACGAGCTGATTTACAGTCTGGAATGATTCGAAAAATGAACGTTAGTACCCCAGGGAGTGGCGACCGCGAGGTAGACCACGACTACAATGGGAGACTGACGTAATAAACGACCTGAAAAAAATCGGCTGCCATTGTAATTATGTTGCTGTTGCGAATGACCGTGGTGAGTATTCAAAGCTGATTAGCCTGGCAACGCTCCTACATGGAGCATGAACGCCGATAAAAAAAAGAAAACGCCTCTTTGTAAATTTGGAATATTTTAGAGTAAGGATAGAACTATTTTCAGAAAAAAATTAATTTAATTCCAATTGATCTTCAACCCTAGCGCCATCTTTAAAAAAGTTTTTTTAATACTTTTATTTAAAAATTAATTGCAAAATTAATTAATTAATTTTTTTTTTCAAACGACTAACTAATCATCTATCAAACAAAAAAAAGGTTGCTGAAATCGGTATAGCCGATTTTGAGCAATTTAATTTCAAAGTTACATCGGATTGGCAGAATTTTCATCTTTCATGCACGTCTGGGTGCCCCCTATGCTCGAACTATGCACTTTAAAAAAATTGTAAAATAAATTGTTTTTTTTATTTTGTCCATACTACTTATATGCCAAGTTTCAGGAATATCAAAAATGGTCAAGTTTTCACAACTCGGTCTAGAACACGTTTTTCTTCTGTAAAGTTATACATTTTCAAAAATTGTAGAATATTAACCGATCGGTAAATCCTAATCATAATTGCAGGTTGTTTTTAACTTGGTATTTTATTAACTTCGGAAAGCTGAGTATTAGGTTTATAGCGTTAAATGTGATAACGAATTGAACCAGTCCGAGTGGAGCGGCACAGCTAACCTATTTATTTTAGCTTTTAACTGTAGCTATCTCAGACTGTGCCCAGTTCTCCTCTAGTTAAATGCTACTTTAAGCAGCATTAGTGCATCTGTAATATGATTGGGAATAAAACTAATATAAATGATGTTTGCTTTTAATATTCAAATTTGATTCATATCAATAAAGTGTAAATGTATTCTACTAACCTCTGTATCATTCCACCACATATGCAGCCGATAGTTTTTCAATATAATTTGATGTTCATTCACATGGTCTAGTGCTAATTTCACGCTAGGCATTACGCCGCGTCCTGTTGAAAATAAATCAAAAATGTTATAAACTTAAATAAGCGTATTATTAAATTATTAAAAAAACAAATACCATTAATTATGTATCTATCATCACTTTCCGTTTCTCAAAAGTGATTTTTATTGAGAAAAAAATGACAATTTTTTAAAAATACATATATGTGCATAATGTAATTTCGTGATGTATTTTTTCATAACATCAGTAAATAAAGCAATAAAAAAATTATGGTACCTGTTTCTGAATTTTCAACGCCATCTCCATATGGAAAAAAACCTGCTATATAAACATCAGCTCGATGACTAGAACCAGATCGTTGACATGTTATTACATGATTCAAGTGAAAAAAAAATAATAAATTTAGAATGCAGTTTCCATTTCTCATTTTTTCAAAAGGAAATCTGAAAAGAAAAAGAAAAACTGATATTAATTATTCATCTTGTTATGATGTACTCTATATTGTATAATGATGATATCATTATTCTTGTAAATTGAGATTTGTAATTAAGCCAGACATTTAAGAATTCAATTTGGAGTAATGAAAACATAAGAATAAGTTTTTGTTAGAAATTTTGTTTATTTAAAACGTCGATTTTTGTATTTTAAAGACCTTTTTCGGCAATTTAACACTTAAAATAATTAAAGTAATGATCCTCAGCTCGCAGGTTGGCAGTTTATTATTCAAACAATTTCAATGCGATTGGGACAATTAAACGCTAACATTTTCCTAACAACAGCATGAGGTTTATTTAAATTAAAAAAGGTTTTCTTGCAATATAACAGTATAAGTAGTTGAATAAAAGTTAATAACTATTCCATTGAAAAAAACTTATTTTAGTCTTATATCAAGAATTTTCTATTTCAAAATTGGAGCATTTGAAATTCATTGAATTATATTTAATTTTCACATAAACTGCACATAAACATTAACTGTACAGCTGTTGAATTAATTTCGGAGTTCGATTTGCCGTATCTGCCCGTGGCGAGATTGAGACAACTGCATTTTGATTGAAAATAGAACATGTTTTTATCAGTGAAGCTTCATTAACCCTGTCAATCATTAAAATATCATGTTCATTCCATCAATTTTAGAAAAACTAGATCTGTAGTCGATTTGTTATCATTTTATTTTTAATATCACTTCTTTAGCACAAAATTGATTTCCCAAATTGATCCCCAGTAATCCAAAATCAGCACTGATTCATTCAATTTAAGGCAAAATAAAATGTGAAAAACTTTATCAAACATTCAAATAGGTCAAATTTCTTCATTTATTGCTATGGAACTCTTTAATGGCGTCTTCAGAAATGACTACCTCTTTCAAAAATTGATAATTATATGTAATATCACTGCCACTACTCATTGCTCAAGACTAAACGAAGCATATGTTTTCTGCAATCAAAATATTGTTATTTATTTCGATCTAAAAAAGATTAAAAGTAGGTCTAATTTAGGACAAACTACGCAGTTGAAAAATTACTGCAATTTTTAATACAAGCTTTGCTATATGGGTTATGTAAAGCAAGTTATTATTAAATTTCAAAGCAAATGTTGCATTAAAATTTAAAACTAATTTGAATGCAAAACTACCAATTTGAGTACAACTCTAACATCACAATTTATTTTTTATAGAAATGGTAGAAGTTTAAAACTTGCTATGCTAGAAGTTTGAAAACAACTTGCTAATGCAAAGAGCATTAAATTAACTTTAAAGCATTTAACTCTTTTGCATTGTTTCATAATGGAGACTTCCGTAGGAGCTATATGTGTAGCAATTTGCATTACATATTCAAATTTTTCTACTGTGTAGACTAGAACTAGGTTAGTACATATACTAAATGATGATTATGCTATATGCATTTATTTAAACCTACAGTCTTGCTGTGAATAAAAGCACCGGTTCTTATAAACGGTTTTGAAAAAAAAAATACTTTTGGAAAATTCTATTGCGTTTTCGAATAAAAGACCTTTCAAATAGACCAGTTCTTAAATTTCAAAAACAATTTAAGTCATTTTAAGTTCAATTAAAACCACAAGTTCATAAATCTCATCAAGCCTTACCTAACAATGTTCACCTCAAAAACTTATTGAAGAGGTGCAAAAAAACAACATAGAATTTAATTTATCAAAAATAAAAATATTTTTACGAGCTCGTCACCTAGCTGTAAATTGTAATAAGTTTGCATTAAAATTTCAAATCGAGCAATTTTAAGCAAGTTCAGCAAATTTTTGGGAAATTTTGACTTGACCCCTTTTAATTTTGATTATTTTTTGTTTATAGATAGTCTTTCATAAATACAAAATACAGGTTCTCTTAGAACTTTTTTTTTCGACCAGGTTTTTGTTTTAAAGATAAAATTCGTTGTGCGTATAACTGTCCGGAATAATTTTTTTTGTTCTGAAGGAAAATTATAAAAATGGCGATTTTTAGATTCAGATTTTCTTTTTATGTTAAATATCAAATATTTTATTATTAAATGAACTTTTTAAAAAGCAATTTCAGTCAAGTTCAGCAAAATTTTGCGACATTTTGACTCGACCCTTTTTAATTTGGTTTATTTTTAGTTTATAGATAGCCTTTGATAAATGGAAAATACGACTTCTCGTAGATTTTTTTTAAAATTAAATAATATAAATTATTATATTTTTAAATATAATAATATAATTATAATAACAATATAAATGATATGCCGTAGAATAGGTGTTAAAAAGAAATTTTTGAAATTGTGCATTGTTAGTTTTTTAATCCTATTTAACGGTGTTACATAAGAAAACTAGTTTAAAAGATGACGCTAGTATCTAATCAAACTTTTTTATTTTTTTAAAAAATAAAATTGAAGCTTGTTTTTATTTACCTGTGCAAGTTAATCCGTTAATCCATTAAAAGGAGGCTGTTTTTTTTGATATGCATGATTGAAAAATTTGAAGATCCTACTTTTAATTTTAAGTGAATATAGGCGTAAACTCATATGGATTCAAAATAAATAAAAACCATCTTAAGGATTTTAAATTATATATATGGCTGTAATTAAGACAAAGATTTCAAAAAGTTGAAAAGATGCTGTAGAGTAGTAAATGTAGAGTAATTATATTTGGTCATAAAAAATAGGCGTATATAATTTTTATTGATGCCTGCATTACTATTTTTAATCCCATTTTTGTTATACAAATGAAGTTTTAAATTGGTCACTATCAGTTAATTTCTATTACTTTAACAAAAACTTTCAAAATTTAATTTTTCTAAAATGAGTGAATATAAATGCATTAAACCATTTTAAAATTCTAAGTGTTCTTCAAATAAAAGGAAAATCACAGAGAATGTTCGACAACATTTAGATGTTCTTGGGATTAGTGCAATGGAGAATAAGCGAATATGTTCATCTTGTTATTTAAATTTAATCAATCAGTCAACGCTACCTTCTGGTTCAGATTTATCAACATCACTAACAGTGGGTGACGATGCAGTATCCAATGACGCATCTTCAAATGAAACATCAGATGAAATGCAAACCGATCAACTGATTGGTGCCAGCTTTAATCGAGATTATGTTCAAACACCAAACTTGATTAACATAGAGCGTGATGTGCTAATTAATAATTTAAACGAACATATTGTGCCGCATATATCGGATCATCTTTCACCTCTTAAAATAAATTTGTGTGGCAGTCTCGACTACAGAAAACAAAAAGCCGTTCAAATAACTAAGTCTATTCAGGAACGTTTGACTGGAGAAGTATTAGAGTTGTCTGAAAATGCAAATATAAGGCAACGTTATGAAGATATTATTAGAAACCTAAAGATACATTTCGACCATGGGGATTATGCTGAAAAACAAAAAATGTTGTCAATTTTACCGCAAGAAATGAAAATGCAGGAGATTCAAGATATATTTGGAAGTAATGCTACGCGTCATTTGGTTGAAAAAAGTAAAACTCTACATGAAAATAATTTTCAGCATTCATCTGCGACGGATAAAAGAGGTGTATCCACAACAAATATAAATGTTGTGGAGCAGTTCTATAAAAGTGATGAAATCAGTAGATTATTGTCAGTCAAACGAGATGCAATATCTTTTAAAAAAGGAGAGGAGCGCATAAAAACACAAAAGCGCTTATTGCTATGTACATTAGCTTATGTAGAGTTTAAAAATAAGTTTCCTGATGTGAAAATAGGATTTACTAAATTCACGTCCCTTCGACTGCAAGAATGTATAAAATTATCTCAAGGAGTTCATAATGTGTGCGTGTGTACCATACATCAAAATATAAAACTAATGATTCAACACTCTATCTTGGATTACTGATGCTGTTTTCCAAAATTATAAAACATTAATTGAATTTGTTTCATGTGGTAAATTAACAGAAGATTGTCATACTTTGAAATGCAATGAATGTTCAAAAAAACTTCAACAACTGAAAAAAAAATTACTAAATGATTTTGACGTTAAAGGAATCCTTCAAGTCAAATATCAACAATGGAATACCACTGATCGATGCAATTTGGATACTTTAATAGAAACTGTAGAAGAATTTATGAAAAAATTTATTTACCGTTTACAAATTTTGATACCACACAACTTTATAGCAAAACAGCAATCTACATTCATTGAGGAAAAAAAAATTAGAAGCAGGAAGTGCTTCCTTCAAGGGGATTTTTCTTAAAACTACGGTTTCATAATTCAGGATGCGGTTCAAGGCTATTATTATAATAATTCACAAGCTACTATTCATCCATTTGTCATATATTTAAAAGGTGCCGCTAGTGAATATTTACAGCACCGAAGTTTTATACTCATTTCGGATAGAAACGATCACAACAGTACTACAGTCCATCTTTTCATTACAAAACTTATGGAATTCATCAAAACGCATATAAATTCTAATATTACGAAAATAATTTATAACACTGACGATGCACCTTCTCAATACAAAAACAAACATAACCTAATTAACTTATGCCACCATAAAAAAGACTTTAAGGTTGATGCAGAATGGCATTTTCATGCTACCAGCCATGGAAAGGGACCTTGTGATGGAATTGGTGGTACACTGAAGCGTGCTGCACACCGTTATAGTATAGGGAGCAAAGATATTATTGATACACCAAAAAAAATTTCGAATGGGCTTTAAAATGGGAATCTACCATGAACTTTGAATACGCCGATAAAAATGAATATCAATTAACAAAAAAAAAATTACAAAGTTGATATAAAAATGCGATTACTATAGGTGGAACTCAAAAATTTCATTCTTTTGTACCATTAAATACTAAGACAATAAATGCAAAAATGTTTTCCAACTCAAAAGAAACTTTTGAATGTAAAATAAGTAAATAATTTTAAATAAATAAGTATATTTATTTTCTTGAACCTACATATATAATTTGTATGATACTTTAAAAAGTTTATTCAATAATAAAATATTTGTAATTTAATGTTAAAATACAATCTTTTACTTTATGACCATAATAACATAATACATAATAATAACGCAAAACATAGAAGAGCATGACATCTCTTCTGAGATGCCATTAAACATACAAGAAGAATGGCATACAATCAACCATTATAGCCGCAGCACAAGCTACAATCGGAAGGCGGCCACCGAAATCACATAACGAATGGTTCGACGACGAGTGCCGCCAATCCGTTGAACATAAACAAAAACTGCGAGAAAAATGGTTAACAAGGAACACCCGAAGCTCCCAAGCTGATTATCTATGCGCCAGGAAAGCCTCAGCAAAACTTCTACGTAAAAAGAAACGCGAACACATGAAGAGCTGCATTGAAGACATCAACCAACATGCAGCCAACGGAAATTCAAAAGAGTGCTTTGCCAATGCACGGAATCTGACAAAAGATTTCCACCCAAGATCTACAGCCATCAAAAATGAAAATAATGAACTTACAACAGGTGAACGTGATGTGCTAGCAGTGTGGCGATCCCACTTTCAAGACCTATTGAATAGGACGAATGAAGTTCATCCTATTCGAGCAATTGTTCCATCAACTGAGGAGATTTTTGTCCCTTACCCAGCAATAGAGGAAGTGGAAGCTGCAATTAAAAAACTGAAAAATGGCAAATCACCAGGTTTCGATGGAATTCCCGCAGAACTTTTGAAAAATGGAGGAGCAGCTCTGGTCTCACGTATATACGATCTGATTCTTGCAATCTGGGACCAAGAAGAACTACCTGCTGAATAGAAAACAGCTCTCATTGTTCCGCTACATAAGAAAGGTGACCGTCTAAAGTGTGCGAATTATCGTGGCATCGCACTGTTGAACACAGCATATAAAATACTAGCTAATGTCGTACTTGCTCGACTCATCCCGTTCGCCGAATCTATCATCGGTGACTATCAGTGTGGTTTTCGTCCCAACCGCTCAACCACAGATCAATGTGTTACATTAAGGATGATTTTGGAAAAATGTTGGGAGTACAACATCAGCATTCACCAGCTCTACGTTGATTTCAGGCAAGCATATGATAGTATCATCCGCGACAACCTCTGGTCCGCACTCATATGCCTTGGCATCCCAGAGAAACTTGTTTCTCTGTGCAAACTCACAACATCGGGATTAAATTGTAGAATAGTAATCGAAGGGTCAGTTTCTGATCCTTTCGATATAACATCAGGTGTTCGACAAGGTGATGCACTCGCGCCTTTTCTGTTTAATTTGGCGCTGGAGTACGCGATAAGAAAAAGCCGAATTGAGACGCAAAACTGCATATATCATAAATCTTGTCAAGTTCTTGGCTACGCAGATGATATTGTGCTTCTCGGACGTAGAACGAGCGATATTAAAGATAGTCTCTCGCAGCTTGAAAGAAATGCTAAACGACTTGGATTATGCATCAACACCGGCAAAACTAAAGTGTTAACAACATCTAAGAACATACCTCCCGGAAATCTGGATACTGGCGACTACGAAGTGGAACGCGTTGAAAACTTCAAATACCTCGGGTCTGTAATAACATCATCAAATGACATGCAGGCAAATATCAAAGCCCGTGTCTCTGCCGCATACAGAGTTTTCTACGCATACTCAAAACTTCTGCGATCAAATCATCTTTCGCGGCGTGTAAACTCACACTTTACAAAGCATTAATTCGACCTGTGCTTACATTTGGAAGTGAAAGCTGAACACTGACTTCCTCCGATTGTAGAATTCTATCAACATTCGAGAGGAAGGTCATACGAACAATTTGTGGTCCATGTAAAGTTGCTGAAAATCAGTATAGAATCCGAATGAATCATGAAATCAGACAGCTTCTTGGAGGCTGCGATGTAATCGGATTCATTAAATCTAACCGGATCAGATGGTTTGGTCATGTAGAAAGGGCTCCATTAGATAGAATGATAAAAAAAGCGTCCCAGCAACAACCAGCTGGTGTTCGTCGAAGAGGAAGACCTAGACAACGCTGGCGTGATGACATCATCCAAGACCCTCGTGATATAGGATGTCGAAACTGGGGTCAACTGGTCATGGAACGAGATGATTGGAAGCTTATTGCACAGACGGCAAAATCCCTTCATGGGATGTAAACGCCAGAGAGAGAGAGAGAACATAATACTTCTCCAGACAAAAGTTCCTAAATAGATTTAGTTATTTATACGGTTTTTTTGTTTGCAGTCGAGACTGTCAAATTAATTTTTATAAGAGTGACAAGTGATTACTAAAAGTGACAAATAAACATTTCATTTTTTTATGCCATCTAATACAAAGAAAATAATTGCAGAAGTGATTTCCTATTCAAAAGAAACTTCTGTTTGTAAATAAGTAAATCATTTTTAACAATTGTATTTAATTTATTTATTGTACTACATAAATAATTTTTTAAATATTTTAAAAAGTTCATTTAATAATAAAATATTTAATATTTAACATAAAAAAAAATCTCTTAGTTTATAACGCCATTTTTATAATTTTCTTTCAGAACAAAAAAAACTGATTCCCGAAAGTCCTATGCACAACGAATCTTATCTTTAAAACAAAAAATAACGGTTGTCCTAAACTTTCACGAGTGGTTAGATATAAAATAAGCTTCAACGACATATCATTTATGAAAATTGATTCAGTAGTTTTTCTACAATCGCTCGTCAAAATGCGCTCACATCACAAAATAACAAAAGATTGAGGGGCACCCTGTGAAGACCCCTGGTCGAAAAAAAAATTCTAAAAGAACTTGTATTTTTTATTTATGAAAGACTATCTATAAACAAAAAATAAATATATATATATATATATATATATATATATATATATATATATATATATATATATATATATATATATATATATATATATATATATATATATATATATATATATACATATATTTATATATATATATATATATATATATATATATATATATATATATATATATATATATATATATATATATATATATATATATATATATATATATATATATATATATATATATATATATATATATATATATATATATATATATATATATATATATATATATATATATATATATATATATATATATATATATATATATATATGGGTGATTCTACAAAAATCGGGTAACTTTTAAAGATCTTTTGTTGACTTTATTTTTTATTTTAAATTTCTACAAATTCGGATATTTAAGATGGGTAATCTAATGACTATATTGTTACCAATCGGGCCAGTCACTTTTTTTAGTATACTTCGAGATATTTTAATTTTTATGAATTTGGCCGCTAGGGACTGACGAGGGTAACAGAGTAATGTATGAAATTTACTAAAACCTTCAACAAATTTCGTTGAATCTAATAATAGGACTTATATTTTAAATATTAAACCATTTAAGTAACTATTAAAAATAACTGTTCCCGTGTAATATCGTGAGAACTACCTCAGTCTTCAAAACAGTCTTTTGACATTTTAATAACTTAATATTACTTAAATTATATCATTTTAGTGTAGTTTTAGTAATAATTTACATTTTCTGAGAAATCAGGAAGCAATAGAATCAAAAAATTGGCAATCTTTGCCTATGACATGAAAACGTTTAATTACTGACCAGGAGACTGACGCCAGGGGATTGATGAAAAAGACATAAATTTCAGGTTATTATTACAACTATTGTTGTTTTTGGTTTTTTCGAATATCAACAAGCTGCATTTTACCAAATCAAATGTAACTGTGTTTAAATTAAAACAAAACTCAGGTTTACAAGGAAATAACGACTCACCAGAGTACTGATATTTTGAATGGCTAGGCACGTATATACACGTTAACAACCACTCTAGCACCGGCATATTAATAGCGCCCGTCAAATGCCGTGGTTTGTAGCTAACTTTACTACCAATGCTAAAATTTAACTGGGAGTTGACCTTGAGTCAGTGATATTTACCGAGAATTTCAAATTTAAAAGACACACAAGGGACTGACGATAACAACTGATGACAAAGTTTGTTATTATTTTTCTACTAACCTTGAAAATATTACATTATGAAAATTGTGATATACACTACTAAGCACATTACAGATTGTAGAAAAATAGTAAGTTTCCCTAAATTAATAGTAATATATAATAAACATCCATTTTATTGCGCGTTTTCGTGGTGGTGACATGCCAGGGGACTGACATTTTGAGGATATATTGGGCTATTTCACACATTTGTATCTAAAATAAATAACTGAAATTGGGTGACCAAATGAAAGACTTTTAATTCTTTTAAAATAAATTAAAATATTAACAAAATATAATAAAACTTGGTATCTATGGACTGATGACCATGGAGTTACCCGATTTTTGTAGAATCACCCATATATATATATATATATATATATATATATATATATATATATATATATATATATATATATATATACACACTTAAAAATGTTGCAATGTTTTATGATACAAGCATTGCATCGCGGCATATATGGTACAACGTATATCACATTATGATTAACATCTTGCGTCCAAAAATAAATCGATGCAGTTATAATCAAATAAGCAGCAAGCTTTGCATCAAACAACTTGTCCTGTTGAAGTTTGTTGCAAACGCAAAAACTACAATAGAAACAGCACACAAAATATACCTATCTCTCTCCTTGATCTATATTTCGTATCGTTTCAAAGTTTAAACATCAGTTCAAAGTTAATTTTCATTTCGTTAGGATGGATTTTTTTTTTGTAAAAATTAACCTAAATGGGGTTATTAATTATGTTAAAATAATAAAACACGGGGAAACGTGGCATTATAAAGATTTTATTTTATCAGGTAGGTTATAAATATTTATTTTAATAATAATACTAAAGCATTCGAACTATTTTTGGCGGTTACCGTTATTATTTTCCTTTATTTTGACTCTTACTATTTTTTCCTATGTGATGGAAGATTGTTTCATAATTGCATTTTTTTTTTATTTATGATATTACATTGCATCGTTTCAGCAGTGAAAAAAATAAATATGCGTATCTTTCGCAAATATCATTTAATCAATGTATTTGTAATTAATCTTTTTCAAATGAATTATGATTTTTATTTTACTTTCAGCATCTATATATGCGAATATATCTGCATATGATATAGATTATTTTACAGATTCGCAAGGTGTAAGAATTTTCGAGGAGAATTTTATAGATATTTTCAATCAACAGAAAACTCATCCAGAGTTTCAATTAAAAATAGTTCTAAAAAGCGATAATAACAGTAAGATTACTGTATAATTGCATTTAATTTTATATTAAATTTCTTTTTATTGCTCTACAATAGAATTACTTGAAATTCAAGCAACACCAGCAACTCATCAAAACTGTCGGTTGGGTTATCAAATCCATATAAATGCAAACGTATGTAATTTATTTGAATAATCAACTGAAAATTCCCTGAAATAATTTTTATTGTTATAATTACAGGATTTAGAAGTTTTTATTCTTCAAACTCAAAACGCTTACGTTTTGAGCAAAAAAATTATAACCGGGGAGTCACCAAAAGGCCTTTCGGATACTGAAAGAAGAGCGATAGTCAGGGAGGGTGTGGATTATTTAGTATCAACCTTTAATACCTATCATCCCGATCAAGCAAACATTACAGCGCTGGCACTGTCTATTGTGGAATTATTTCCACAATTGAAAACTAAACAAAAAGAAAACGGAGGAATAGTAAGATTAAAAAAATAATTCAGAAAATTTTAAAACTAACGGTACTTCTACTTTTTTTGTTTATTAGGACGCTTTATATGATAGAAAAAAAAATCGAGGGTATGTTATTTCTAGATTGAACCGGGTGTGTCAAAAATCTTACGCATCAGAACATATTACTGGGAAGACTAGTAGGAAACGCAACGCAGGAGGATCATCGGTTTCAACGGAATGTCAACCAACTTTTAACATAGATAGCGACGAGAATTTTTTGATTTTAAAAAATCTAAACGTAACCACTCAAAAGGAATTAATCAAACAGAAACTTCTGGAAACATTGAGTGTGCGCATTGATGTTTTTCGCTCATCATTTGAAATTGGAAAATTTTCAAAACAATTTCCCTTTTTTTTTTACATCTCCTGATCTGGTAAGAGAAAAGTATTAAAACATACTCTATGCAATGATCTCTATTCATTTGTATTAACATTTATTCATATTTTACTATTATAGATTCTATACGACTTCGAAATACGATACCCCGAAAAACATCAAAATTTTAAAAACAAATGGAAAATCTGTTCACCATTCATTAAACAAATTTTTATGGAAACTAGAGGACCACATTTTAAAAGCTTACCTGAAATTGAAGGTAAGACAGATCACATAATTATTTAATACACATATTTATAAATTCTAGTTTACAGAATTATTGCCATCGATGCAGGACTTTTTTTACCTTTCAAATATATTACCACAAGTCGTAGCAGGAAAATCATCGGCCAATATCCAACGGGAACGATTTTCCATAAAAAAAATATTAGTATTTAGAACGGTAAGATTTTTCTTATCTATATTGGGCAACACATAAAAACATATATTTATACTGGTTTTCTAATTATATTCGCAGCTTAATCTTCCTACTGAAGAATTAATCGCATCTGAACTGGTACATCCTTATTTGATTGCTGAAGGTGACAATAAATCAGCAACATCACAATATCATCTTTGCATAGAAAGAGAGCCGATAATCTTGCCAGTGCATTTTACGTTTATTGAAGCCGTTGATTTACTATTCAAATCGCACTATGTATGTGGGCAACATTTTGAGGATAGTTTAAAAACATTTTGGACATTCATCGCTTATTATTTTTATGAAATTGAAAATGCAGGAACTATTACGTCCAGGATTAAGGAAATATGCTCCAAATTAGATCAAATAACAGGTGTTAATTAACATTATATCATTAATTTTTTTTAAATCATTTCCCTTTTTATTTTAATATACTGGCCAAAATGTTTTTTTGCTATTTTTGTAATGAGGTTTTTGCTGAATTAAGTAAATTAATAATTCACCTAAAATATCAAGAATTCGTAAAAGAAAAATCCAGCATCAAAATTAAATGTGTCAAAGAAAAGAATTGTGATTGCACCTTCCAAACTTTTTGTGCCTTAAAAAAACATTTAAACAAATCTCACACTGTGGAAATAAATAATCCATCTGCCGACTTAAACGAGGCTGTATGTACCATATCTTCTTTGGAAAAGAAAGAGGACAATTACATTCATAACGATCGCTTAGACAAATCTTCAGAGCTTCAAATCAAAACTCCAACTTTAAGTGACTTTGAAAACGCTATGAAATGTTTCTATGCCAAACTTAATTTATTAGGGTTGCCAGAGCAAACGATTACAGATATTTTCTGTGAAACCAAAATCATAACTGAAATTGGTATTAATATTATATCAGCATCATCCCAAATTAAAAACATAACATTGAATAAAATTAAAATTTCCGATTCTATGAAAAATTTTTGTTCGAAATATAGACGTAGAAAACTGTTCTCTGAAAATACTTTTTACGTAGAACCACAGCAAATTCCCATTGGATTTAGGTGGGAGATGAGATTCAATGGAGAATCATCCACTTACTCAAGAAAAATCGTTCAAAATTTTTTCCAATTTATACCAGTTACAAAAACATTGACTTCAATTTTTAAAAATTCCAGTTTCCGTAACTTATTTAAAGATTTCAATATTTCTCACAGTTGTATTAGTGGAATTTATAAATTTGGTTGTTGCGGAAATCGTTTTCAGTCCATTAAAAAGGATTTTGTTAACGAAACAAAAGTTTTAATTCAGCTGTACTACGATGACTTTGAAGTGGCTAGGGTACTTGGCAGTAAGACGATAATTCATAAAATAGGCGCTATTTATTTTACAATCGTCAACTGTCCACCCAATTTAAAATCCAACTTACAAAATATATTTTTAGTGAGCCTTTTTTACTTAAACGATCTCCATGACGATTTCAACTTAAATTCCATTTTACAACCAATTGTCGCAGATATCAAAATCTTGGAAAATGATGGTGTATTTATAGATGAACTCGGTTTGGTTTCAGGTACCATATTTTCCTTATCTCACGATAGTCTAGCAGCAAACGACCTAATTGGTTTCACAAAATCTTTCTCCGCCAAATTTTTTTGCCGATTTTGTATTATGCCTAGCGAAAAAACAAAAAAATCTACGACAGAAGATCTAACATTGCTAAGAACAGATGACTGCTACACTATTTTATGCGATCAACCGCCATTGACAAAGTTAAAAATGATCAAAACCCAAGGTATTAGTCGGAATTCAATATTGAACGATTTAAAATATTTTCACTCTATTAAAAACCATAGTGTGGATCTATTACATGATGGTTTAGAAGGCTTCGTGGTATTAGTATTGAAATATCAATTTGAATTCTTTATCGAACAAAAAGTTTTAACTAACATTGATAAAATAAATAATTGTATATCAGCATATAACTTTGGATTCATTGATCGAAGAAATAAACCATCGAACATTAGCCTAGAAAAAAGTAATTTAGGACAAAATGCTATTCAAGTATTATGTCTAGCTACACATTTTCCGTTTATTTTTGACCGGTTTTATGATCAAGCTCACCAATGTCAATGGAAAGCTGTTCTTAGTGTTATTGAAATAATAATAATTTTATTTCGCCATGAATTAACTGAAAATGACATAAAACATCTACAAATTATAATAAGTTTTCATTTAGAATCTATTAAGACTACGTTCAAAAAAGATTTGACCCCAAAACAACATTTTCTTCTGCATTATCCCACTGTCATCAAGCAAATGGGTCCTGTTATTCATTTATGGACAATGCGGTACGAAGGCAAACATCGTTATTTTAAAAAAAACATAACACCTAATTTTATAAATATCTGTCAATCGTTTGCTAAAAGGCACCAACAAATGATGAGTAACCTATGGGCAAATTCAACATTTAAAACACAAAGTCAAAAGGGGAAAAAAACATTATATAAATCAAATATTAGTTCTAGTTGTCTTGATGGGCTTCCTAGACCAATTTATAGTTTATCATATTTTATTAGCGATTTTAATTATAAGAAAGATTTTTGCATTTTGAAAGAAAAATTATCCCACGAAATAATTCATGTGTATAAAATAATTGATATTCTTGAATGTAGTGATGAAATATATTTCCTGGTTAGTGAATTTATTGGAATTTATGATAAATTTTATTGTGGGTTTCAATTAATCGAAAAAAACTGCAATCCTATTTGTCTAACTTTTAATTCATTACAAT
>OY856188.1:164008378-164010878 GCA_963693315.1 Diogma glabrata | reverse complement strand
AGGTATTAGAACAAAGTTTTTAAAATGTACACTGTTAATTTTTTGAAATAATTTTTAACGGTGTAACATAAGAAAAAAACGGTGTAATTAAAAAAAAGATGGCATAGCCTTCTTTTTTTTTTTTAATATTTTAATAAAACAACTACTTTTATTAAAAATATATACCTATATTTCAATTGTTAATTACAATCATCCATTTATTTGATTTGACAAAAGTAATCAACAACTTTTTTCGTTTTTGATTTTCATAATAATTTTTATGTTTATTTTAATTTAACATTTTTATTATAAAATATTGCCCTGAGGATGATTGTAATTAACAATTGAAATATAGGTATATATTTTTAATAAAAGTAGTTGTTTTATTAAAATATTACATTTCGACTATAATATTTCAGCTAATACAAATCAAAAAATTAAATAATATATAAAAGTCGAAAAGATTATAAAACTTGATTATTTCTAATCAAAAAATTTAAAATATATATATATATATATCATATATATATATATATATATATATATATATATATATATATATATATATATATATACATTATATATATATATATATATATATATATATATATATATATATATATATATATATATATATATATATATATATACATATATATATATATATATATATATTATATTATATATATATATATATATATATATATATATATATATAAATATATATATATATATATATATATATATATATATATATATATATATATATATATATATATATATATATATATATATATATATATATATATATATATAAATATATACATACTTGTTCGCTGAACGCTTTGCTCTGAACTCCTCTGTTTTGGAAACTCCTAAAGAAATACCCCAAATCCAGTCTTCAGGAGTTAATATGAATGAACCTTCACTTCAAACCCAAAATAGTCGCTAAACTTTTAAAGGGGTTAAACATCAACAAAGCCTCAGGAATGGACAATATTCCGCCCATTATTTTAAAAACCTTTTCCAAAGAACTTGCACCAACTTTAACTAAAATATTCTACCAATCCTTCAAATCTGGTATATTTCCCTCGTGCTGGAAGTTGGCAAATGTCCAGCCCGTCCCCAAAAAGGGACCAAAATCCGATATCTCAAATTATAGGCCAATAGCTTTACTATCGGTCCTATCCAAAGCCTACGAGCATTATATTAATACACATATTTCAAAATTTCTGGAAGAAAATCATTTAATATCCGACAGCCAATACGGTTTTCGAAACAAAAGATCAACTACCGATCTATTAAATTATGTAGCGCATTGTTGGAACAGCATACTTGATAAAGGTGGTGAAACATACGTTATCGCTTTAGACATCTCCAAGGCATTCGATCGAGTCTGGCATGCCAACTTAATCAACAAGCTCGTTGCGTACGGTTTTCATCCAATGTTGTGAAGCTGATTCAAAATTTTCTATCCAACCGATACATTTCGGTAACCTTAGACGGATTTTCTTCTGAGTCTAAACTAATTAACGCTGGTGTACCCCAAGGCTCAGTATTGTCCCCAACCCCATTTTTGATTTATATCAACGAATTGTTGAAAATCACAAGCAACCCAATAAATAGTTTTGCAGATGATAGTACTCTGCACAAGTCGTTCGAGCCCCTTCCTTCAAAAGGTAGAATGCACGAACGAAATAATCCTGCCGGAGAGACGCTGCCATTAACATGAACAAAGACCTGAATAAAGTCGCCGACTGGGGTGACCAAAACCTTGTCAATTTCAACTCTACCAAAACAGAGCTGTTGATTGTTTCCAGATTAAAGACCGAGTTTCCCAAAGATATTTTATTTGGTATGTGTGATGAACCAATAGGTGAATGTAAAAACATTCGTTTATTGGGTGTCACAGTTTCAAATGACCTACTCTGGAACGATCATGTAATGGCGATGGCAAAAAGCGCGTCTAAAAAACTCGGCCTCCTAAATAGATGCAAAAAATTTTTCACTCCATACCAATTGCTCCATGTTTATAAGTCCTATATTCGTCCCTGTATGGAGTACTGCTGTCAAGTTTGGGGTGCTGCCTCTGTTTCCATCTTGGCCCTCTTGGACTCTGTTCAAAAGCGAGCTATACGAATTGTGGGGGATCGAACTTTAACATCAAAACTTGATTCCCTACAACATCGTCGCACTGTTGCTGACCTCGTTGTTTTTTACAAATATCGTCATCAGCAGTGCTCAGATGAAATCAGCGGCATCATGCCTCAAACTTATTCTTACCCCCGTTCCACTCGGCAATTGGCTGCCGCAACCGGTGAAACGGTAAAGATCCCGCGCTGTCATACTGGCAGATCGCAGAGAGACTTCTTTGTCCGAACTGCGTACAAATGGAATAGTTTGCCGGAACACTTAGTCTCAAGTGGCTTCAACCCACAGATGTTTAAAAAAAGCGTTAATCTACACCTTAGAACGCCAGTTGTTGTGGGACCCAGGTCTAGACCTAGGTCTTAAAAGGTAT
>OY856188.1:163929738-164008178 GCA_963693315.1 Diogma glabrata | reverse complement strand
TTGTTAAATTTAAGGAGTTTCGGCTGGAATTTTGTTCCAATACACCTTAAAATAAGTCTCCTAAAATTTGAGCTCGATTGAACATATTTTACACATGCCTATTTAAGCTCAAAGTTCTACGAAAAGGGATAAAATTGTCATTTTTGACGATCTGTAGAAGTGTAGAAAAACCTTATTTAGATGTAGTTTGGTTTGCTGAGATTTACCATACATTGTACTAAAAAAATCGGGAAATGTGTGCAATTCACACGTGGTAGAAGTGAAACCTTCAAAAATTTTGGCTTCAAGATAATGAGACGAATGTAAAATTTCGGAAAGAGGATAATTGCAGGTTTTAGTCATGATCATAGTGATACAAAGTTTGATAATTATTTTACATTTTATTCGTATATATTACATAAATTTATTCAGAATCAGAGCTTACATTTTCGATAAATGATACAAGAGGCTTATGGTAACTAAAGTATGAAATAAATACTTTGGTCTGAATATGGTTAATATATCTTTGTAATACAGTGTTTCATTCGCACTGCATCAACAACAAGATCAAAAACAGTAACTGACGCAGTATTTCAAAGATATATTGATCATATTAAGACCAAATTATTTATTTCATACTTTAGTTACCATACGCCTCTTGTATCATTTATCGAAAATGTAAGCTCTGAGTTTGAATAAATCTATGTAATATATAATATTTGAACATATTTCTATCATTTTTTTCTAAATGACAACCTTAGCGTTCCAGGTTCCTGAAAAATCAGCTGTTTTAAAAATTTAATAAACTTTCTTGTAATTGATTTTGCTGAAAATGGCCAATCTCAGTTTTGAAAATTTATGCACACGTTAACCAGAACATAAATCTTTCCAAAATTAAAAAAAAATAACTTAATGCGTGCCATTCAATTACAACAACAAATCCATAAAAATATAAAAATATCCAAAAGAAATATTAAAAAAATTTCTTTTGTTTTTTTTTTGAGTTTTTATTTTTTTTTTCGCAAAAATTGGACTTTTTTTTGGTTCCGTCATATTTATATAAATATTTTCTTTAAGCTTAAAATCTCAATTCAGATTATCACTAGAACAAATTATGGTTTTGAAATGTCACAAACTCAACATTCAACATGTCATATACTCAACATAGTATAAAATTGATATATTTTTATTAAAAATAAATAAATATTTTATTAATCACTAATCTCTTTGATTTACATCTATATACAAATTGATTCGATTTTTTAAATTATACTAATTCCCTTGATCCAAATAATTTGATCTTTTATATAGCATATTATCCTCGATCTTCTGTTTCATTTTCTATCATTTATCAAAAACTTGTATTTTTAATTTACTTGAATTTATTTAAATCATAATAAAAAACAGTGGTATAGATAAACGTCAATGTTTAGTGTGATTGGAGAAAATTAATAAAATTGTTATTGAGTTTGAAAACTATTATTTTCAGAGTAAAAAATTGGAAATAGTCCATCGTTATAAAACCCTGATGATAAAAAAAACCCATGCTATACAATATCTCTCTCTCTCTCTCTCTCTCTCTGGCGTTTACATCCCATGGAGGGATTTTGCCGTCTGTGCAATCAGCTTCCAATCGTCTCGTTCCATGACCAGTTGACCCCAGTTTCGACATCCTATATCACGAGGGTCTTGGATGATGTCATCACGCCAGCGTTGTCTAGGTCTTCCTCTTCGACGAACACCAGCTGGTTGTTGTTGGGACGTTTTTTTAATCATTCTATCTAATGGTGCCCCTTCTACATGACCAAACCATCTAATCCGGTTAGATTTAATGAATCCGATTACATCGCAACCCAGAATAATTTTAATGATTTTAATTTAAACATTCTGAAATTTTAATTTGCAATGCTACAATAATTGGAAGACAGACAAAAAACACAGCTATTTCACAGATTTAAGTTTTCACTTCTGTCGGCAGTCCTTAACACTGCCTTCTTTTTTTTCCAATAACCAAACCAATAGTTGAAAATATAAAAAGAGTGTTACTTATAATTAGAGAAATGGTGTATTGCGGCCGGAATACACCAGAAAGTCGTTCCGGTACCTTTTTGTACTGCCGGAACGCGTTCCGGTTCCTTTCTATGAAAATAATAGCTTAAAAATTTTTTCAACTAAGCAAATCAACACTATACTCTCGTTGGTTTCATTTGAAAATATATAAACACATTTATTTTGATCTAGGTTTGATACATAATTAGTTATTATGAATTGATAAATTATTATTATAATTTCCTTTTTATAAAGTATTGTTTTTTTAAACTATATATTAAAGATTTTTTGTTACACGGAGAAAAATCGTATTTCATAGATTATGATTAATCTTGTCATAATTTCAGAAAAGTCGTCTTTATGTTTTTTATGGTTATTAATCATATATTATAGACAATAAGAATTATGCATTCTTACTTAATCGTGGATTATACCTTAAATTTTTAAAATTTTACATTGTTTTGTGACACAAAATCATAAATTAAGGAAACAAATATATTTAAGAGTTTGATGGAAATTATGAATAAATAATCATACCTAATACTTATGCTATGATTATCAAAATCATAAACTGCATACAAATATAGTTGATTGAACATTACACATTGAATTTTTTTGAATTTATTCCTAATAAAGAATAACTTATGAAATATTTTTTACAATTCTGTAAAAACATACTTTTTCATAGCTTATGCTCTTTAAGAATAATCTCTGCTCTTAATTTAATAAGAAGAAGAGATTATTCTTATAAAGAGTATAAGTTATGCAATAATGATAATAATATTATTACTGTTCGTGCAATTGTTTGTAGTTTGTTTTAAAGTTTTTTGTTTTGCGATTCTCTAAATGTAAATACTTAAAAAACTTAGTTAAATAAATTAATATTTTAATTTAAATAAAAAAAGTATTCAATTGTGATAGTGATATGATTGTGATTACCAGTGATAAGGTAAGAATTTATTTTTTTTTTGTATTGTTAAATGTGTAACCACTAACCAATACGATCTTAATGATCAAAACAACTATACTAAAGCCACATGTGAAAGTTGTTGTTGTTAATTTGTGTTAATTAGTGTTCATAATAGCCGCATTCGATTTGACTGAAGCAACTAATGTATCTGAAAAATTGTATGCAATTGCTGTTGTTTTTTCAGTAAATTCAGTTATTTGAGTCAAATCGAGAATCGAGTAAAGTAGCATGTTTACCTTAGAACGCCAGTTGTTGTGGGACCCAGGTCTAGACCTAGCTCTTAAAAGGTATTTATGTGTTGTTGTGACACATATTCTAAACCCTATTACACAACACATTTTATTAAAAAAAAAAAAAAATGTTTGGCGTTTAGAAATGTTTAAACAGTTTATAACTTAAATATAAGTTAAATATAATTAAATTACATATGTATTCTTACTAGGAAGGCCCGGCGTGCTTCGCTACGCTTATAAATAAAGTTTTTGCGTAGACATTTTGTTGACGTAGAAGCAATGATTTCAAAAAGTTTTCAAGTAAGCTTATTTTATCTCTAACTTATTTGATCGCTAATTTTTCATATATCCGAACTGATCAGCTAGAGTTCTGATTATTTTTCATTCATATATTTAAAAAGAAAAATTAAAAATTATATGCTAGCATTTCTCGTTACCACTTTTTGAAATCATTGCTTCTACGTCAACAAAATGTCTACGCAAAAACTTTATTTATAAGCGTAGCGAAGCACGCCGGGCCTTCCTAGTTAATTTTAAAGCATGAATAGAAAACACATTGAAATTTCATCTATAATAATGATTGATGCATTATTAATATATGTGCCATGTACACTGTTTGGAGTTATATTTGGCATTGAATTCTCTAATAATGGAATTGGTAATTTGAAAACATTATGCAAAGTTCGCCCCCCAATCAAAAGAGTTGATGCAATACCACTGAAGGCAGTTACAATACACGAAAGATTTAGTGAATTAAATTTATGAATGATTGCCGTTTGAACAAAAGTTTTGCCACAACCTGCATGAGCTGTCAAGAAAAAAAGCTAAAGCATTCGGAGGAACATTCAAACCACAGATAAATGCAAATAATTGACGAAACTGTTTTGGTGATTGAATTTCTGAAGCTTCAAGTAAACATTCACGCTATTCATTATCATTTGTTGCAATACCTCGAGCTTCACATGCTGCAACAAAAGTAGGGTAGGGTACACCTTCATACATACGTAGATCAAAAAAAGATTTTGGACCACGAACATGCAACAGAAGTAAACGCATATGAAACAATTCTATATCTTTTGGAGTAACCATATATAATCGAGCAACAACTTTATCAGCCCCACGTTGTCTTCTTTTCCACGATTTACTTTGGTCATACCAAACATAATTAATTCTGTATACAAAAACTCATTAGCTAAATTATCAATGGAATTCAAATGGAAAAATGCTAACAATTTTGTTCTTGATACATTTGCGACTGTGCCAGCCACATTACCATTCCTGATATAAACATTTTGTCTATTAGGCAAATGACAATCAAGTCGAATAATTGTATGAGATTGAAAATGCATTGGAAATTCAAATATGCGCCAAGCAGCTTCAGTCGAACCAACATACCGTCCATTCAAAAAATCTTGAATTTCATTTCCCACAATCGCATCATCATTATTCACTGCATTCTCTCCATTCACTCTCAATTCAACATTGGCAGAATCATACTCTTTATATACATACTTGTAAACATATTTCACACTTTTAACAGTCGTACATATTTCCACGTTAATATGACAATTGAATTTTGCAAGAAGATAAATATTATACGGAACAACATATCTATTATCAAGAGATGCACCACGTACATCAACACTCATACCATTATCACGTCGACGGTACAAAGGATAACCATTCACATATTCTTTAATATTTTCAGAAAAAGGTTTTGGAAAATTATTACTACATTTACCACTCTCATACAAACAGAATTGGGATTTAGAGCACCACATGGTTCATGCATCATATGACGTTTCACATATTCATGTAATTTAGGAAAAAGAATGGGATCAGGGATTTCAGTACATACAAATTTATTAATCATTTCATTTCCATCAATTCTATCTTCATCTGACAAATTTAACAAAATTCATCATTTTTAAAAATAGCAACCACATCAGTTTGAACAGCATCATTAAAACGACGAATATCTCATTCTCTGTTAACTTTTATAACCATTGACACATCAGCAGTAACATTCTCAGGTCTTTCACAAAATTCATGCATTGATTTAAAAGAACGAACAAAAGGATTCACACGATCTAACTCAAAACCTATCTTACGCATAAGAAAAAATTCGAAATGAAATTTAAAACATAGAAAAACAATATGTACGTTTATTCACATTCAAAGAAATAAATATACTAACAGCTGAGAAAAAATTAAATATAAAAAAGAATAACAAAATAAAGTTGTTCGTTGTTCGATAGCAAATATATTTTAATATGTATGTAAACTTATAATGCATATGTATAGAAAAAGTTTTCCGTATATAATAACTTTTTTATTTATGATCCGATTTGTTTGAATCCGGATCCCAATATAGGTTACACTAATATCAGTTAGCTGTGAAAATTTGAATTGAATCCATCTGCGAATAAAAAAGCCTTATGCTCCACAAAGTTTTAATCTAGCGTATTAATATATAAGATTTACAGGTTTTGATTTGTTATCAGAGCATTAATTTTCAACAATTTACATATTAACTAGTTTAAGGTAAACTATCAATTTCATGTTCAATTACATTTTATGTATACAAATTATTAATTTAATTTTTTCAAAAAAAGGGCCCGATTGAATCGATTTAAAAAAAAATGATACCAACATCAAAAATTCGAACTGTCTCCAACATTCCGAAATTTTAAAAAATCAAAAATTCCAACTTGCTTCAAAATTCCAAAAATATTCAAGAATATTATAGAATCAAAAATTATTATTATATTATTATATATTATTATTATTATATTATTATATAATCATATTACAGAATCAAAAATTTAAACTTTTCTTAAAATTCCAAAAATATTTTAAAATTTATAAATAATATAAAATCAAAAATTTAATTTTTTTTTTTCAAAATTCTAAAAACATTGAAGAATTATAATAAATTCAAAAATTTAAAATATTTTAAAATTCTTAAAATATGCTAATATAAAATCAAAAATTTGCAACTTTTTTCAAAATTATAATAAACTCAAAAGTTTAAACTTTTTCAAAATTCTAAAATATTCCAAAAATTATTACAAAATCAAATATTCAATTTTTTTCAAAATTCCAAAAATATTGAAAAAATTATAACAAAATAAAAAATTCAAACTTTTAGACAAAAAAGTTAGAATAAAACCAAAAATTTTAAAAACTTTTTCAAAATTCTCAAAATATTCCATAAATTATTACAAAACCAAAAATTAATGCTTTTTTCAAAATTCCAAAAATGTTGCAAAAATTATAATAAAATCAAATATAAAAACTTATTTCAAAATTTTAAAAATATTTATAAGAAATAAGTAATATACAATACTTTTATTTTTATGTTCTAAAATGTTGTTGTTTTGTTTTTATGTTCTAATTAATGTTCTTTTTTATGTTTTTAATTTTTAAATAATTTTTATGTATAAATAATTATACATTAGGCACTGAAATAAACAAATTTTTAATAAAATAAAAATAATGGCGTTTTAATTCTAAAATTATGATTTTTATAGGTATAATATATAAATTCATGAATAATAAGAATGATTTTGATTATCCGTAAGTATAGTTTATGAATAAGCCGGGAAAATAATTCTAAAAGTATGATTACTTTTGGCATAAGTTATGCAATTAAGTCACATTTTGTGATATGTTTGTCCAGAAACTGTTTGTAAAGTTTCATAAATTCTGATTAGATTTACATAATCTATGAACAACTAGATTTTATTCTTACTTAATCATATTTTGTGAATATTAAGCATAATTTAGGAATTGCTATTCAAAGAAATTCCTATGAATAATAGGTACAATATATGATTTTTTCATTAATCATAGAATATGAATACTAAAATCATAATTTATGAATTGCTTAATCCAGGAGCAAAATATAACTAAATTAAGAATAAGTTATGTCTATAACGAATAATATATGCAAACATTTCTCTCTGTGTACATCTTCAAAAACTGAGTGGAGTAAATATTGCACATAGGTTAAAATCACTTTAGAGCAACAAGTACATATTAGAATAGAATATTTTTGGAAAACAAACGAAACAGAAAATTTCGTAAAAATTTTAAATGTTGGTGGAACTATAAATAATTATTGAAGAGCCTACAACGTTAAGACAAAAATCAACTGTAATAATGTTTTTGAAATTTGAAACCGATAAATCTCACAAGATCCTCATTTTTTATTTCTTGATCTGAGTGAATTATTAGAAAAATATTAAAATATTATTTGGCATTGTTTGAAACGTCGTTTAGAGTTGTCGTTATGAGATGCGATTGCGGAAGTAAATGGAATTGATCATTTTCAAATATTTATGGTCAAACTTTATTCCGTTTATAGTCAATGAGCTCACGAAATATTTTCGACTTAAGATCAAAATAGGACTTAGTAGTCGCAAAATAGCTCAAAACTTGTAAGTTGAGCGTTCTCACAACACATCATCAGGAGACATCATTGGGCAGGGCCATTCATCTGTTTCATCATTTAATCTATATTCTTCTAAAATACATTTAAATTGACGATTTGTTTTGGAATTTGTTCTGTTCAAAATAAAATTTGCCACTCTTATGAAAATACAACTGCAACAAGAAAATTTCTGATAAAAATTCAGCCGCAGTTTACTCCTTGAAGAGCCGCATGCGGCTCAGAGGGCTGAACCCACCACTGAGATAGTATAACAAAAGTTTTTAAGGATTCGATTTCGATTTAGAAGAATTGAAAAAGATTGAAATATTTCACAATAAAGTTCAAAATAATTTTTCTTGCAATTTTCAAGTGCACAATTTTCGACTTATTTTCAAAAATCTCGAAACTTTTACCTTTTACAGGTGTTTTCCTAACTATGAACATTACAAAAGAATTTTTTTTTTTAAATTCAAGGTTATAGGAAATGTTGGAAAGAGTGACTGAAAACGGGAAGGGGAGTGGGAGGGAATGTGATTCGGAGGGGAGAATAGATACAGACGCATCTAGATGATGAGACGCTCTTTTTGAAGTATGCATCTGTTAGGATTGCGCTTTCTATTTAAGCTCTTATAAAATTATTATAAATCCGCAGATTTGGTATTAAGTCGCATTTGAATCAATCGATATATTGTTTCGTCTGTATATGTTGAAGAAAACTAATTTATTTATCCATGTATAAATAAAAATTATTGAGGAAAATAGTATCAATTCCTTTAAACTTCATCAAATCTTTTATATGACTTACCCTAATGCAATATTAAGGAGTGAAATAAAGAAAACAATACCAGTAAATTGTAAAACAAATAAATGGCGAACTTTATCGGTTTTTCAATGTGTCAATAGAAATTGAATTTTTTATCGTAACGAATAAAATACATTCAATGGGTAAATTTTGTGAAACCGGTTTATAAATATTTGATAGCTATTATTTTTTGTTGATCAATATTATTATAGAGGGGTTCGATTAATAATATATTGTTGGATTGACTTATGTTGTTACTTGTTAGCAGTTAAGCAAAGATCTAATATAGCTGTAGTTGGTATATCAAATTAGAGCACAACCATCCCGTCTCGATTCAGTCTTACTCAATATTTGGAATATATACAACAAAGTCTCGATTCAGTCTTACTCAATATTTGGAATAGTCAGCCCAATCTAACTACGTTTTGAGTAGCATATAAAAACATTCATGTGAATAGGATTTAACTGCCAGTATATCTACCTAGTATCCCCTCAAATTCACTAAAAATTCATTAATGTTGTAGAAATACTTATAAAATATATACCGTATTAATTTGAAACTTCCGTAGTCTTAGCTTTTTTATGTTTTGTTTGATTTATATAATTTTTATTAAAAATAAATTATTCCTTTTACTGAGTTCAATACAATAGGTTATAGACCGACACTTTGGTCTATAAAAAATTTGTTTTTTGCTGCGTGATGGATTATTATTCAATTCAACGATGAGTCTAACAATTGAGAAACTTCGTGGAAGAGAAAATTACAATGACTGGAAATTTGTCGCAGAACAATATCTCGTGGATCATGAGCTATGGGATTGTGTTGTTGGTGATGTAGCTGATTTTAAAAAGGTTGCTAAGGCAAAGACTAAGCTGATGTAACTATGTGAATCAACGGGTTTTTCACATATTAGAGAAGCTTAGACTGCAAAAATGATCTGACAGAAATTGAAAGCAGTTTTTGATGATAAGGGTTTTACAAGACGAGTCTTGTACGAGTCTTGACTCTTACGAAAGCTTATCACGACAAGATTAGATGACAGTTCTTTAGTTGATGAATATGTTAAAACAGTTATTACAACTACTTATAAGTGTAGAATTAATACACTTATGAATCCAATCATAGTCAACATACCAGAGGAATGGGTTGGATCCATTTTGCTTGCGGGTCTTCCGGAGTTCTATCAACCTATGATTATGGGCATAGAAAGCATTGGGTTTGCTATCACTGGAGATAGTATAAAGCCGAAGCTTCTACAAAATGTCAAGGAAGAGGATTAACCAGTGGCTCTGTATAGTGGGAAATCCAACAAGTGGAAGAAAAACGAGAAATAACCTATACAATCGTGGTTGAGTGGTTGATTGATTCGCGATAGCACACATGACGTTCCGGAAAGATCGGTTGCCAACTATAACAGCTTGAAGATCGACGGTTCTGGAAATGTTGACTTTTGTGTAAATGTTGACAATGAAAGCGAAGAGATACTAGTCAAAGATATGCTGTTTATTCCGGGATTATGTGTAAATTTGATGTCTGTGAGCGAGGTTGGCAAGAACGGATACCAAGTTTGGTTGTTTTTGTGCTACTTGTCAAACGGAGCTTGTTGTCAAACCAAATTTTTCGATTGAAAATTAGGTCTTTTTTTTCATTTTCTTTATAAAACATCGAAAATTAAATATTTCGCTTTGAAAAAATTTGGGACGGTTTGAAACACAAAAACGAACATTTTCACCGATTTTCATGATAATATAAATTTTTTTGCGATAGTTGTAAATTAAAAACAAAAAAACGGTTTTTTGCAATTTTCTCGATAATTTTGTGGCTATGGTCAATAATGTCCAGTAAAAAGTTTTATATTTTTTTATTATCTACAACTTTTAGATTTAACTTTTTTCGATAGGATGCATAGTTTAGTCGCAAATCGCAAAAAACTAATACAAACCCCTAAAAACGTATATAATACAATTCCCCACCCCTTTCCGGGAGTTTTACTCAGTTCGGTCGATTTTTCTTTAGTTACTTAGACCATTAACTACATTTTCCGGCCATTCGTACTGCTAAGAATTTTTTTTTCCTTTAACAGGATTGGACCTGGTCTATATTGTTTTAAGTATAGTTTTTTTTAACATAAAGTAGTGTGCGAGTTTAACGTGATATTATTTGTATTAAAAAGACACAGTAGCCTAGAAATTTAAATCTGATTAAGGTTTTCCGTATCTTGACCAAGCATGCCTACGAAATAACATACTTATGTTGATTTTTTGTATTTTACATATTTGCCGATCGGAAAATGCTCAAAATTATTTCCTTTTATTTTATTTTTCTCATAAGTATTTCGATTTAAATAAAACTGATAATATTAAAACTGAAAATTTGATCCTAACTAAAATTTTATTATGTACGCTTTGGTTTTGGTTTCAATTAAACTAAATTTAGAGTGAAATGGATATTGTTTGATGGTTTACTGTTTCTGGTTTTTTTTTTAATTTCGAATGAAATTAAAATAAAATATATAATGTTTGGTAGTTACTTCTTTCTGGCAATAGAAGAATAATAATATATTTTTTTTCTATAAATGGAAAGAGATAAAAATGCTGCATGGGACTTTTGACAGTCTTGACGGGTACTCTTTTGTGATCCATTTTTCAGTAACTTCCCATTATGTGATTGATCCCAAATTTAAAAGACAAGTTTGTTGAAGCAGTCAGTACGTATTTCAAAAAGTTTTAAAGCAAAAAACTTCAAAAAACTGAAATAAAAAATTCAATTTTTTCTCCATTCTATAAAAGCTTTAACAATTGCACTGAAACCATCATAATCTGATTGACCCATTTTGAGCATAGGAATTTTGGTAATACTGTGTACCTTTATCATTATAATCATAGATATCATAAACGTTTGTGTCATTTTTATATAGATAAAAGGCCTTACATTATAAATAATGAATATAAAAAAAAATCAAAGTAAGTATGACATTTCGTTGTGATTTCAAAGTTTATATAGACCTTTTTTTCAAATTTCAACTTCAAATCGTTATATTGGTGTATGTGATAGATTACAGAACAGCAATGATAATTAGAGATCAGTAATTATGTATTAAATTTTATTGCAAAAATGATAATAAAGCAATTAAGGTAAAACAACCTAAAAACAACACAAAACAATCTTAATTTGAAAGAAATAACAATTATTTAATGATTTTCGTTATACAAATCAGCTGATCACAACTATCATGTTTTTTTTGGGAAAAAAGTCTTTCATTCACGATTCGTTTCCCCTCATTATGCTAAGCCTGATTGTTTTTTAGCACAGAAAAACCGTGAACCAAAAACAGTATACAATATTAAACAAATTTAGATGTTCAGCATATGAAAGGTTTATTGCATTTTAATGTTCCAGTTTACATCGCAACAATCGCAAATTTTCGGAACTTCAACAAATGCTAACAAACATTTGTTTTTAGAAAATGTTTGGTTAGTGGAGACCAAAGAATTAACAGAATAATAGAGCAAGCGAAATTGATGTTAAAAGTTGAAGTAATTTTTGAACACCAATAAATTGTTACTAACCTACTTGCGTTTTAGTAGAGGCACCGTAAATATTTCTATTATTGCATTGAATTACAAATTTAAGCGTATTTTTGTCCCCAAAATTAATATAAAAAAAAAAGACGCCATTACATAGAAAAACAATATAAAAAAATTTGACAATCTAAAAGCGAAGCATTCTTTTATTGTTTACATTGATTTTAGATTATATTTTTTTCTCCAAAATATTTGAAAAACTTAAAACTTTTTAATCGAAAAGTAAATTATAATATCAATATTAGTTATCTATGATAAGAAATCCCATCCTGTAGCCTGATTCTCTAAAAAACAAGATAAATTGTAATGTGTAAACGTGATATATTTTACACAATCAAAAGTTTACGCTTTAATTTATCTTGGCACGCTTAAATCGTATTCTGTAAAAAAAAATTGTGCCAAGATAAAATTATTGTCAGCAAGATATTTTAATGTCAAAATTATTTGTGAAAGTGATAGAAAAATTCTAAGTGCGATAGAAATTTTGCCTGTTGAAATAAAAATAATTTAGTGAATAATAAGCGACAAATTACTTTGTTAAAATGTTGCGAGACATTGAATTACTAAATCGAAGTTTTGATTCGAGTGAAAAGATGGCGGAATTCGCAATTAAGAACAAAACAAACCCCGTTTAATTTAATGTATCTGCCCAATGCTTCAAAAGCTATTTTTGTTTAAAATTATTGGTTCATAGTTTAATATATGAATTTTGGCCGTTTTTGCAATAGTCGCACGAAATAACGGCATTCATAATTGTTTACAGGTTCTTTCGTTTTTAAATGTAGCACCTACTGGTTCGTTATTTCTGAAATTTTTTGCAAAATATAAAGAAATCACCGTTTATTCGACATACAAATACGACCTACAAATTGTTCTTTGAATTCAATAAATTGATGAAGGGTAAATTTATTTTACCAACAATTTTCAACGAGTCGTTTGTAAATTTGACAGACATGTATGTTGTTTATTACGAAAAAACCATAACCAAACTGTTAACATAACGGACAAATTTGTTAATTTTTGATTTTTAATTTAATCTATTTGTTGGTTTTAACAAACAAATTTATAAAATGTATGGCAAGTTCTTTGTTACAATAGCAAACAAATACAAATAGATTAGTTTGTTATAAAAATATAAACATATGCGGCATTCCACGTGAACGGGAACAACTAACAATTTTTTTTCTCCAAATTTTGAGGATTGATAGTACTCCATCAGAAAACAATGTTGGAATTTGTTTAGATTTTTTGGCCAACCCCCTTGTCGTCAGTAACGTTCACCAATTTGAAATTTTTTCTAGAACGGCAAACGTCTTCATTTTGTAGACAATTTAACTAGGTAGTATAAAATTTTAAAAAAATATTAGATCGTTAGCATTTTTCCCGTAAAATACGATAAAAAAATTTTAAATTTTTCCGTTTTTTAGGGGTTTTAAAGTTTAAAAGCAATTTTTCGAAATGTATGACACGTTTTTAAAAAAATTTTTTTTGAATTTATTTCAAAATATGCACTTTCAAATAATTTGTATCGCGTGATGGAAGTAGTGTCCATGTGAGCGCTAGAGGGCGCTGAAGGTTAAAAAACATCTCCGAACCAGTTTTCACGTTACATCTTGTTTTGTAAAACGGAAATTAAAGCTCAAAGAATGTATTATAAGATGACCATGGTCACTGATTTCAAATCCGATGTCAAATTATTAATATTCAAAATGGCTGCTAATATTTTTTAAATTGACGAGTTTTTTAAATCGAAAAATATATTCGTACTATAAAAAGTACTATATTCAGAAAAGTTGAAAGAACGTCATCAACTTTAACTAAAACTAGTTGCCAGAACTTATACGCAAAAAACATGTCGTGCCGTAATTTGCTCCATTTTCTTCCTTCGTGTGTAGAACTACCCATATAACCAAAATCATTAAAACTTTCTATGTTTTATACTTCATTTTCACTTAAGTTTTTTTTATTCTTTATAAGAAGCAAACATTCTTTTCATTTATATTGATATTAATTTTATTAAACAAAACAATTTACAATAATTCACAAAAAAGTACTAATAATAGTTTGTGTAAATTTATCTAAAGATAAAATAGTTGGGTAAAGTTTTGACGAATATTTATCTTGAGGGTTTACATTTTATCTGGAAAAAAATTACGGAATTCGAATACTCAAAAACAGCAAGATAATTTAACGTTTACACTTTATCTTATCGCTTAGAGAATCAGGCTTATAGGTTTTCGATAATTTTTACACGTCATTATCACACATATTCATATTTAATGTTTTATTCAAAGCTTTTACTTAAATATATTAATTTTTCTTTAAAATTATTTTTAGATTATAATAAAATCATTAGTATTTTTAATATTTATTATAAATTCGTCAAAATATCACCACGATAAATAATAAAAACAATTTTATTAAAACCAAATTATAACCAAACCAACAATGTTTACAATATTTTTTTTTTTGACAATTCAAAATGGACAAACACGAGAGGAGAAGAGCAATATTTTTATGTATATATACAGTAGTTTCATTTCCTTAGTCTCTTAATTCTTTGGTGGAGACTGATTGTTAACAAACGTAATAGTCTGGGAGCCCGCCGACATAAACAACAACTCATAAATACTCTTCTATAATTTTTTGTGTGGCTTAATTACGCCTAGTCTACCACTTTTTTTTCTCTATCATAATTTTCTTAACCGCGGCTTTTTCTCTCCAGTAATTTTTAAACTTGTCAATATCGTATTAAGCTAAAAATTTATAGATACTCTATTTTTAAAAAATTTAATACCAAGAGAAATTCATGAATCGCGAGAGAAAAAACTTGTCCGACAAATATTTCGGTACGTTAAGGGTGTCTACCGAGTGAAACATGTAATAATAACAATTTCGAAAAACTTATGGATAACCACCTGATTTTTATGAAAAATGCTTCAAAAAGGTATAGAAAATCACGTCCTTACATCGTCCGACAAGACAGATTTACCAATTTTCCAGTCCGACAAGCGGACATTGACATTTTCACGGCGACCTAAAATTTATTCATAACAATTTCCGCTTTCGATTTTTTGCTGTTAAATGAAGCTTACAACGAGTTGAACAAGTTGTCCGACAGTAAAATATTACCATTTTCATAAAAATCGAACAAATTGTTATTTTTCAATTGAAAATCCGCGATGGTTTACAGTATTTGCGTTTGTGAGCGTAAATACAGCATACTTCCACATAACCAGCTGTTTTTTACAGGATTACTAGAAAAAAGTATGTAGAATCCAATTGTTAAATTGTCGGACACGATATATTCTCCGATTTTCCAGTCCGACGCATGGAAATTATAGATTTTATGAAGTTTCAATTTTTTTGATGAAATTCTGTTTTGATCTTTTTTATTTATATTTTATAATTGCTATTAAGGATGTATATAACATTTATGAAATCAAAGATTTACGTCGGATTGTAAAATATATTACAGAATAAACGTTCCTGCATCGATTGGAATTAAAAAATTTAGATCTCACCGACAATTTTCGCGAAATAAACAATTTTAAAGTTATCATTCACTCTATGTTATATTCGACGGAACTCGGAAGTATCAAAATTTGATAGATAAATTAAAAATTCAAAATGTTCTTGAAAAGAAATCCGAAAAAAACACTTACGTTCAGTTTCTCTGTGCGATTTATGATTTTTTGAGCCAAAAAAACAGCGGTGCCACCGGCAATCAGACGTAAATATTTAATTTAAAAATTTATAAAAACTGCTGCGTACACCGGAAAGCTGACCGCCATTTGCAGTAAGGAAATCTGGCAACGTTGTGTGTATAGTAAGTGTCTGGCAATGGGTAACGTGACTTCTAATACTATCCTGAAGAATATATAAAAAAATTAGCTTTTTTACTTTCACGAAACTTTGGAGGCTCCTATGGCACCTGCTCCCTGCCAAAGACAATATGATCCAAACTACATATGTCGCTAATCGTTCCTACCTGAGTAGGGGTATGCACAGAGAAACTTTCAGCTTTTATAAAGTAACGAAGGTCTGGCCGTCGCGGGCTCTTAGTCTATTATGTTGTAAACCATAAATAGTTCTGTTTAGTATATTTACATTTTCCTTCAAAATCGTTAGCTTTCTGTAGCCAAATGTTTTGCTTTATAACAAAATTCAGTTCAGTCATTTTATTTTATTAATAATACTAAGAACAGCTAATTTGTAACAAAAGTTATTTAAAAAAAACAGGATTAACGGTGGGTTTAATTCAAAATTATTTAAACAATGGTGGTGGTTTACCACCTGAATAAATCGTGCAATAAAAAGCATACATATTCACATATGTCATTAGCGATGTAAATTGTTTGCTTAATTGTTACTAACCTTTCGACATAAAATAAAATAATCGGTTACAAATTTAATATAAGTAAAGGTGCAATCACGATTACTTATTTTGCTAACGGGTTTTTTGAGAGAAATAGGTTGGAAAAAAAATCTATTTTTTTCGTTGTAAGATATTGTATTACATTTTGCCTAAAGTAGGACATTTTTATAGTAAAGTAGGACGTAGGACATTCTTGCTCCAAAGTAGGACTGTCCTACCGAAAGTAGGACACGTGGCAACCCTATTTGTCATGCTCAATAAAAAAATATCTATGTATATATAAAAATTTTGTTTATGTTAATTATTAATGAATCATTGTATTACATATTATTACATATTGTTAATAAAAGTTCCTATTATTAGTTTAATGCATGTTATTAACTATTCACATTCCTTACCATTCATTTATTATTGTAATTAATGAAACTAAAATTATTTATGAACTTGGAAAAAATAAAGTATTGAAATGATGTTGTCGATCGATGTTTTTTTGTCGGACTATTGATTTGGCACGACATATTTGTCCGCCACTTGTACTACAGGGTAAGTTCTGTTCTATAATATGTTAATTTCTTTTTGTCCGACGGTTATAAATAAATTTTAGGTAGCCGTGAAAATGTCAATGCCCGCTTGTCGGACTGGCAAATTGGTGAATCTGTCATGTCGGACGATGTGGGGACGTGATTTTACATACCTTTTTGAGTCATTTTTCATAAAAATCAGGTGGTTATCCATAAATTTTTCGAAATTGTTATTATTACATGTTTCTCTCGGTAGACACCCTTAACGTACCGAACTTTTTGTCGGACAAGTTTTTTTTCTCGCGATTCATGAATTTCTCTTGGTATTAAATTTTTTAAAAATAGAGCATCTATAAATTTTTAGCTTAATACGATATTGACAAGTTTAAAAATTACTGGAGAGAAAAAGCCGCGGCTAAGAAAATTATGATAGAGAAAAAAAAGTGGTAGACTAGGCGTAATTAAGCCACACAAAAAATTATAGAAGAGTATTTATGAGTTGCTGTTTATGTCGGCGGGCTCCCAGACTATAAGTAAACATTATAAATTATAGCAAGCGTTTGTTGTTTGTTCTTATGCAGTAAAACGAACACGACATATTTTATAAGAATTTATTAAATTTGAAAAGAAGATTAAATTTAAGGTGATTTAATACTGGTTTTACTGAAGATGTGTCTACTGTGATATTGATGTTGATAAAGGTGGTAAGCTTAATTTTAGGTAAAATAAAATTAAAAAAACTGACTCAAAAAATGTATATGGCTAAAAATTATAAAATAAAAAAAAAATTTAAAAAACACACTTTTATTCACACTAACGTTAACGAACTAATGGAAAATTATTTTTTTAACAAAATTTCTAGTTAAATAGTATTCTAGCCTGTACATCTAATTTTACCATCTGTGTTAAATTGTTTAAAAAGAAAGATATTTAAATATTTATTTCCTTATTACAGTTTGAAAGCAAACATAGTTATTAATAAAAGATTTAACGTTTGAATATAACCTTTGTTTCTTTGGAACACATCGTCTTGTGTCAATGCAAAATTTATTTTTTAGTTTTAGTTCGTTTTCAATAAATCCAAGATTTAAACTAAATTTAGAGTGAAATGGATATTGTTTGATGGTTTACTGTTTCTGGTTTTGTTTTAAATTCGAATGAAATTAAAATAAAATATATATTGTTTGGCAGTTACTTCTTTCTGGCAATAGAATAATAATAATATATTTTTTTTCTATAAATGGAAAGAGATAAAAGTGCTGCATGGGATCCTGTATTTTTGTGTTTATTTTTACAGGAGCCTTTTCTTTTGTGGAAATTATATTCAATATAAAATTTGAATTTTAAAGAAAGCTTCAATTATTTTTATAGTTTTATAGTGTACATACACATAATATATAAAATATTGCTTATCCTGTATATTTTATAATCTAAGATCCTTTTGCTTCCAAAAAATTTTTTGTATCCATTTTCGCTGAAAAAATAGAAAATCGTTTATTAAAACTATTTATATTACAATCTATATATAAATCATAATTGCTTTATTAGCCAATAAGATAATAAAATTAAATTTATTTTGGATTTTTGAGATCAAATAAACTCAAGTAAGTAAAGAAGTAAAGGGAATTTTTTCAATTCAAATATATGGTTTGAAGTTTCTCAGAAAAAAAATCCAATTCACATTTTTCGTGTTGCGGATGGGATAATAAAATTAACTTATTTTGAGTAACTTATCCTATTTGTAGTTTACAATTATTTAACAAACTATCCATTTGACAGATAACATAAAAGATTTTTTCGATCTCGAAAAAATCGACATTCAAAATAAAAGAAACTTTTAATAATACTTTCGAATAGCAATTTCTTTATATCTTTATATCTTTTATTTTTATTTCTCTTACGCTTTTTAAAAGATGTCAATGTCAAAGTTTGAAATGAAAGCGTTAGGAAATGCCCCCACTTCTCTTGGTATAAATCTTGAATAAAACAAATCTTCTTCTGTTTGGTATGTACTGCAATCCCATTTCCACTCCAATGGATTGCAACAAAAAATTAGATTCTACGTTTTGTCCAAAGAACGATGAAGAGAAAATCGAAATGGCTAATATACTCTACCAAGAGATGATAGGATGTTTACTATTCTTAGCAAATGTGTCGAGACCAGATATAAGTTTTTCATGTAAACTATCTTAGTCGATCCAATCAAAATTAAGGAAAAGCCCATTGAAAAGCTGAAAAAATGGTACTACGTTATCTGATAGGTAAAAAACAAGTTATTTTTTAGAAGGAAAGAAAAGAATGAGTGTGATAAAATAATTGGTTTAGTCATTCGGATTATGCAGCAGACTTAGATGAAAGAAAGTCGGTTTCTGGTTTTGTTTTTCAAGCAGGTGAGAGTTGTATTTCTTGAATATCAAAGAAGAAATCTCTAGTTGCTCTCTCTACTTCGAAAGCGGAATTTGTGTCAAAAAGCTTGGCGATGCAGGAGCTTTTATGGTTGCGTTATTTTTATAAGGAATTTTTTAAGGAGCCAGAAATGATCTTACATTGCGACAACAAGGGTGCACTTTGTATGACTTTGAACAAAGGATACCACTCAAGAACCAAGCATATTTATGTACGTCATGATTTCTTGAGGGATTGTATTAGAAACAATTGTTGCTCCCTCGAGTATACGTGTTCAGAGGATATGCTGGCGGATATCTTTACCAATCCTCTATCAAGAGTACGACGTTTGAATGTTTTTGCCGTCATATGAAGTTTAGGGAGTGTTGAAGAAATACGAAAACATATATTGTATTAATTTGAAATTCGGTAGCCTTAGCTTTTCTAAATTTTGTTTGATTTATATAATTTTCATTAAAAATAAATTATTCTTTTTTCTGAGTTAAACAAAATATAGTTAAGTTGAATTTTTTATTTTTTCCAATAGCGTCATAGCTTTTCAGATTTCGTTATAACCACTTTGGCAGATTTTATCATTAGCTGTAGAACGGTGTTATACAGCCAACCTCATCTATATACCCTATTACTGTTTGAGTACTACTTTATTTACTACTAGCATTTTCTTCAATTTTTTCAACATATTTCCTTTTAAATTATATGTTTTTTGTTCAATAGAATAATGCAACAGACATTGTTTCTACAAATATATATATTGCATCCGTGTGAAAAGTAAAAAAATTCAATATTTTTCAACAAGTAAAAAATTTTTTTTTTGTTATATATAATGTTTACAATGACTTTCCGTTTCAGAGTAGCAATCTATTGTTTTTCTTTTGTAGCAAAAATGAGTTTGATTTTAAACAAAAATAAAATAAATGTGAAAAACTTTAATTAAATAGCAAACATTATATATCTTTTTTCACATTGAAAAACTTTCAAGTCTTTGAAACAACTTTTCCTGTTTTTTGAATGTCATTACTTTTGTTAATAAAACGTTATACAATATATAATTTACAATCACGCCTCTAGTCTAGTATTCTGTGTTGTTTTGGCATTCATATGTTTGTAGTTCAATTTTAATGAGCAACTTGTTGATGCATTTTTTCCGTATGCATATATTTCAACAAAATATATAAATATAAACACTTAGTAAGTTTGCATTGTTTTGTTTTGAAGTACATAAAAATTTAACAGTTTTCAAACAAAACCAATTAAAAGAATAATTGAAAAAATGTTATCTAATTACATTAACAATAATAATTGCGGGTAATTTAAATGTTTTTAACCGACTTAAAAAAGAAAGAAGGTTCCATGTTGCACTCGTGTTTTTTTTGTTTTTATGTTCATGGATTTCTTGAAAATGACTTATTTGATTGGGAATGTTTAAGTTTTATTCTATCAAAGGATGCCGATTGAGCTAGTCCAATATTTGTGCTATGACATGGAAAATTTCGTTTTCAGAAAATTAAAAAAATAGTACATTATGATGCCAGGACGTAAAGCTAAAGATTTTGGACTGATGTGGAGTTTGCAAATCGAGGCGCTAGCCGAGATTTGCACCCACATTAAGTCCAAAATAGCTTACGTCCGTGCATCATATACTATTTTTTATTCGCCGCAAGCAAAATATTTTAAGAAAAGTTGTTTATTCTAAATTAAAATTATAAATTTTCATAAATTTTAAAATAAAAATTTGTGAAACAAGTAACCTTTGACAAAACATTTATTATTTTTTCCAAATTATTGTGTAGCTATAACAACAAATGATAACAACTATCTTAATTGGATAATAAAATTTTGAATTTGAGGGTTGCTTTGATAAAAATTTTTATTTTTCATAGAATTCAAACAAATACAAATGCTTTTTACTTTTTTGGACGTAGCTATGACAACAAAATAAATAGTTGAAAAGTGATACTTTAAAGCCGCAAATCACAGTAATAAAATAACACTTTAATATGTAGGCGAATAAAAAACTTATTTTTAACGTCTTTTCCCCAGCTTCTCCAAAAAGCCATAATCTGTTTAGATGGTTTAAGCTGTATTCTATTGCGATAAATGCTGAGGTGATTTTATATAACTTTCTTTGATATGAAATATGCCATTTTCATAAAATCATTAGACCACATTGCCTAGATTATAATTGATAAATTCGATTCTTTCAAGGCTTTTGTGTTATTACTCTAAAAAAGCTTTTTTCTGCTATCAACCTTAAAATTTCTACTTTCGATGTTTGTTCGTCAACAGTGATAAAAAAAACCTTTAAAAATTGCTTTCGTCCCTAGTGATGTAAGCAAATTTTATAAAAGCCTTCTATTTTCTGATTTCTAAAATAGCATAACCATCCTAGAATACTCGTCATTTGTTTTATTTTAGACTTTTGGAGTATAGAAGAAAGTAATAAATATAAATGGCAAAATACATAAAAATCAAGAGAATCAATTGAATGAAATAGTTTTGTTAGTGGTACTTTATCCCTCCTGGGAAGATGTTAATTTATTTTAGAATTATTTACTGATAATATGCATTAAAAATGTACAAATAATAATAGTATAAACATTATTTTTAGACACGTTAACAACTGCACCACAAAATATAAACATCTGCCAAAAGAGCCGAACTCACTGGCATTGAAAAGGTTACGAGTTCAAATCACAACCGAAACATGTAGAAAGAGAAAAATGTAGTTTTAATGTAATAAACTGTAAGGTTTATTCAGAGAAACCCAAAAATGTTTACGAATTGAAAAAAATTTAAAGGATTCACATAGCTTTTGCTTGAGATTCATTGCTCATTCTCCGGTGTACAAATAACAAAACCTTATAAGGATATTAGGTCAAAGAAAGTCGCAAATTGATTTCACATTGATTGGCAACAATTAACTTTATAACCATGTATTATAAACGGTTTAATCCGTTTATATTCCGGGATTAATTATTTAATCAAAAATAAAATACAGTGGCCTCTGGCCCAGAAAAATCTATAAAAAAAGTTATTTTACTGATCATATTGACCGAAATTTCAGAATATATTTGTAAAAATAATAATATATAAAAATAAAATAGAAAAACTTAACAAATTGAATGATGCCATTTTTCAGGGTTTGGCTTCCTACATGCAATACTTTGACTTTAATAATATCCTTTTATATCTCACTTGCTGATATTTATGCCATAACGTTGAATCGTAGAAATATTAAAAATGATTCTCATATGTTTGAGGAATGTCGATTAAAAGTTAAAATTTTAATGTTTTTTGTTTTGTAATGTCTATCTGTTGTAATGTCTATCGAAGATAGAGGGGGGAACAGGAAATATGTTTACATTTTTGAAAAGTCGAAAACTGTGGTTTCGAGATTTGCAGAAAAAATTGTTTTGAGTTAAAATAAATAAATTTTTATTTAAGCTTAGTCCAAAGCAATTTTTTTTTTGTAATTTTTGCCAACACAGTTTTCGACTTATCTTCAAAAATGCAAAAATTTGCAAATTTTTCAAAAAGAAAGTATTTAAAAAAGTTTACGGCTATAGAAAATGTACAAATTGAACGAAAACATTAGTAGCGGTCGACTCATCATTTAGATGATGGTTGGAGGTGAAAAAATTTAGTTTTTTTTTACATGGAAGGTTTACAATGCAGTCTAGTCTAGGAACAGTTGACACATACAGTGGTCCCAGAAAGGATATAATCGAGTAGAATCTGCATTGATTCTATTTTCCATATCTGTTAATATGCTGTTATTTGAGTTGAAATCTGTTATGTTAAAATTAGTACCTCTGGAGTCCTCATTACATCAGGAGGTACAGTAGAATCGGTGAAAAATCCAGTCGAATATCACTATCGTCCTTCGTTTCGATTATAAATGTAATACTGTTAGTAAAATAGATTACGGGTTGCTCCCCCCGAGTTTTTGATGTTCAAACGTACTGTTACGGTCCCAAAGCTTTTGCCTAGACTTTTTCAGGCACCACTCAGTACTTTTTAAACTATTTCCACGTCTCATAGGATCATCCAACTACTCAAGGTGTTTTTAAGGCGGTCATGGCAAGCTTTTGCACATTTTTCTTCGACCACTTTGGCATTCTGGCTTTTCCATTGTCACCCGCCTTATAGCTTGCTTTGGACGCTGTCACTTTGTTTCCAGCCGTCTTTGGAGGAGTATCGGCAAATAGAGGAGGCAAGTATCTCCTTTATCCTGAACATGTGATGTGTAAAACGTTTAGTTGGTTTTTCCCGCGATATCTGAAATACTGAGTACCCTTTGGGTAATGATGTATGCTAAAACACATAAATGCGACATCAGAATCCAAGGGTTTTCTACATTCTTGTTTGAGAACATCAAACTTAACTGTACAGTTGTATGACACAGAGATATGTTACATTCGATTGGTTTTTTATTCTTTTTTAGTCCAGTTTTTTATTATTTCTAGGCCGCCACGCAAAGTTATGAGCATGCTGCGGAATAGAACCGTTAAAATAACCTGCAGCAATTTTTGACATTTGCAGATTAGTATTGGCGTAGTTTACTTCAGACGTTAGAAATATTTTTTTCGTGATATATTTTTTATATATTTAAGGGTATGCTGAAAAATCAGGCATGAACCCAAGTATCAGGTATGGTCCCAAACTGTTTTTGGTTTCCGCGATAGGTTTCAAGTCTACGCTCCGGTATAGTGAAAAATCAAAGAGTTTTTGCTTCGTCATCAAATGAATCAAAGTTCGATTCCTCCAACACCAGATTGAAATAAACCGTCATCATGTAAAAACAATACAATCACTGAATGAAAATCTTTTTTATTTCAGTTACTGCCCTTTGAATATCGCAAATAGAGTCACCGATTAATTTTAATAAATGTATTTGCTGTCCTTCCCAGTTTTAGTTAATCTAATAATTATATGAACATACTTAACTTTAAATATATAACTTAATAGTAAAAAAACCTTGTTTCAAACTAAATAAATTGAAACCTTTTACCGCCTCTGTTTCAAAATAGTACTTTGTGTATCGAGGTGCACAAAGTTGATTTTTTCTGCACTCGTCGTAATTTCGTCCAACGAGGCGAAACGAGTTTGACAAATATACGACAAGTGCGGAAAAAAGAAATTTGTGCAACGAGTTGCACACAACGTTTTTTGCACTTCCGAATCACAATTAAACAAAATTATTCTGCAACCAAATTTTTTACAATCTTTATCCATATTAAAATATAAGTAAACATTTCTATTATAAACTTAGCATTGAGATTTGAGACAATTTTCCATGAAAAATAAAACAGTGCGGAAAAATAAAACAATGCGGAAAAATCTCACTTTTTGACATTGTTGACAATATCGAAATACGTTGAATTGTGGTTCGGAATTGCAAAATAGTATATTACATATCTAGAGTTGTAAATAGCATTTTACATGCGAGGGAAAATTTTGCGCACGAGACGCGTAGCGTCGAGTGCAGTATCTTCACGAGCATGGAAAATGCTTTACAACTCGAGATTTGTTATATACTTTTTCTACGACTTTGTTTTAATGCCCAAAATCATGTAATTACTTGAAAAAATGAACTACTAATTATAAATTAAATGCAAATAGTTTACAAATTGTGGTAGGCTTTGCATTATTCTGTGTCAAAATGAATTGAAATACTTAATTTTTAAAAATCAAATTTTTCTTTAAATGAAAATTTTTCTTTTTCTTAAAAGCGTGCGGTAATATATATATATATATGAAAATCCATTACCGCACGCTTTTTTTTACTTACCGCACGCTATTTGAAGTAATCAATTTACATGTCATGGATAGTATGATGTAATTTATAATTTACTGTGATAGGAGTAGAAAAATGGATTTTTCAAATTCACAGCAATCAATGCAACAAAAATAAAACAAAATTGCTCAATTACTACCGTACTTATACATTTTGTATTTATTTTATTTCCTATTAGTGGAGTCATATTATTAAAAAAAAGTGATATTTTTGATGTAAGAGCAAAGTTGAATTTTTTTTTGTTTTATGTTAAGGACATAAAAGTTAGTGGGCATGTAATTATTTAGCAAATTTGGAGGTCCGGAAGTGCCTCAAAAATGGCAAAAAATGGTTTTTTGGTGTTTTTTGAGTAGGTCGCTTCACTATTTTTGAAATATTTCGGGCTTTAATGATCATAAAAAAAAAAAAATTGAAAAATGTTTGTGATTAAATTTCAAATGTATTTTAATAGTTTTAATATGGGATTTAATTTTTATGAAAAAATTTCAATTTTTTCGGCCACGATTGGCATTTTTCGTTAAATTTGGCAAATGGTGCCATTTTATGAGAAGTCATCCAAAATAAAAATTTTTTTTTTTAATCTGTACTTTTTTTTATCTACTTTAACCTAAGTATAATTAAAATTATGTTGCCTTAGTTTAAATGCTCATTTTTGGACATGCAAAAAAAACATTAATTTTTGCATTTTTTGACATTCTACCATATATACGATATTATTTATGCTATTATCATGTATTTTGCATAAAAGTGAAATATGCAATTCAAATTAATAAAAAATGTTTTTTTAAATTATATATAACCTACAAAACTTTTTTTTCTTGCAATGCCCTAAATTGCTTTTGGTAAATAATTAAAATGTTATTACAATTATTGTAAATATTTGATATAAGATTTTGAAAAAATGTAATATTCAATTTTTTTCAAACATTTTTCAAACATATAAAATACACAGCATAAATAATTTTACGCCTATTATGTTTTCAATTGAAAATTCTATATGTGTTATTATGGTTTTTCATATTATTCACATATTTATTTATATATTTGAATATTTTTTATTAATTTGAATTGCATATTTCGCTTTTATGCAAAATACATGATAATAGCATAAATAATATCGTATATATGGTAAAATGTCAAAAAATGCAAAAATTAATGTTTTTTTTCATGCCCAAAAATGGGCATTTGAATTAAGGCAACATAATTTTAATTATACTAAGGTTAAAGTAGATAAAAAAAAGTACAGATTAAAAAAAAATTTTTTATTTTGGATGACTTCTCATAAAATGGCACCATTTGCCAAATTTAACGAAAAATGCCAATCGTGGCCGAAAAAATTGAAATTTTTTCATAAAAATTAAATCCCATATTAAAACTATTAAAATACATGTTTCCTGAAATTTTCATGAAAATTCGACGATTTTTCCGCCCCTTATCATAAATTTAGTAAAAAAAAAAAGTCACGCGATTCGGTTTTTTGAGGTTAGGTTACACTTTCAAAGTATCTTACCCCCCTAGATGAATTTGAAATTTAATCACAAACATTTTTCAATTTTTTTTTTTTTATGATCATTAGAGCCCCAAATATTTCAAAAATAGTGAAGCGACCTACTCAAAAAACACCAAAAATCCATTTTTTGCCATTTTTGAGGCACTTCCGGACCTCCAAATTTGCTAAATAATTACATGCCCACTAACTTTTATGTCCTTAACATAAAACAAAAAAAAATTCAACTTTGCTCTTACATCAATATAAAATGCTAATATGACTCCACTATATCTAATCTCTTTAACTATAAATTTAATTATGGTAGGAATAATGTATGTAATCTGATTATAGCCTCGAAAATACTGTGTGGTAAGATCAATTAAAATTTTCTGTGAAAGAAGAAAATTGCAAATAAAATTAATTACTAATATTCTAATAAACATTTGTTTTTTTATTTTTAAATATAAATTAATAACAAATTTAAAAGAATTACCAACGAACGTAATTAGATAAATATTAACCAGATACATATATGAAAAAGATTGTTAGGAAATTTGGATTCTAATAAATTTGGATTTGTAATATATGAAATTAAATCGTTGTCTTCGAAGAATTAGAAATATTTGCGGTTTATATTAAAAGATCGTGTCTTGTGATTCGTGTAAGTTGTAAATCAATTAAAGCTCGATTAGTCATCGATAACGATGTGTATATGACAACCAGCGACTGTGATATCAACAATGATATATCAACCGATGATTTAATATTATTAATTGTCAGGCATGTCGAACAAATTAGCAATACATTAATGGGGCCTTAAATGTTAATTCAACTGAAGCACAGTTGTTGACTATTTTATGATCGAAGACCGAGCCCTCTAATGATATTTCAGTTATTATTTGTAACGAACACATAGGCGAATGTGAAAGCGATTGGACATCACAATTTCCAATGACTTACTCTGGAACGATAATATAAAATGTAATGGCAAAGAGAGCGACAAAAAAACTCGGCCTCCTTAATATATGTAAAAAATATTTCACTCCGTATCAATCACTCCACATTTATAAGTCCTATATTCGTTCTTGTATGGAGTATTGTTGTCAATGTGTTTCATCTATGTGTTTCGTCTATTTTCATCTTGTTGTGTTTGGACTCTGTTCAAAATCGTGCTATTTGAGCTGTGGGTGATTGAACTGTGGATGAAATCGGATCCATTATGCCTCAACCATATTCTTTTCCCTGTTTTACTGGTCAATAGGTTTGTGCAAAGAATCAAACTGTCGAGATCATTGCTGTAATAGTGACAATGCATAAGGGTTCCTTTGTCCGTTCAGCGTACAAATGAAATGCTTTGCCCGAATCAATCTCAGGTGCATTTAATTCACAAAAATCTGTTTTTTACCTTTAAAACCTTAAAAACTGTAACAAAAAGCCTTGAGCACCTTAGAACGCATGTTGTTGTGGGACTTCGGTTTTAAAGAATTTTTATCTGTTTTGTGACACATGTGACCTGTATCAGTGTCAACAATTTAATTAATATATTTCCTTGTTGTGTTTTACTTGGTCAGTGGTGAGATATTTTAATTTACCAACCTTCCTATTATGACGAACTTTCAGTCATTTGATAAATGGATGAATTGTAATAGTTTTATATTTAAAATCAGTTCTACCAGATTTAGAAATAAACCCGTATCTTACAAATACGGCTGGCTACTGAAATACCATTGAGAAATTATTTTACAGTTTTTTCTGATATTTTTTGAATTGTTTTTACTTTTACTATATTTTTTATTCATAATTAGAGAAAAATTTTTACGAATGTAATGCCATGATATCAAACGAGTACTAACAACAATAAAAACAATGAAAGCGAAAAACAAATATGTATGTATTAATTTATATTTTCCTGATTGGATGAATGAACATTTTTTCATATACTGGCTTATAATATTCACGAATTTTCCTCTCAACTATTATATATACAAGTATTTAATGCTGATTCTTTCCAAAGGATGCACAATATTTGTTTGTTCATTGTTATTGTTTTTTCTAAATTTTCAGAAAATAGGAAAATCCGATTTTTGCATGGAATTTATTTTACCATTTACTGTAACAGGAAATTATTTTATATTTTTATTTATTTTTGTTTTTGTTCAGTTCTGCTTTTGTTAAATCAAAGTTTTACTGAAGACTGGTTGGTGGTGATGTTGAGACTTGAGGGTATGAAAAATATTTATTATGAACATTTAATTTTTGATATGATTATAGTTATTTGTATTTACTTCTGGCAAATTAGTGTATTTTGCAATCGATCTACAAATTAAAAACTTTTATTATACCTACTTATTTGCATACTGGATAAAATAAAATATACCAATCGATATACCAATAGTTATACCAATACTATACCAATAGTTACAAATTAAATAAGTAAGTACGTTAAGTATTGAGGGCTGTTAGAGTGTTTTACCGACTGAGGATATACGTTTTGAGGTCGAGACGAAGTCGAGATCTCTAATATATCCGAAATCGGTAATACTCTTAATGCTCAAATTGCTTATTACATTTTTTACACGATCAATAAAAATTCAATTAAAATTATTAAAATAATAAACTTCATTTTTAAGTTTTAATGTTTTGAAGAAAATTTCTTAAAATTTCAATTCAGAATAGCAAGCTCTGCGTTTCTTCATATTTCTATAGGTTTTAGGTAGATTTCATATAAAAATCTACTTATTGCAATGGGCATCTCGGACTTTCGGAAAAATTTTGGTGCCAAACGACTATATATGATAAGCGGAGACGGAAAAACAAAAAAAAAAAATTATATATATATATTAGGGTGGCCCTTAAAAACAAAAATTTTTATTTTTTTTACGGCACCCTCCTATTTCGTGTGAAATATTATTTGCAAAATCTGATATCTATCGGTCAATTTTAAGACGTGCCTCCGACCACTTAAAGTTGAGAAATTTTGTTCTGGACCCTAAAAAAAAATTTTTTTTTTGTGCGACACCCTCTCATTTCGTGTCAATACCCATAAAAAAATTATGTGTAAAAATTGAAATCAATCGTTCAACTCTAAGGGGTGCCCCCGGCCACTTAAAGTTAAGAGGTTTGGTTGTGGCCATTACAAAGAAAAATTTTAATTTTTTGTACGGCACCCTCCCATTTGGTGTCGATACCCATAAAAATATTATGCGTAAAATTTGAAATCAATCGGTCAACTCTAAGGGGTGCCCCCGGCCACTTGGAGTTGAGAGGTTTTGTTGTGGCCATTATAAAGAAAAATTTAAATTTTTTGTACGACACCCTCCGATTTGGTGTTGATACCCATAAAAATTCTATGTGTAAAATTTGAAATCCATCGGTCAACTCTAAGGGGTTCACCTGACCACTTAAAGTTGAAAGGTTTGGTTGTGGCTATTACAAAGAAAAATTTAAATTTTTTGTACGACACCCTTCCATTTGGTGTCGATACCCATAAAAATATTATTTGTAAAATTTGAAATCAATCGGTCAACTCTAAGGGGTGCCTCCGGCACCTTAAAGTTGAGGGGTTTTGTTGTGGCTATTATAAAGAAAAATTTAAATTTTTTGTACGCCACCCTCCAATTTGATGTCGATACCCATAAAAATATGATGTTTAAAATTAGAAATCCATCGGTCAACTCTAAGGGGTGCCCCTGGCCACTTAAAGTTGAGAGGTTTGGTTGTGGCAGTTACAAAGAAAAATTTGAATTTTTTGTACGACACCCTTCCATTTGGTGTCGATACCCATAAAAATATTATTTGTAAAATTTGAAATCAATCGGTCAACTCTAAGGGGTAGCTCCGGCCACTTAAAGTTGAGGGGTTTTGTTGTGGCCATAATAAAGAAAAATTTAAATTTTTTGTACCACACCCTCCCATTTCATGTCAATACCCGTAAAAATATTATGTTCAAAATTTGAAATCAATTGGTCAATTCTAAGACGTGCCTCAATCCGATCAATTCAATTTTTCAGTACATATTCGATTGTCAAGAGAATGACATTCCATTCAAGAGAATGACATGGACGACATATGGTTTCAACAAGACGGGGCCATATGTCACACAGCCAACGTAACCATCGATATTTTACGTATTTTACGCACTGTTTTTGAAAATTGAATAATCAGCCGAAATTGTGATGTCAATGGCGGCCACCTCGGAGCTGTGATTTGAGCCCTTTGGATTATTTTCTGTGGAGAGACATTAAGGATAAATGTTACTCAAAGCATCCAGAGAAAATTGAAGAGTTGAAACATCGAATCGAAGTTGCCATTGACGAGATTCGACCCGAAACAATCGAAAATGTACTGAAAAATTGGGTTGATCGGATGAGGTACTGCCGAGCCAGTCGTGGTGGTCACGAATGATATTGTGTTCCATTATAAAATTACAAAGTTCAACCTTTTCAATAAAGCTCAGAAATTTGAAAAAATTACAGGTAGTTTTTTTTTTGTAGCCGCTTCAAATTTAAAACTTTAAATGGCCCACCCTATATAAACTTTGTATATACATATTTTATTTAGTTATTTATTTTCTGTATATAAGAACTAATGCAGGTAAAACCTCTTTGGGGGATTTGCCATTTATTACAATTTGACATCTCTAATCGCCCACTTTATTTAAAATATTTGTATGTACCTCTGACTATTGTTTTGAAATAGTATTATGTATTATGAATTTTATGTTTACGAACTAAAATCATGTTTCGGTTTTCGACGAATACAGGTCATCGAATTAATGTATGCTATGAAAATGTTACAGGAATCTCTTTTTATTAAAAATTACTGTGTAATAAAGATTACAATTCAAATAATAACTGCACCAACATAGCTATTAAGCCATAGTAACCTATATTACCTTTACTTTGTAAAAAAACTTGACGTCCGATACGTTTTTTAAACAACAAATAAATGCCTCCTTCGCAACTTTGATCGCATTTGTCGGCAGTCGTTAAAAAATAGTATGTATAGTTTGAGCAGAAAATAACATTGCTGCTCTGACATGATTGCTGGTTTCGGCTGCGCCTCAACCAGCAATTTTCATGCACGAGCAGCAATGTAGTACTTTCCTCTCTTAATATACAATCTACTATTACAAATCACAGGTCGGTAAGTAATTACTTACCGATCACGCAGCCGGTAAGGTTGACGTCCCGCGGTGTGAATAAAAACGATTTTTATTTAAATATGTAGGGCCATTTACAAGCTTCAATTTCAAATAATATTCTTTTTTTACTACTTGCATGAGAAATTCCTATCATTTACTCAAAAACCCAAGACAAAAGTTAATTTTCTCAGCTATGGTTACTAATTCAGATTCCCCACACCTAATAATAAGTATTTTAGCACCTTGGTAAATAACAAAAATATAACTTTTGTTTGTTTGTTAAACTGAGTTCATCTTTGAATTTTTTTAGTTTCTTCCTACAGGTTAGTTTATTTGCAATTTTAATTCGTGTTGAACATTTCTGTTGAAATTTAGCTTAGTTGTGAGTTGTAGACTAAAAACATTCAAAATTTGGTTCATCAATTGAATAGGTTTTCAATTTCATGTCAAAAATAAATAAAAGCTATGTATATTTTTTAATGCAAAGCACATGTGATTTTTATATAGTTTTAAGAAAATTCATTGAAAATAAAATTCTAACTAAGCAGCCCTGAATAATAAATATCCAATACGCAATCCAATGATATGATAAACAATGTTTCGCCAAATTAAAATTTTTAGTTATTCACCATTTGCTTATTAATTGACATTTTATTTTGTGTATAATTAAAAGTTTTAGTGCATTTTTTACATCAAGTAGCAAAAAAAAATAGTATATAAACCTCGGTGAAGCAAATTTTCTCCATTTCGGCTCTTAATTCGCTCGAAACTCCGTTTCTCGCGAACTAATATTCACCTCAATGTAGAAAATTTACTTTATCACCTCGGTTTATACGGTACTATTATTTCATACTGATATCTAAAATGACATTTTTCGGATTATTTATGGTATACAAAAAGTTGAACTTTAGCGTCCTAGGACTTTATAAAATTTTATAAAGTCCTAGGACGTTAAAGTTTCTTCTTTTTGTACCATAAACGTTGAACTTTAACGTCCTAGGACTTAAAATTTTATAAAGTTCTAGGACGTTAAAGTTCAACTTTTTGAGCAAAATTTAAAACTCATTTCTTTTTATTTTAATAAATTTCCAGAATGAAATAAAATTTTGTATTTACCTCAAACGAAAAGTATTTTTAAAGGTACTCACTAGTAATTTCAGCCTCGGCTCGACGCCTCGGCCGTAAACAACTAGCTCGTACTTTAAAGTTTCACTTTTCGTTCTTGATAAATAAATAACTATTAAATGAAAACAAAACCAAAGCGTACCTGATAAAATTTTAGTTAGGATCAAATTTTCAGTTTCAATATTATCAGTTTTATTTAAATCGAAATACTTCTGAGAAAAATAAAATAAAAGGAAATAATTTTGAGCATTTCCCGATCGGCAAATATGTAAAATACAAAACATCTACATTAGTAAGTTATTTCGTAGGCATGCTTGTTCAAGATACGGAAAACCTTAATCATATTTAAATTTCTAGGCTACTGTCTTTTTAATACAAATACTATCACGTTAAACTCGCACAATACTTTATGTTAAAAAAAACGTCACTTAAATAGTACATTATAATGCAAGGACGTAAAGCTAAAGATTTTGGACGTATGTGGAGTTGTGGAGCCAAAATAGCTTACGTCCGTGCATCATATACTATTTTTTATTCACCACAAGCAAAATATTTGAAAAAAAAAATGTTTGTTCTAATTCAAAATTATAAATCTGCATAAATTTTGAAATAAAAATATGTTGAACAAGTAACCTTTGACAAAATATTTGTTATTTTTTCCAAATTATTGTATAACTATGATAACAAATTATAACAATAATTTTAATTGGATAATGAAATTTTGAATTTAATGGTAGCTTTGATAAAAATTTCTATTTTTATAGAATTTAAACAAACACAAATATTTTTTACTTTTTTGGACGCAACTATGACAACAAAATATATGGTTAAAAACTGACACTTTACGCAGTGGCGTAGCTAGCATGGGTGGCACCCGGGGCGGATATTGTGGTGTCACCCCAAAAATAAAAACTGTCAATAATAATAAAAAGCCGATAAACGTAATTTATAATTTTTTTTAATTAATACAAATGAGCATTATTATTATAAGCCCGCAAGTAATTTTTAACTAATTTTAATTTGCTGAAACTCCTCTCACACGAAGCCACTAATACGCAAATAGTCATAAATAAGTTTAGTGCGACCGTAAGATTCGGAAGAAATTCTAAAAAATCCCATTCTACGATGAATTTCAAAAAGTCTAGGTACACCCAGTTAGAAACTGTAACATTGGCCGCTTTTAAATGCCTCCTCACCCTTTGTATCTCTATGAGGAGTTCTGTTGCCAATACCGCATCATAAAAACCAGTAAATTTTGATACCGATAATTTTAACTCGTTCGCCAAAAGCTAAGTGTTTGTCTGCACAACCTCGAACAATGAAGCTAAATCTTGAACTGACTTCAGTCTAGTTCGGAGTTCCTCGGTCAAGACATTCCAACATGTCCTTTTTAAGTTGAGCTTTCAGTGTCAGTCCAACATTCGGCTTTCCATTGGAATGTCATAGTCCTCCGATTTTTTCGCAGCAAGATCTATTGCCTCTTCTACAATGAGACTTCGTTATGAATTGACTCTATTTTTGTAGCTAATTGATCAATATTCAAGCCCGTGCTTTGCAATCCAATCTGAGCACAGATATTATTTCTCTTAGAATATCATTCCAAAACAAAAGATAGCAAAGAAACGAAAAATCACATGCTGCATTGTTAAGGTTCTGTGCAGCGCCTCTAGTGTCTACATTTTCTTGTTGATCACTTAACTTCTCAATTTCAGCCAAAATCCCATCAAAGTTTTCGGCCAATACTTTTACTGCAGCATAATGAGCACTCCAATGCGCTGTTAAGAGTATTTTAACAGTTGCTTTGTTGTGTTTAGCAAGTACTTCCCAGCGGCTAGTCGAAGCAGAAAAACATGTAAAAATGGCTTCCACTGACGAGTGTTGGCCGTATAAATTAATTGAATGATCTTTGCAGCCCACAAAAATTGCTTTGTTATTTTTTGCTTTAATAATAGCTTGCACCTCTCCATGTATACTACTCATAACAGCTGCATTATCATAACCTATGGGAGCGACAATTCATAACATCTATACCATCATTTTCAAGATTTTTACACTGAAAAAAACATGTCCTATTTTCAATCGAAATGCAGTTGTCTCAACCTCACCGTGCCGGCAGATATGGCGAATCGAAATTCGAGATTGATTCAACAACCGTACAATGATAAGCCGATGCAGTTGAGACAATCAGATGAAATATTTATGTGGAAATAAAATGTAGTTCAATTAATCTCAAATGGCTAGGATTCGATGACCCAATCACCCGTTAATCCGAAAGGTGAATCCGAAATTCAAATGATTAAAGAAACGCATACTAGAAAGATACAAAGCAAAACAAACCGGAATAATAAAATATCGACCCTTAGCTATCGTACCCGGACACGAGTAGGAAACTGGAATGTCAGAACTCTGATAGAAACATCGCGGTTAGCACAAGTTGAGAAAGTAATGAAAGAATATAACATCGAGATACTAGGACTCAGTGAAGTAAGATGGAAAAACAGCGGAGAGTTAACAACAAGTGAAGGAAACTATATGATGTTCTCTGGTAAATCCAACACACATGAACAAGGCGTAGCAATATTAACAACACCTAACGCAAAGAAAGCACTTCTCGAATGGAAACCAATCAGTAGCAGAATAATAACAGCAAGATTCCAATCGAAAATTAGAAACACAACGATCATACAGTGCTATGCACCTACCGAAGAAGCTGATGATGCGACAAAAGATGAATTCTACGAACAGCTCCAAGCCACGCTGGCTAGTACACACCGAAATGACATCAAAATAATACAAGGGGATTTCAATGCCAAAATTGGAACCGACAACACCGGAATCCCAAGTAGCAAAAATTGGTATTGCTTTGGGATGTCATTTCTTTATTGCAACTTAATTCATTCTTTTTTTGGTATGTTGAATATTTGTTACTTTAATGCTTCTTAAATCTTTCTTAAAATGGTATGGTCACCTGGGTTTTAAATCGGTATGTAACATCTCTTTTTAAGCATTCTTAAAGGCTTCTTAAATTGGTATTCATATAGAAAGATTAAATTGGAATGTACGAGCTCGAGTAAAGAATTCTTAAAGGCTTCTTAATTTGGTATGTATATTTGAAGTTGTAAATCGGTATGATAATCCGGCTTTAATACTTCGAATTTTTTACTTAAATTGGTATGATATTTTATGCTTTCTTTGTATACGTGTCAACATTTGACAGTTTTTATTGTTTGTTTGTTACGTTTATATCTTATGATTACTATACGTGTTTTGTTAAAATGGAACAAAATAGTTTGTTAAATTTATGGAGAAAAAAGAAACGAACCGGTTATTATAAGAGATCAAAGTATATGAAAATTCAAGAAATATTTAATCAGCAGTTAAAACGAAATTATGTAGAGCCTAGTTTGGTTACATCTGATACCATGAGCGATGTTGAGTCGATTCAAACAAAGGATACTCTGGCAGTCAATTCTAGTGTTTCTTCTGCAATATATTTCAAATCAGCCAAACTAACCAAATAACTAAACTATCCTAAATTTAAGTAAAATTTAAACAAATCCAATCGAATTATTCATAACTGTCAGGTACAGAAAAAAGTAAACATTGTATGTACTTAAATCGGTATTTCAATACTCGAAATAGTACAAATTTCTACTCAAATTGGTATGTCACATACCGTATTTTCGCAGTAATGTACACTAAAAAAACACATTGGCATATTCTTCATTATTAGTTCAGCAAAATAAACTTTGTAGCACTATCTAAAATTTAGTACGATTGACAAAACGTTTTACCGTTAGACAAATGTTTTATATGTTGTCCTTAATTTTAGATGATGCTACAAAAATAATTTGATTGAACTAATATTATAGATTGAACCAACTTTTTTTTCCAGTGTACAATTGAAAACTAATGATCATACCCAAAATAGTATAAATTCGTTCTTGGTTTTTCACCCGAATTAAGAAGGGATTTCAACTATTTTGGTATTGTGTCATACTAAATTAAGAAGATATTTGTACTTAATTTGAGAAATCATCATATACTTGATAATGAACAAGATTCCGCCATATTTTTATACAAAATTTTTAAAATACAATTTGAAAAATTTTCGTTAAAAATATAAATAATAAATACTGCTCCAATTTTTTATTTTAACTTATATTTAGATAGCTAACAACGATGTGAGCATGAATATGTTCAAGTTCTGATCAACAAAAAATTTTAAATAAAGTTTTAGGCGCATTGAATTTTGACATATTTTCAACAATTTAAATAAATTAGAGAAATTATAAAGGCGCGTGAGTTTTGAAGGGGTTAGAAGACCCCATTTTATCATAAAACTCGTACCGTTTGAAGATATTGGGTTAATGTTATCTTAAAACCGATTTTCAAACCCCCAATATATAATATATTTTTATTATCTTCTCAGCTTCTCTTCATAAAATTTTTAAACAGCACACAACATATTTTTTTTGTTTCATTTCATTATTGTCATTATCTTTAATTTAAATTAATTCAATAAAGAAAAAAAGAGATAGAAATATCTGTGTCACTCTTTGACTTTGATAGTATAACAAAAAAATGACATACCGATTTAAGAAAGAGTTAAACTGGAGTTAAGAAGGAGTTAAGAAGGACTTTAGTAGGAGTTAAAAATCACATGCCTATTTAAGAAGGAAATAAGATAGAAATACGCTTCTTAATTCGTTCTATCGGACCGCCCACATAGGCCTTTTTGTACTTAATTCATACTTAAATCCTTCTTTAAGAAGACGCGTTGCCTCGATTAAGTCTTCTTAACTCCTTCTTTAAGTACTGATAATCACTATTTTTGCTACTTGGGATGGAATCAGTCATGGGCAAACATGCACTAGAATCAACACGTAACAATAATGGAGAAAGGCTCATCGATTGTTGTGTCACAAATCAACTATTCATAGGAGGCAGCAAGTTCCCACACAAGAACATACACAAATACACTTGGACATCACCAAATGGAAGAACCAAGAATCAAATTGATCACGTACTGGTGAATAAGAAGTTTCTATCCTCACTACAAGACGTCAGAGCAAAACGAGGAGCAGACATACACAGCGACCATCAACTGGTAATTGCAACATTCAAAATTAAACCAGCCGCTGTAAAACAAAACAACAAGTCATGTCGGAGGAAATTTAACATCAATAGATTGAGCGACAAACATACAAATAACATCTTCAAAGAGTCGCTCCAGCTCAATCTACCAAACAACGAAACAACCAGCATTGATGAAAAATGGGAACAAGTTAAAGAAGCTTACGTCAAAACTGCTACAGATGTGCTAGACTACCAAGACAAATCACGGAAACCATGGATTAGCGATGAAACATGGAAGAAAATTGAAGAGCGTCGACAGCTCAAGTTGCAGTTGTGTCACCAGAACACAACCGAGATCCGCAACAAATATGAAAGTACAGCAAAACAAGTTAAAAAGATGGCAAGGAATGATCGCAGAAAATATACAGAAAGCATTCTCAAGACTGCGGAAACAGCAGCAGCTAATAGAAATATGCGCACACTACACAAATGCGTGAGAAAGGTCACCAACAAATATACAAACACTCCATCAATAAAGGATGAATCTGGTCAAACCCTCACAACTCATGAACAACAGCTAAATAGATGGAAAGAATACTTCGAAGACAACTGCCACCAACAAGAAAATAACTTGCAGTCTCCGGATGACAACTATAACGAAACTATTAGCACCCATCCACCAACGGAACGGGAAGTTAGAGATGCCATACAGAAACTCAAGAACAACAAATCTGCTGGTACAGATAATATATCAGCAGAATTACTCAAAGCAGATGTAAACACAACAGCAGAAACTCTAACACCACTATTAGTTGATGTATGGAACGAAGGTAAAATACCAACCAAATGGAAAGAAGGTTTAACCATAACAATCCCAAAGAAAGGTGATCTAAGAGAATGCAAAAATTGGAGAGGTATATCTCTGCTCAACACAATAATGAAAATACTAGCAATGATCATTCTCGAAAGAATATCTCCATCAATTAACATGAAACTAAGAAATGAACAAGCCGGCTTTAGACCAGGAAGAAGCTGTACCGATCATATCAACACAATCCGTATCATCATTGAGCAATCAAATGAATGGAATTCACCATTGTATCTCCTCTTCGTGGACTTCGAACGCGCCTTCGACTCAATCAACAGGAGCGCGATATGGAAGACACTTTGTGAAATGGGCATCCCGAAGAAAATAGTTGATCTAATCAAAGAAATGTACCGGGATGCTGCAAACAGAATACAATACAAAGGACAGCAAAGTGATGAATACTAAAACCACCGAGGAGTGAGACAAGGCTGTGTACTATCCCCGCTACTATTCCTAATAGTACTAGATAGTATCATGAGAAAGCTCGATGATGCAAGTCCAAATGGAATCCAATGGAATACAACAAGACGGCTCAATGATCTAGACTACGCAGATGACATCTGTCTACTTACACACACACATACGGACATGCAGCAGAAAATACAGAAGCTATCAACCCTTGCACATGAAGTCGGTCTCAACATTAATATCAGAAAAACAAAGGCTATGAGATTGAACACCAAAACGATAACACCAATTACCATCAACAATACACAAGTGGACGAAGTTGACAAATTTGTGTACCTTGGTTGTACTGTAGCAAAAACAGGCGGGACTGAAGAAGATATCAGTCAGCGTATCAACAAAGCCAGAAATACGTTCAATATGCTTCACAAGATCTGGAATGCATCCGTCCTGTCAAGAAAGACAAAGCTACGAATGTTCAATGCATGTGTCAAGTCAGTACTGCTGTATGGGTGTGAAACGTGGAAACTAACAAGAAAGATCACAAATAAACTACAGGTGTTTGTGAACAAATGCCCGAGAAGACTGATCAAATGCTTCTGGCCAAACACCATCAGTAACCAGGAGCTTCTACGGCAGACAGAGCAGCTAGACATTGAGACCGAGATAAAACAAAGAAAATGGAGATGGATAGGACATACACTGAGAAAATCAGTCGAAGATATAACAAGGATGTCCCTAGAGTGGAATCCACAAGGAAAAAGGAGAGTTGGAAGACCACCCATGACGTGGAAGAAAACGGTGCTAGCTGAAGCAAAACAAATCGGCAAGACATGGGGTGAACTGAAAGCGATTGCCCCGAACAGAGTCAGATGGTCCAGTCTAGTAGACGCCCTATGCTCCTAAATGGAGATAAAGGAAAAAAAAAAAAAAAAAAAAAGAAAAAATCTCAAATACTTAAATTTTAAAATGAAAAATTCACGATATAAGGCCAAAGATATATGTTTTCATGGAAATAGTTATTAACTTTATTCAACTACTGTTATATTGGATAGCACTTTATATTTTAATTACACGTCATTCTGTTATCAGGAAAATGTTACTGAGTGCTGAGTAGTTGTCCCAATCACGGTGAAATTGTTTGTAAATATCTTTTCTTTGCATGAATAATAAACTGCCATCTTCGAGATGAGGTTATCATTACTTCAATTTTTTTTTCAGTGTAAGAATTTCATCGCTTAAATCAGCGGCTTTTTTCCACGTAAAGGAAAAAATACAAGGAATACTTCCTTGATTTCCACTTTACTACCATCAATTTTCACATAACGAATCACTTCTGACATTTGATCAATATGTGAAATGTCAGGTGTGCTATCAAACATAATTCCAAAATATTTAACCGATTTAATTTCGTTGACAAGCTTAAACTTTACGTGGATCGCTAAAACATTTATGAACTCATTTTGTATATCTGGTGACAAATATGATACTTTTGGTGATTTGCCATGCTCCAAATTCAAAATGTGTTCTTTCAACACTACATCATACTTTGACAATAGTTTGGTTAGTTCTAAGAAATTGCCTTTATTTGAAGAACTTTGTAATTCATCATGTCCATGAAATGCTGGGTTTTGTTTAGATAAAAACAAACTTTTATCCAATAATCTTGATTAAAGATGTTTCCACTTCTGTTTTTTATTGTATATTAATTGCAAGGCTGCGTCTCGTATCGTTTTATGAATTTTTAACCTCATTTCCAAAGTTTTCCACTTTTCAAAATTCTCCAGATGTTCCTTTGAAGTTTTATGCTCGGCCACTTTGGGATTTAGTTTCCACCGCTTCTGATATCCAGTAGTAAATGTTGATTTTGTATTATTATTATTGGTGACAGCAAATACACAACAACAGAAGCAATACAGGACGCAAGTTATTATTTACAGGAGAATAAACAATCCATGGCCGTAGAATTTTTTCACCATTATTCATCATTTTATAAAACCATTCTTTAGAAAGATGGCGAACATCACCTTTTATGTCTAACCCGTGTCTAGATACAGTAACAAACGACCCTTCTCTATTTTGAAAATGTTCACTTTCTTTTTTTATGATTTCAATGCGAACATTACCAGAGCCGAGTATATTCCAATGTGATACATCTCTTAAGTCCTGAAGTGATTCACCCATGCAAGTACTGTCTTCGATAGTAGAAGCATTAGCGGCATTATCACTGTCATTTTCATTATTCCCTTCTACTTCGTCATCATAGGTTATCATTATTAATTCTGTATTGTTGCTGTTACTTTCCGAAGATGAGCCAATATTCTCTGAAACATTCGTTGCATCAACGTGATAATCAGTTTCTTTTGATGAACCTTGGATAACATCGGGTTTTGTAACATATTCATAGATTTGGTCTTTCTCTGCTGGAACAAACTTTTTCTTTAAAAAGTAGGAACTCCTCGTGGCATATTTATTTTTTGGGATATTTGCTAAACGAAATCTAAAAAAATATTTTTAATTATAGTATAGGTATCAGCAAAGCATTAATTCTAAATATATTTGTAGGATACATAATAGGTACATAGTTCATAATAAGTACACTGTGTTAACGACTAAATACACCGCAAGAAAATTACTTTATTTAAATTTCCTTGTAACAACTTATATTAAATAATATTTGATAAAATGGAATAAACAAATCTTATGCCTAATATTAAAAGGAACTATTTAAAAAAATATAAGTATGAAATCCTTAAAGATATTTTATATAAAGAATTGAAACCAAAATTAAATATCCAATTAGAATCATGCTCAATAATTTACAAAATTGAATGTGATTTTTGTGAAAAATTTTACATCGGGAAAACCGGAAAATGTTTTAAGGACTGATTTAAGGAATACCTGCCTAAGATGAAAAATAAACAAAATTTAAAGTTTATTTTTGCAAACCATTTACATAGTTAATAACAATAGCTACACCACTTTTTAAAAAAAATTGAAGGCTTTACATTTATGTAGCCAAGGATCTTTAAAAGAATCACTTGATGAGTTTGAAATTTCCAAGGTATTTAAAACCCAACGAAATGTACTTTTAAATGATAAACTTTCATTTAATTCAAATATATAAATATATAAAACTGAAAACAAACAGTATGAGTATGTATCAACCTACAAAAATTTGCAAAACTGCAGTAATTGCATAACTGCCATTTTATTCCACAGTAATTATTTTTGTGTCCATTGAAAAACGATCTATTTCAATTCATTTCTTGAGTTTCAATTTCAAGATAAAGGAAAAAAAATTATTTTGAGATCATTTACAAACACGGTAATTTGATTGTTTGTTAGTTTCCTTAGGTGTTTGCAATTAATTTGTTTGAAATGTAAAACATATATATTAGGTAGTAAGGTTAAGCGGATATTTTAGAAATAATTTTGGAATAGAGACATTGTAACTCAAGGGTGCCACCTTATCGACAAAGGGTGCCACATTATCGACGTAAACCACTTTTCCTATACATTATTCAGCATATGTGTTTTCAGACCTGGTCATTAAATAATCATGCTTGCATACTAAATAATATATCGTAAAAAACGGTCAATTCTATAGGAATTATTCTATAGGAATATTCAAAGCTATTGAGTAATTGTGGTGATGGGATTCAATGCTCAACATGTTGATTCGATTAATATTGTTAAAATTTTATTTCACGTAATAACTCAAAAATTTTAAAAAGTAGAATAGATTCTTTTTGAACCAATAACACATTTATAGGACACATTTATAAGTTATCACAATTTATAAATTAAAATTATATGGATAACCTGGTTAAAATGGTTTCTAAGTGATTTATCGTTGAAAACATGTGATGGTTTGTTTAAGTTTTTTACGTTCGGGTGTCACCCCAAAACGGTTTCGAAGTGATTTATCATTGAAAACATTGTGATGGTTTGTTTAAGTTGTTTACGTTCGGGTGTCACCCCAAAACGGTTTCGAAGTGATTTATCGTTGAAAACATTGTGATGGTTTGTTTAAGTTTTTTACGTTCGGGTGTCACCCCAAAACGGGTGACACCCGGGGCGGACCGCCCCCCCCCGCCCCCCCCCTAGCTACGCCTCTGACTTTACGGCCGCAAATCACAGTAATAAAGTACCACTTTAATATGTAGGCGAATAAAAACAATATTACTTATCTTGTGTATTTTATAATCTAAGAAGTAAACCGTTTGAAAAAAGATTAAACAAAAACAAAAAATCCAAAAAACCATGATGATTTTGAATTAAAATTGTTTGATAATGTTTGATTATAAATTATATGTGATGGTATAATAGTAGTTCTGACGTAGTTTATTTGATCTTTGGTGGACGTTCATTTGATCTTTGGTGGATTTATTTATATGTTATCACTAATTTTAACCAAATAAAACAAAACTGTTTCGAAATTGCATAAAGTAGTTTCGGTTAATGCATTTAATGTGTTTTGTGAAATTTGTTGGATAATTCCGTGTCTACTTAGTTTTTTGATTTTAACTAATTTGTTACATCTTATTCTACTTGTATGCATATCTGTCTGATCAAGAAATCTACCTATCTCTAGCGGACATCTTGACGCTCGGACTTGTATGTGCTCGGTGTAGGACAAATAGCAATTCTGTTTCCAAAAAAATACGGTCGAAATCAAAACTCTGTGTTGGTGCAACTCAAAAGAATACAAATTTCGATAATTCGGTGTTGGTACTTGTTCAGTTCAGTCGAAAAGAATACACTATATGTTAATTTAATTTGTATCAATATTTATAGCGTATCAAAATTAATAAAAATTAAGTCAAAACGATGTTGAATCTTCGTGAAATTGCTCAATTAATATAATCATATTAATAGGGAAAAACTATATTTAGTATTAAAATTTAAAACATCCTGCACCCAGAGAAATGGGTTTGGAGAAATTATACTTATTGAAGTAATAAAAACGCCAATTTTTATTTATGTATTAAATATTCCTCTTATGGATTCAACAAACTTAATTTTTAACATTATTCTCACATGAGAACGATTTATTCCTAAGTCAGGATGAAGCATTCACTAAAAAAAGTGCTTATTAATGTATGATCACTGAATATTTTGAATAATTTTAGAGAAAAATAAAAAGAAGTTACTGTTATTAATCCTTCAAAATATTTCATTATTCATCACTACGAATACATATTTTATGCTTAATATGTTTTATATATTCCAAATTTTCATAGTTTACAGAATTTTGTGATCTTTCTTTCCCTCTCTCAATCAACCAAATTCAACATACAATATTACTCGATAAACTCATTGTTTTATCAAGATTCCTCAGATGTAAACTTAAAACGTGAAGTAAAAATTTATATTGTGTGATGTACATTATATTGTTATTCAAAGTGTTTAAGGTAAGTTTAGAGTAAAAATAGTTTATTCCTCACAATAATTATATTCATTACAGTAATTAATGGAGCCATTCCTAAAAAGCAATTGATTGGAATTAATTTTGACAGCTCAGTACAAAGGAACTTTGTTTAAAAATGAATTAAATATTTAGAATTTACTAATATTTAGAATTACATTAAATTTATAATTGTTTATTTAAATATATAATAAAAGGAAATCTTAAAATACCAAAAAAATAAAGAAAATAATAAAATAAGAATAATGAATAAGTTATGTGTTTTAATATACCATCATATTATACATAGTTATAGATGAACTGATCATAAAACTATCACAATAAATATTTAATTTGACGTAATTGATAGAATTCTATTGCAGAGTTCATGACATAAATGCCATAACTAATGCATATATAAGTTTAACGCATACTTAATAACGACTTCTTTGGTTCCAATTTTTGGATTAAATTATTCATTGCCGGGGTACTATTCATTCCAATTAACGATAAAATTATGGTTAAACTAAGCACAATCCGTATATAAACTAACGACTTTTTTATTCATACAAGGAATAATCAATGCTTAGTACAAATTACATAGATAGTACTTAGTATGTAATTATTATTCCTCGACTAGTCACGGTTGAAAATTACACTTAATTATTGCATAGGCTATCCCTTATAGGAATTTTTCATCCAAATATTTCTCTGGGTGTGATAAGGATGTGGCCGAAACCTTTGGTGGAAAGAATCGCATATAAAGGTACAGTTTCAATGGTTTTTGTTTTTGTTCCTAATCATTTTGAATCTAAATTACCTAATTATTTACAGACATCTTGATGTGCACGAGATTTTTATAAAGGTGTGATAAAATTTGTAATATTTAATAACTCAATTTACTTATTAAAATCTGGAGGGACTGAAATCTCAAGCTCTGAGATATCAAGACATCGGTCTGGGTTAAGGATTTTGATAAAGTTTTCGGCAAAAACCTTTTATGAGACATTGATTTTAGTTTTGGGTATAGTTTATATAGTATATCAAACATAAAACTCTATGTAAAAGGACAAGTATTTTATCTCTGTTTAGAAATTTATTACAAAACTAACACGAAACATCAATACGTTGTCAAAAAATAATAACAGATCGTAAATACCCTATTAAATTAGCCAAAAGTTTCCAGCCGAAAGTCGATAATGTAGATTTTTAATAAAATATCATCCGAAAGAGACAACACGTAAGAGCAAAGTAATCTATGTAAAAAAGTTTGGGTAAAGAATCTTTTTCATGTGAAAAATCTCGGAAAATTCGCTTTTCTAAATTTTTTTACTCGTACTGCAAAAATCCTTCCTTTAAAGTGTTATGTCTAGAGATGGATCGAATTGATGACAATGGTTTATAGCTATCTCTTGGAAAAATATTGGGTCAAGTTTCATGTGGGAAATCTCGAAAAGTTCGATTTTCTTTATTTTGTATTAGCACTGTAAAATTCTTGTCTTTTAAGTGTTATATACGGAGATAGATCGAATTGATGACAATGGTCTATAGCAATCTCTTGGAAAAATATTAGGTCAAGTTTCATGTGGGAAATCTCGGAAAATTGGATTTTCTAAATTTTGTATTAGCACTGTAAAAATCTTGCCTTTAAAGTGTTATGTCTGCAGATGGATCGAATTGATGACAATGATCTATAACAATCTCTTGGAAAAATATTTGGTCAAGTTTCATGTGGGAAATCTCGGAAAATTGGATTTTCTAAATTTTGTATACGGAGATAGATCGAATTGATAACAATGGTCTATAGCAATCTCTTGGAAAAATATTAGGTCAAGTTTCATGTGGGAAATCTCGGAAAATTGGATTTTCTAAATTTTGTATTAGCACTGTAAAAATCTTGCCTTTAAAGTGTTATGTCTGCAGATGGATCGAATTGATGACAATGATCTATAACAATCTCTTGGAAAAATATTTGGTCAAGTTTCATGTGGAAAATCTCGGAAAATTCGATTTTCTAAATTTTGTATTAGCACTGTAAAATTCTTGTCTTTTAAGTGTTTTGTCTAGAGATAGATCGAATTGATGACATGGGTATATAGAAATCTCTTGGAAAAATATTGGGTCAAGTTTTATGTGGGAAATCTCGGAAAATTCCATTTTATGAATTTTCTATTAGGACTGTAAAAATCCTGCCTTTAAAGTGTTATGTCTGGAGATGGATTGAACAAGACTGTAGGCTATAGCAATCTCTGGAAAAAATATTGGGTCAAGTTTCATGTGGGAAATCTCGGATAATTTGATTTTCTGAATTTTGTATTAGCACTGTAAAATTCTTGTCTTTAAAGTGTAATGTCTGGAGATAGATCGAATTGATGACAATGGTCTAAAGCAATCTCTTGGAAAAATATTGGGTCAAGTTTGATGTTAGAAATATCGGAAAATTCGATTTTCTAAATTTTGTATTAGCACTGTAAAATTCTTGCCATCAAAGTGTTATGCCTGGAGATAAATCGAATTGATGACAACAGTCTAAAGCAATCTTTTGGAAAAATATTGGGTCAAGTTTCGTGAGGGAAATCTAGGAAAATTCGATTTTCTAAATTTTGTATTAGCACTGTAAAAATCTTACCTTTAAAGTGTTATGTCTGCAGATAGATCGAATTGATGTCAATGGTTTATAGCTCTCTCTTGGAAAAATATTGGATCAAGTTTCATGTGGCAAATATCGGAAAATTCGATTTTCTAAATTTAGTATTAGCACTGTAAAAATCTTGCCTTTAAAGTGTTGTCTGGAGATAGATGGAATTGATGGCAAATGTATATAGCAATCTCTTGGGAAAATATTGGGTCAAGTTTCATGTGGGAAATCTCGGAAAATTCGATTTTCTGAATTTTTAATTAGTACTGTAAAAATCCTGCCCTTAACATGTTATGTCTACAGATACATCCAATTGATGACAATGACCTATAACAATCTCTTGAAAAAATATTAGGTCAAGTTTCATGTGGGAAATCTCGGAAAATTCGATTTTCTAAATTTTGTATTAGCACTGTAAATAACTTGCCTTTAAAGTGTTATGTCTAGACATAGATCGAATTGATGACATTGATCTATAGAAGTCTCTAGAAAAAATATTCTGTCAAGTTTCATGTGGGAAATCTCGAAAAATTCGATTTTCTAAATCTTCAATTAGGACTGTAAAAATCCTGCCAAGTGTTATGTCTGCAAATGAATCAAATTGATGACAATAATCTATCGTAATCTCTTGGAAAAATATTGGGTCAAGTTTCATGTGGGAATTCTCGGAAAATTCGATTTTTTAAATTTTGTATAAGCACTGTAAAATTCTTGCCTTCAAAGTGTTATAACTGGAGAAAGATCGAATTGATGACAATGATCTATAGCAATCTCTTGGAAAAATATTGGGTCAAGTTTCATGTGGAAAATTTCGGAAAATTCGATTTTCTTAATTTTGTATTAGCACTGTGAACTGACCCGAGAGACTTTTTTAAATACCCGCGAGAATACTCAGATAATTTATCTAAAATTTGAGGTTTGAAAATTTTTATAACAAATCATAAATAAATCTAATTCTACAATTAATTTGTAAAATATAAAATTATTTTTAGTTGTAAATAGAATCTCAAAATATAGCATAGCTTGCAATCATTGCAAAATATACAAATCTATAAATATAGGTTGACCATTTTGTTTCTAAGTTAAATTAGTACAACATATTAAGAGCTAAAATATGTACTATCCTTAGTCTCACTTAACCTAGATATGTCTCTCCTAAGTCGAAAGGTTAACGTGTAAAGCGAAGTGGAGAAATTTGGTTTACATTGTAGTAGTAGTAGTAGTTTAAGGAAATCTTGTTGAGATTTGAGACCAACACCAGTAGTTGATAAAATACAATTTTCTGCCACGATTGCTTGGGAAAACACAGGGTTCAGAATTTTTATATATATTTTCCGTGGGTAACTGCCACAATTAAATTTCAAGTAATTTTTATTACAAGTTCGTACCAAACAATAGCTCGTATAGTTTTATTTCCGTATTTAAATTGGAACTTAAATTAAAATTTAACAATTTTCTTAAAAATCAGTACTTTCAGTACATAGTTTTAGAAATCCGTACCGCATATGTCTATCAGTACTGAAGCTAGAAAATCAGTACTGTATACTGATAAATTCAGTACGAATGGTAACTCTGTGTAAATATAATGAGAGAAAATCATTAAAATTAGTGAATTTAACAGGAAAAACAACGCTATGCATGGATTTAAAGAAGCATTGGAAACCATGAATATTGATGTAAAGAAGATTGTTTCCGTAACTACTGATGGTCCTCCAAGCATGATTGGCAAAAACGTTGGATTTATTACACATCTCAAGCAAAACTTTAACGGTCTATTAGAGAAATTTTATTGTATTACTCACCAAGAAGAAGTACTGTGTGTAAAAAAAGGATTGCAATCATTTTCAAAGGTTATGTCAATAGTGACAAATATTTTCAATTTTATTTCTGCTCGAGCTCTGAATAAGCGTTAATTCGCTGAATTACTATCTGAAATTGATTTTCTTCTCAGTATTCAGGTCTTTTAATGTATAGCAACGTTCGATGGTTCAGCCGTGGTGTGGTTCTAAATCGCTTTGTTACTCTTCTTGAGGAAATAAAGCTCTTTCTACTTGAAAAGGGTGTAAATTATCCTGAGCTCACAAATTTGCAATGGTTAAATGATCTAATGTTCTTTTGTGATATAACACTTTAACGAACTTTATTAGAAACTTCAAGGGCGTGGACAAATTGCATTAACTATGTATGAAAACATTAAACTGTTTGTTTAAAAATTAGATAAAAATTTATAAATGATTTGAATATGAAAACTATGACATATTGCCCACGTTTGCGTGCACAATTTGAAACAAAGGTGTTTTTGGTAATAATATTGAGGAGAATGAGCATTCAATCAATAAATATGTATCAATTATAGAAGAAATCAAAGAATCATTTAAAATCAGATCTATTCAATTTAAACAACTGGAAACTACATTGCCTCATTAAATTGAATTCAAAAACATGGAACTAGAGTTCTTCAATCGGTTGAATATTAATAATTTAGAAATCGAATTAGTCGAATTTCAAAATTATCGTTTATGGATAAAAAACTCAAAGATTTGATTGCAAAAATAGAATCAAATAGTTCCCTAATGAATTTTAATGAGTCAGCCGAAGAAAATATTAAAAGTATTATACTCCAAACTTGAAATTCTTTGCCAAATAAATTTATCTGCATGAATTTAGCAAATGCTGTATTACCAATGTTTGGATCATCTTATTTCTGTGAGCAGCTATTTTCATCATTTAATTACACACAAGCAGCTTTTTCATCATTTAATTACAAGTCCTTGGAAAGAAATCGGCTCGGGACAGAAACAACTGTCGCATGTGTGAAATTAAGGACAACAGCATATCAACCAGATATACAAAAATTATCGTTTCAAAAGCAGCAGTATATTTCCCATTAGTATTTTTAGGGTTCCGTTTCTTATACGGAACACTATTGGTGAGAGTAAAACGTGTTTTTCACATTATATCGATTATCTCGTAAACTATAAATGCTATGGACTTGAAATTTGAGGTGCGTATAAAACTAATCTGTCCACATGAAATGACGAATACAAATAAAACTAAAGTGGTTTTCGTTTGGTTTACAGGGGTTCGATGTGAGACCTTTGAGAAAATAGATTTTTTTATAGATTCAAGTAGGGTATCATATGAAAGGGCTTTATTTCAGTATTCCTTAAAAATTTATCTTGGAATTTTACACCTCACCATTTTTTGTATAATTCTGAATAATGACGTTTTTTTCGTGTTTTCTTAACTCAATTAGCTCCGAACCTATCTGATCGAAAATTTTCAAATGTACTTGGAATGATAGAAAAATTAGTACGTTTTTAATAAACAATATAAAAAAGTGTCATATTTCCATACTTAGATTTATTAAGGGGGTGGAAATGAGGAGGGGTAAAAACACTATTTAAAATGTGGTCAAGTGGGGTGTCATTTGAAAGAGCATTTAATTTAAAAAACAAAGCAATTTTTTTTAGAATTTTGCGATGCCCAGGTTTTGAGTTATAGTAAAAAAAGTGCGAATTTAGACCGTTCCCCCCCCCTACGTTTCGACACTGATTGACAGAAAAATTTGTAAAAATTCACAGAGCTAGGAAATTCGCTAAATTTTGTAAGAAAACTATAGCGAAGTCTCCAATAATTATATTTCTGTGTGTTTAGAGGACCGGGGTAGAGGGGTTAAAAAAAAACTTTTTTTTTCCCAAGCGAGTGGGGTGTCATTTGATAGAGCACCTAATTTGGAATTCGCTGCAATTTTTTTTAGAATTTTGCGGTGCCCAGTTTTTGAGTTATTGTGGAAAAAGTGCAAAGTCCAGACCGTTCCCCCCCCCATGCGTTTCGACACTGATTGACAGAAAAATTTGTAAAAATTCACAGAGTTAGGAAATTTGCTAAATTTTGTATGAAAACTATAGAGAAGTCTCCAATAATTATATTTCTGTGAGTTTAGAGGACCGGGGTAGAGGGGGTAAAAAAAAACTTTTTTTGACCCAAGCGAGTGGGGTGTCATTTGATAGAGCACCTAATTTGGAATTCGCTGCAATTTTCTTTAGAATTTTGCGGTGGCCAGTTTTTGAGATATTATCGAAAAAGTGCAAAGTCCAGACCGTTCCCCCCCCATGCGTTTCGACACTGATTGACAGAAAAATTTGTAAAAATTCACAGAGTTAGGAAATTTGCTAAATTTTGTACGAAAACTATAGCGAAGTCTCCAATAATTATATTTCTGTGTGTTTAGAGGACCGGGGTAGAGGGGGTAAAAAAAAACTTTTTTTTTCCCAAGCGAGTGGGGTGTTATTTGAAAGAGCACCTAATTTGAAATTTGTTGCAGTTTTTTTTAGAATTTTGCGATGCCCAGTTTTTGAGATATCCCAAGTAACATTTTGTATATATTATAGTCACAAACTATTGTTGTTTTATTTACGGAACACATACTGTACTCAAAATAGGTTGCGGTATTTATACTTCTACAAAATATTGTTTCTGATTGTACACAGTAAAGCTACAGTGTAGTAGTAAACTTATAGCTTCGAATGTAACATTTCTGATTATGTACTATGTAACTGTATTATTACTTCTACAAAATGACTACATTGTGTAAAGTCTACGAGAGCTTATAGCTACATTGTAAATATACTAAACGTTGGCCTTGTAAATGTATTTTTACATTTACAGATTAATTACAAAACTTTATTTTATTGAGAACTTATATACTTACCGTATATTTACGGGACATTTACATTAAGAATGTATTTATACTGTCACATAATTTATACAGTTTTCTTAAGTCAAAATTTTTTGTTTAATAAAAGATGTCTGTTTCCATCGTGCGATGATAAAGAAATTTATAGCCAGCTTTCAGTGATAGACGACTCAATATATTGGGCATTAAATAATCGAATCTTAAGTCTTAATTAATATAAGAGTCACTTGTGATTTTAAAGTTTCGTGGATTTAATTTCTAACCAAAGGATCCCGGAAAATTATTGCAAACACTTCAAAATATAAATATTATTTTGACGGGTAGTGGAAAGCTTTGGTATTATGAGCTAATACGTTGGTTGAAGTTTTCGAATTTGGATCACTTAATTAATATTTCAGTTACCTTTAACATTGACGGTCTTCCCATTTTTAATAGAATAAAGAATTTTGGTCGATTTTATGTAAAACCGATCATTCGGAATTCGGAGACCATTTGCATTTTATTGTGGTCCAACAATGCCAACCTTAGAACAAAATTTTGTAAGATAATTACAAGACACATAGTCTCCCACCCCCCGTTTATGTAAAAAAAAATTTGGACATATACCAAAGTTAAGTGCATGAGGATTGTTTGTACCAAATAAAAAATAAATGTCACTTTTGTTTATTTCACAAATGTCAAAAGTTGTAAAAGGATTTATACAAAGCTTTTACAAAACATATACAAGTAAATATTTGTAAAAGGAAGGTGTAAATGTAAATGCACAACAACGAGACTAATACTAAACGTTTACATAATTTATACATGTAAACTCTTTGAGTTGGAAGTTGTAATTGTATGATTATGTTTACAGATCAAACACATAGCGTTTACATTACGTTAACATGTTAACATTTTAAATATGGAAGTGTAAATGTAAATAAAATGTAAATGTATATATTCTGTGCACTCTCTGTATATCTACATAGGGCTAACTTGTATTTGAAAGCTTACAATTGAAAACTCAGCCATTTTTATGCAAAATTAATATTTGACTATATTTAAAAAAAATAACAAAATACATTTAATGAAACTTTATTGGGTTTTATAACTTATGTTATAAGTATTTTAGAAAAACTTAAATTTATGAAAATAATAAAACAAATTTTATATAATTTTATCTCTCTAAAATAAATTGACAATTGACATATAAAATTTTTTTTAAAATTATATTTAATAATTTATTATTTTTATGGCGCATTATTAATTTAAAAGTATTTCCAAAATTTAATCGAAATTTTATTATTCGTTTGTAAATTTTGACATCCAACTATACAAAATTAGTTATGCCAAAATATAATATTTGCATTTCATAAACATAAAATATATTATTGTATTTGTATATTTATTCATATTTTTTGTTTACAAAAAATCGTCTTAAACTTCGTATTAAAGTATGAAATTGTAACTTTTTTGTAAGTAATCCGTAGTGATTAAAATCGCATACATTTTGCTTTCTGTAACACTACGTACGTGTTTGTAATCATACATAATTCTTACGCAAATTGATATCCGTAAACGTTCAGTAAAAGCCAAAATTATTCCCCAAAATATATACGAAACACTTACTGAACGTTTACGGTACAGTTACCACTTTACGATTACAGAGTAAATGTACTGTAATAAATTTGTAAACAAAATTTGTTACTTGGGATTGTCAAAAAAGTGCAAAATTCAGACCGTCCCCCCCATACGTTTCGACACTGATTGACAGAAAAATTTGTAAAAATTCACAGAGTTAGGAAATTTGCTAAATTTTGTATGAAAACTATAGCGAAGTCTCCAATAATTATGTTTCTGTGTGTTTAGAGGACCAGGGTAGAGGGGGTAAAAAAAACCTTTTTTTGACCCAAGCGAGTGGGGTGTCATTTGAAAGAACATCTAATTTAAAATTCGTTGCATTTTTTTTTAGAATTTTGCGGTGCCCAGTTTTTGAGTTATTGTGAAAAAAGTGCAAAATTCACACCGTTCCCCCATACGTTTCGACACTGGTAGACAGAAAAATTTGTAAAAATTCACATAGTTAGGTAATTTGGTAAATTTTGTACAAAAACTATAGCGAAGTCTCCAATAATTATATTTCTGTATGTTTAGAAGACCGGGGTAGAGGGGTTAAAAAAAAACTTTTTTTGCCCAAACGAGTGGGGTGTCATTTGAAAGAACATCTAATTTAAAATTCGTTGCAATTTTCTTTAGTATTTTGCGTTGCCCAGTTTTTGAGTTACTGTTGAAAAAGTGCAAAATTCAGACCGTTCTCCCCTCCATACGTTTCGACACTAAATGACAGAAAAATTTGGAAAATTTCACAGAGTTAGGAAATTTAGTAAGTTTTGTATGAAAACTACAGCACAGTTTTTGAGTTATGGATAAGAAAGGGCTAAATTCAGATCGTGCCGCCGCCTACCTTTCGACGATGACTGACTGAAAAATTTGAAAATATTCACAGAGACAGGAATATTGGTAAATTTTGAATGAAAATCATATCGAAGACTCAAATAATTATATTTCTGTGTGTTTATGGGATGGGTGTGGGGAGGGAAAAAACCATTTTTGACCCAAATGAGTGGGGTGTCATATGAAAGAACACTTAATTTAAAAAATGTTACAATTTTTTTAGAATTTTGCAATGCAGAGTTTTTGTGTTATTAAAAAAAAAATATTTTTAGTATGTAGCCTTTCCCCACCCCTAAATTTCAACACTCGATTGACCGAAAAAATAATCAAACTTAATCCATTTACAAGCTGGTGTAATTGAATGTTTTTTTAGTTACCAAAAACATCTATGGATAATATTTAACCTGAATTAACATTTTTTTTGCCATTTTTGATCAATGTAGATTTGATTGTAATTTACTATTGACATTTAAAATTTAACATTTATTTTGTTATGTGTCTATGGTCTGAAAATATAAGGACATTACAACACAACTTTTTGTCAATAATTTTTGATATTGTGTTCTTTTACATTCACGGAACCCTTGATGAGCGAATTTTATTCGCACTTGTCTGACTTTTTTTTCTTAATGAAATTTATTTTTTCTACTACCCAACATAAAAAATCTACTTTCGATGTTTGTTCATTGAATCGAAAACTTCTTTTTCGTAACCGGTGATAAAAAAACCTATACGAATTACTTTCGTACCTAGTGACGAAAGTAATTTTTAAAAGCCATCTATTTTCTAATTTCTTAACTAGAATAAACCCTCCTAGAATACCCGTTAAGACAATCAATTGATGAATGAAATAATTTTGTTAGTGTTAATTTGTCTCTGTTTAGAGGATGACGTTAATTTATTTTTGAATTATTTACGGACAATTTACATTAAAATTGTAAAAATAATAATAGTTAAATATATAATATTCATATATTCTTTTTAAAAAGTATGATAAAAAACAGTTGGTGTTAAGATATTTTTAAAAAATATTATTTCACCTATTTATTTAACAAAAATGGAAAAGAAATATTTATTTTACGTAAAATAATTTAGGTTGTGTTAAAATATATCAAGAATCTACGTAACGTCATACCCATTCAAAAACTAAATCAAAACTGATATTTTTATTTTAGAAATCTGAAATTTGAATTTGATTTTGTTTATGACAAAGTACAAACAGTCTTTAGTTATAAGCCTACTAGACGCAAAATTCAAAAAACAATAAACCTTCAAAGATGTATTATTTAATGATTTTAAGAACTTTAGAGTAAATAGAATAATAATATAGGATTTTGTAGTGTAAATAGAATAAAAATATAACATCATGAATAACTATACGTATGGATAAGTAAAAAATTAACGAAAAAAAACAATAAGGCAAATTAAAGGTAATTAAAGACAGCAACAATAAGGTAATTAAAGACAGCTATGTCGTTGACATAAAAATTGGATAATTTATTCATATTGAGTCATCTATTTTTTAATAGCAGAAATATAAATACACATATACAATTTTAATTTGTAACAGTGTATGTTTTAAAAAATGAATTGTATGTAATTATAAATGAAAATGTTTAAAAATTAATAATAATTTTTAAAAAAGTAGTAGAAAAAGTACAGTCTTCTACTCGCCGAAAATCATATTTTGAATCTCGCGACCATTACCAACCTCGGCTATCGCCTCGGCTGGTAAACTGTCCTCTCGTTTCAAAATATGCTGTTTTCGGCATCGTTGAAGAATATACTATTGTTTTCTAAATAAAAGGTTGATCAATGAAGTAAATACATATATATACTAACAATAATTAATTAAAAAACGTTTTCTCCTTTTTTATTTTCACCAACGAAAATTGTATTTAAACATTACAAAAATATCACTAGTTTTTCAATATTTAAAATACAAAATTATTTTGTATGCATTTCAAGAGAAACTATCTCCCATCTTCAGCAATGCAAAACAAAGTAAAGTTAAAAGAAAATCGAAAAATGACAAAACTTTTTCAAGGAAAACTTAACGAAAATAGTAATACAAAATTTAAAAGAAAACTAAACTTAGAAATTATACAATTGAAAATAAATTGGAAGTAATATTTCCCTTATCAAAATTTAAACATTTATCAAGATTTTTAGAAATAAAATAGCTTTCAAATGCATCCAAATTGGAAGCTCTATTAACTTCTTTAATTAATTTAACATTTGCCAAAGAAACTCCCAAATGACATTCTGTCAAGGCATGATGTGCAATGCATGATTTTTCTGGCCGGTTAAATCTAATATGGCTCTTATGTTCTTTGAATCTTGTTTTTACACTTCTTTTTGTTTGGCCAATATAAATTTTAGAGCAATCACTACATTTGTATTCATAGATTCCTGATTTTTCTAATTCATCAATTTTGTCTTTTGTGCTCCCTAAAATATTTTTTAATTTCTTTTGGTTGCCGAGTACTGGGAAGAAATTGTGTTTTTTACAAACAGATTTTAACTTATTTATAATTTTGGGTGCAAAAGTTATTTTAAATCTCTTTGAATAATCAGGCTTTTGTTTATTTTGACGAAATAATGTTGATAAACTATGTTTTTTATTTTTATTAGAATGATGTTCTACAATTTTGTCGATTACGGCAGGTCGATATCCGTTAATTATAGCTAAATTTTTTATGTAATTGTATTCATTCATATAATTTTGTATTGAAAGAGGAAGTTTACATAAACGGTGAACCATTTACTTTGTTTTGCATTGCTGAAGATGGGAGATAGTTTCTCTTGAAATGCATACAAAATAATTTTGTATTTTAAATATTGAAAAACTAGTGATATTTTTGTAATGTTTAAATACAATTTTCGTTGGTGAAAATAAAAAAGGAGAAAACGTTTTTTAATTAATTATTGTTAGTAATTATAATTTTCACGAAAAGTTCAAAAATTATTTTTTTAATTATATATATACTATTTTATTTTAATTCCAGTAGTGACCAATGACTCTCAACTGAGAATCTTATAAATTTTTTTTGACCCACCAGCAAAAATGGTTCGCCATCATTGGTCTGTAGCAATCTCATGCAAAAATATTAGGTCAAGATTCATGTGGAAAATCTCGGAAAATTCGGTTTTCTAAATTTTCTATTAGCACTGTAAAATTCTTGTCTTTAAAGTGTTATGTCTGGAGATAGATCAAATTGATGACAATGATCTATAGCAAGCTCTTGGAGAAATATTGGGTCAAGTTTCATGTGGGAAATCTCGGAAAATTCGATTTCTAATTCTTGTATTAGCACTGTAAAATTCTTGCCTTTAAAGTGTTATGTCTGGAGATAGATTGCATTAATGACAAGGATCTATAGCAATCTCTTGGAAAAATAGTGGGTCAAGTTTCATGTGGGAAATCTCGGAAAATTCGATTTTCTTAATTTTCTATTAGGATTGTAAAAATCCTGCGTTTAAAGTGTAATATCTGCAGATGGATCAAATTGATGACAATGGTCTACAGAAATCTCTGGAAAAAATATTGGGTCAAGCTTCATGTGGGAAATCTCGGAAAATTCGATTTTCCTAATTTTCTATTAGGACTGTAAAAATCCAGCCTTTAAATTGTTATGTCTGGAGATGGATCGAATTGATGACAAAAGTCTAAAGTAATCTCTTGAAAAAGTATTGGGTCAAGTTTCAGTGGGAAATCTCGGAAAATTTGATTTTCTAAATTTTGTATTAGCACTTAAACAATCAATATTATTGTCTTCAAAGTGTTATGTCTGGAGAAAGATGAAATTGATAACAATGGTCTATAGCAATCTCTTGGAAAAATAATGGGTCAAGTTTCATGTAGGAAAACTCAGGAAATTCGATTTTCTAAATTTTGTATTAGCACTGTAAAAATCTTACCTTTAAAGTGTTATGTCTGGAGATAGATTGAATTGATGACAATGGTCTATAGCAATCTCTGGAAAAATATTGGGTCAAGTTTCATGTGGGAAATCTCGGAAAATTCGATTTTCTAAATTTTGTATTAGCACTGTAAAATTCTTGTCTTTAAAGTGTTGTCTGGAGATAGATCGAATTGATGACAATGGTCTATAGCCATCTCTTGGAAAAATATTGGGTCAAGTTTCATGTGGGAAATCTCGGAAAATTTGATTTTCTAAATTTTGTATTAGCACTGTAAAATTCTTGTCCTTAAAGTGCAATGTCTGGAGGTAGATGGAATTGATGACAATGGTCTACAGTAATCTCTTGAAAAAATATTGGGTCAAGTTTCATGTGGGAAAACTCGGGAAATTCGATTTTCTAAATTTTGTATTAGCACTGTAAAAACTTACCTTTAAAGTGTTATGTCTGGAGATAGATCAAATTGATGACAGCGGTCTATAGCAATCTCTTGGAAAAATATTGGGTCAAGTTTCATGTGGGAAATTTTGGAAAATTCGATTTTCTCAATATTCAATTACGACTTGTAACGACGGACTATTTTCAATTTTTACTCTAAAATTATAGTTTTCAAATTCAATAATAATTTTATTCAATTGTGGTAAGCATAGACGTTTATCTCTACCACTGTACATTTAAACGTTTATTCGTACCACTGTACATTTTTTTGATGATTTAAGTAAGTTCAAGTAAATTAAAAATCCATGTTTTTCATAAATGATGGAAAATGAAACAGAAGATCGATGATAATATGATACAAAAACGATCATATTGTTTGGATCGAGATCAGTATAATTTTTAAAATCGAATCAGTTAGTAAAATTTAAATCAATTAGTATATAATTTTTAAATGTTCAATTAGTATAAAAATTAAACTCAAAGAATTGTGTGTGATCGCAAAATTAAAGTTTTAATTAATAAACTATAATAATGGTTCTTAATGAATTCTATTTATTTTCATTTATAAATTGTTTTATCAATCTTATACCAGAATATTGAGTTTGTATTTTGTGACATTTCAAAACCATAATTCGTTTTAGTGATAATTTGAATTAAAATAATATGTCACCGATTTCCAACCGATACAAAATATTTAAATGCATCACTAAATTTGATTTAAAACATTGGAAACCGCAGAAGCATGATGTAATTTGTTCGCAGCATTTTCAGAAAAATTGTTTAGATCGAAGTTCACCATTAAGGATACGTCTTAAGAAAACTGCAATACCTACAATTTCTAATCTAATTTTAATTTATATAATTTTTGATTTGTTTTTTGCTAAATTATTTTTATTTGATGGTAAATTTCCTTCACAATTTTTCTGTGATTCATAATATAAGAGATTTCCAAGTGTAAATTCTGTTTGTCGTAGATTCAGTTTTCATATATTTTTATGAGCTTTCCGGTAATGTAATATAATTATATTTTGTATAAAGTCCAGAAACTATAAAAGACTGTAAAAATCCAGCCTTCAAAGTGTTATGTCTGGAGATGGATCGAATTGATGACAATGGTCTAAAGCAATCTATTGGAAAAAATATTGGGTCATGTGTGAAATCTCGGGAAATTCGATTTTCTAAATTTTGAATTAGCACTGTAAAAATCTTTCCTTTAAAGTGTTGTCTGGAGATAGATCGAATTAATGACAATGGTCTATAGCAATCTCTTGGAAAAATATAGCGTCAAGTTTCATTTGGGAAATTTCGGAAAACTCGATTTTCTAAATTTTGTATTAGCACTGTAAAAATCTTGCCTTTAAAGTGTTATGTCTGGAGAAAGATCGAATTGATGACAGTGGTCTATAGCTCTTGGAAAAATATTGGGTCAAGTTTCATGTGGACAATCTCGGAAAATTTGATTTTCTAAATTTTATATTAGCACTGTAAAATGCTTGCCTTTAAAGTGTTATATCTGGAGATGGATCAAATTGATGACAGTGGTCTATAGCAATCTCTTGGAAAAATATTGGGTCAATACAGCAATCTCTTGGAAAAAATATTGGGTCAAGTTTCATGTGGGTCATCTCAACAAAAATATCACTAGTTTTTCAATATTTAAAATACAAAATTATTTTGTATGCATTTCAAGAGAAACTATCTCCCATCTTCAGCAATGCAAAACAAAGTAAAGTTAAAAGAAAATCGAAAAATGACAAAACTTTTTCAAGGAAAACTTAACGAAAATAGTAATACAAAATTTAAAAGAAAACTAAACTTAGAAATTATACAATTGAAAATAAATTGGAAGTAATATTTCCCTTATCAAAATTTAAACATTTATCAAGATTTTTAGAAATAAAATAGCTTTCAAATGCATCCAAATTGGAAGCTCTATTAACTTCTTTAATTAATTTAACATTTGCCAAAGAAACTCCCAAATGACATTCTGTCAAGGCATGATGTGCAATGCATGATTTTTCTGGCCGGTTAAATCTAATATGGCTCTTATGTTCTTTGAATCTTGTTTTTACACTTCTTTTTGTTTGGCCAATATAAATTTTAGAGCAATCACTACATTTGTATTCATAGATTCCTGATTTTTCTAATTCATCAATTTTGTCTTTTGTGCTCCCTAAAATATTTTTTAATTTCTTTTGGTTGCCGAGTACTGGGAAGAAATTGTGTTTTTTACAAACAGATTTTAACTTATTTATAATTTTGGGTGCAAAAGTTATTTTAAATCTCTTTGAATAATCAGGCTTTTGTTTATTTTGACGAAATAATGTTGATAAACTATGTTTTTTATTTTTATTAGAATGATGTTCTACAATTTTGTCGATTACGGCAGGTCGATATCCGTTAATTATAGCTAAATTTTTTATGTAATTGTATTCATTCATATAATTTTGTATTGAAAGAGGAAGTTTACATAAACGGTGAACCATTTACTTTGTTTTGCATTGCTGAAGATGGGAGATAGTTTCTCTTGAAATGCATACAAAATAATTTTGTATTTTAAATATTGAAAAACTAGTGATATTTTTGTAATGTTTAAATACAATTTTCGTTGGTGAAAATAAAAAAGGAGAAAACGTTTTTTAATTAATTATTGTTAGTAATTATAATTTTCACGAAAAGTTCAAAAATTATTTTTTTAATTATATATATACTATTTTATTTTAATTCCAGTAGTGACCAATGACTCTCAACTGAGAATCTTATAAATTTTTTTTGACCCACCAGCAAAAATGGTTCGCCATCATTGGTCTGTAGCAATCTCATGCAAAAATATTAGGTCAAGATTCATGTGGAAAATCTCGGAAAATTCGGTTTTCTAAATTTTCTATTAGCACTGTAAAATTCTTGTCTTTAAAGTGTTATGTCTGGAGATAGATCAAATTGATGACAATGATCTATAGCAAGCTCTTGGAGAAATATTGGGTCAAGTTTCATGTGGGAAATCTCGGAAAATTCGATTTCTAATTCTTGTATTAGCACTGTAAAATTCTTGCCTTTAAAGTGTTATGTCTGGAGATAGATTGCATTAATGACAAGGATCTATAGCAATCTCTTGGAAAAATAGTGGGTCAAGTTTCATGTGGGAAATCTCGGAAAATTCGATTTTCTTAATTTTCTATTAGGATTGTAAAAATCCTGCGTTTAAAGTGTAATATCTGCAGATGGATCAAATTGATGACAATGGTCTACAGAAATCTCTGGAAAAAATATTGGGTCAAGCTTCATGTGGGAAATCTCGGAAAATTCGATTTTCCTAATTTTCTATTAGGACTGTAAAAATCCAGCCTTTAAATTGTTATGTCTGGAGATGGATCGAATTGATGACAAAAGTCTAAAGTAATCTCTTGAAAAAGTATTGGGTCAAGTTTCAGTGGGAAATCTCGGAAAATTTGATTTTCTAAATTTTGTATTAGCACTTAAACAATCAATATTATTGTCTTCAAAGTGTTATGTCTGGAGAAAGATGAAATTGATAACAATGGTCTATAGCAATCTCTTGGAAAAATAATGGGTCAAGTTTCATGTAGGAAAACTCAGGAAATTCGATTTTCTAAATTTTGTATTAGCACTGTAAAAATCTTACCTTTAAAGTGTTATGTCTGGAGATAGATTGAATTGATGACAATGGTCTATAGCAATCTCTGGAAAAATATTGGGTCAAGTTTCATGTGGGAAATCTCGGAAAATTCGATTTTCTAAATTTTGTATTAGCACTGTAAAATTCTTGTCTTTAAAGTGTTGTCTGGAGATAGATCGAATTGATGACAATGGTCTATAGCCATCTCTTGGAAAAATATTGGGTCAAGTTTCATGTGGGAAATCTCGGAAAATTTGATTTTCTAAATTTTGTATTAGCACTGTAAAATTCTTGTCCTTAAAGTGCAATGTCTGGAGGTAGATGGAATTGATGACAATGGTCTACAGTAATCTCTTGAAAAAATATTGGGTCAAGTTTCATGTGGGAAAACTCGGGAAATTCGATTTTCTAAATTTTGTATTAGCACTGTAAAAACTTACCTTTAAAGTGTTATGTCTGGAGATAGATCAAATTGATGACAGCGGTCTATAGCAATCTCTTGGAAAAATATTGGGTCAAGTTTCATGTGGGAAATTTTGGAAAATTCGATTTTCTCAATATTCAATTACGACTTGTAACGACGGACTATTTTCAATTTTTACTCTAAAATTATAGTTTTCAAATTCAATAATAATTTTATTCAATTGTGGTAAGCATAGACGTTTATCTCTACCACTGTACATTTAAACGTTTATTCGTACCACTGTACATTTTTTTGATGATTTAAGTAAGTTCAAGTAAATTAAAAATCCATGTTTTTCATAAATGATGGAAAATGAAACAGAAGATCGATGATAATATGATACAAAAACGATCATATTGTTTGGATCGAGATCAGTATAATTTTTAAAATCGAATCAGTTAGTAAAATTTAAATCAATTAGTATATAATTTTTAAATGTTCAATTAGTATAAAAATTAAACTCAAAGAATTGTGTGTGATCGCAAAATTAAAGTTTTAATTAATAAACTATAATAATGGTTCTTAATGAATTCTATTTATTTTCATTTATAAATTGTTTTATCAATCTTATACCAGAATATTGAGTTTGTATTTTGTGACATTTCAAAACCATAATTCGTTTTAGTGATAATTTGAATTAAAATAATATGTCACCGATTTCCAACCGATACAAAATATTTAAATGCATCACTAAATTTGATTTAAAACATTGGAAACCGCAGAAGCATGATGTAATTTGTTCGCAGCATTTTCAGAAAAATTGTTTAGATCGAAGTTCACCATTAAGGATACGTCTTAAGAAAACTGCAATACCTACAATTTCTAATCTAATTTTAATTTATATAATTTTTGATTTGTTTTTTGCTAAATTATTTTTATTTGATGGTAAATTTCCTTCACAATTTTTCTGTGATTCATAATATAAGAGATTTCCAAGTGTAAATTCTGTTTGTCGTAGATTCAGTTTTCATATATTTTTATGAGCTTTCCGGTAATGTAATATAATTATATTTTGTATAAAGTCCAGAAACTATAAAAGACTGTAAAAATCCAGCCTTCAAAGTGTTATGTCTGGAGATGGATCGAATTGATGACAATGGTCTAAAGCAATCTATTGGAAAAAATATTGGGTCATGTGTGAAATCTCGGGAAATTCGATTTTCTAAATTTTGAATTAGCACTGTAAAAATCTTTCCTTTAAAGTGTTGTCTGGAGATAGATCGAATTAATGACAATGGTCTATAGCAATCTCTTGGAAAAATATAGCGTCAAGTTTCATTTGGGAAATTTCGGAAAACTCGATTTTCTAAATTTTGTATTAGCACTGTAAAAATCTTGCCTTTAAAGTGTTATGTCTGGAGAAAGATCGAATTGATGACAGTGGTCTATAGCTCTTGGAAAAATATTGGGTCAAGTTTCATGTGGACAATCTCGGAAAATTTGATTTTCTAAATTTTATATTAGCACTGTAAAATGCTTGCCTTTAAAGTGTTATATCTGGAGATGGATCAAATTGATGACAGTGGTCTATAGCAATCTCTTGGAAAAATATTGGGTCAATACAGCAATCTCTTGGAAAAAATATTGGGTCAAGTTTCATGTGGGTCATCTCGGAAAATTCGATTTTCTTAATTTACTATTAGGACTGTAAAAATCCTGCCTTTTAAGTGTTATGTCTGCACATACATCGAATTGATCGAATAGTCTACAGAAATCTCTTGGAAAAATATTGGGTGAAGTTTCATCTGGAAAAATTTCGGAATATTTGATTTTCTGAATTTTCTATTAGGACTGTAAAAAATTCTGCCTTTAAAGTGTTATGTCTAGAGATTGATCGAATTCATGACAATGGTCTCAATCTCTTGAAAAAATATTGGGTCAAGTTTTATGTTGGAAATCTCGGAAAAATTTGATTTTCCTAATTTTCTATTAGGACGGTAAAAATCCAGTCTTTAAAGTGTTATGTCTACAGATGGATCGAATTGATGACAATGGTCTATAGCAATCTCTTGAAAAAGTATTGGGTCAAGTTTCATGTGGGAAATCACGGAAAATTTGATATTCTTAATTTTATATTAGGACTGTAAATATCCAGCAAATGATTAGTATGCTTAGGAACACAGATGGAATATCTAAGTATTAAAATAATAACGCAATAATCGCAATTAATTTTTTACCATTTAATAACGAGATACGTCTATTTCGCCTTAGTATAGTATAACACGTTAAAGGCTGGATTTTTACAGTCCTAATCGAAAATTAAGAAAATCGAACTTTTCGAAATTTCCCACATGAAACTTGACCCAATATTTTTTCAAGAGATTGCTATAGACCAGCGGTTTCCAAACTTTCTGATACTGCGACCCACATAAGAAAAAAAGAAAAATTGGCGGCCCCCTTATTAGATAAAACAATAAAATAATATAAGCACATTTTGAAACGATCTCTTGAAACGATTCTTACAGAAAATTCCTCATTGAAAATTCAGAAATTCGAATTTTCCGAGATTTCCCACAGGAAACTTGACCTAATATTTTTCCTAGAGATTTCTATAGACCATTGTCATCAATTTGATCTATATTCAGACAAAACACTTCAAAGGCAAGATTTTTATAGTGCTAATACAAAATTAAGAAAATCGAATTTTCCGAGATTTCCCACATGAAACTTGACCCACTATTTTTCCAAGAGATTGTTATAGATTATTGTCATCAGTTCAATCTATCTCCAGACATAACACTTAAAAGACAAGAATTTTACAGTGCTAATACAAAATTTAGAAAATCGAATTTTCCGTTTTTTCTAACATGAAACTTGACCCAATATTTTTCCAAGAGATTGCTATAGACCATTGTCATCAATTCGATCTATCTCCAGACATTACACTTTAAAGACAAGAATTTTACAGTGCTAATAGAAAATTTAGAAAATCAAATTTTCCGAGATTTTCCACATGAAACTTGACCCAATATTTTTTCAAGAGATTGCTATAGACCAGGGGCTTCCAAACTTTCTGATACTGCGACCCACATAAGAAAAAAAGAAAAATTGGCGGCCCCCTTATTAGATAAAACAATAAAATAATATAAGCACATTTTGGAGTTGTAAAAAGTAATGTATTCATAGAATAAAACGAAACAAAAATTAGTAAAAATTTAGTATATGTATATTTATTGAAAAAATTTAATGTGATGGATGAGCTTGTTTGTTAGCACAAAGTTTCTCAAATTGTGGTGTTATTGTTGAAATAGCCACCCGAAGTTCCTTTTCCACTACTAAACGATTTCGATATTCCGATTTCATGACTGCTAAAGCAGAAAATCCAGTTTCGCATAAATATGATGTTACGAATGGTAACAGCACTATTATAGCTCTGTCCAACAAAGTAATATAATCTTTTTTTCGTTCTACCCAAAACTGAATTAAAGTTTTACTATCAAATTCCTGTTGCAATGAATGCAAAATGAATGAATATGAATATGTAAAATATGTAAAATCAATATCTTTGTAAAATCAATATCGTTGAAATAATCATTGAAGATCAAACTTACTCAAATTTGCTTTGATGATCTACTCTAACTCGAACAAGTTGTGTAGTTGAAAAGCATTTTATTATTCGATTTTATTTAAATCAGTTATAATTTTGTTTTGGTATTTTTAATAATAAAATGGACCAGTCAGATCTAAATATCAGCCCAAAATAAAAAATTTTGCCAATAATAAAATTGTGTGGTTTATTTTGAAAAATGTTCAAGCTCTTGGCGTTCCATTGGTGATCTACCCAAAAGCTGCTTTTAGCAGCTATTTTGTTCCAAAGGAACGCATGTAATGTGAAAAATGTTTTAGTAAACTTTGCAAATGTTCTATAAAAAGATTTTTGTTTGCTTTAATATTGTTACTGATACCGGCGTCATTTAAAATTGGAAACATGTCATATAAATTGGATACCCCTAGCCCAAATTTTTTAATGAATGCCGTGACTATGTCTTTTTGAATCAGAGAATGCATTTATCGACCTTGCATTGATTTATTTAAATCGCTTAATTTTTTAAAAATTTCAACTAAATAAACAAGTTTAAGAATAAAGTTATCGTTGCGAAAGGAAGATGCCTCATCTTTGTGATTTTCAGCAAGAAAGATCGCAATTTCGTCTTTAAGTTTGAAGATTTGAAAAACTTTGTGCTAACAAACAAGCTTTATCACATTAAATTTTTTCAATAAATATACATATACTAAATTTTTACTAATTTTTGTTTGAATAAATTTTGAACGAGATAGCCAACGTACTTCACAATAGTACAAGAGTGATGTATATTCAGCTCCCATATCTTCACACAACTTTCCAAATAATCTCGCTTTCAAAGGACTGTTTTTGATATAGTTTACAATTTTTGTAACAATATGAAATATGTTTATTATTTATTATTATTATTAAATTAAATTATTATTAAATTAAAAACTTCACGACCCCCTTGAGATTATTACGCGACCCCCCTGTGCGTCGCGACCCACAGTTTGGAAACCGCTGCTATAGACCATTGTCATCAATTCGATCTATCTCCAAGCATAACACTTTAAAGGCAGGATTTTTTCAGTCCTAATTGAAAATTCAGAAAACCGAATTTACCGGGATTTCCCACATGAAACTTGGCCCAATATTTTTCCAAGAGATTGCTATAGATTATTGCCATCAATTCAATCTATCTCCAGACATAACACTTTAAAGACAAGAATTTTACAGTGCTAATACAAAATTCAGAAAACCAAATTTTCCGAGATTTCCTACATGAAATTTTGACCCAATATTTTTTCCAGAGATTGCTATAGACCACTGTCATCATTCAATTTTTCGGCTGATATTGGGAGTTTTATTTGACTAAAGTAATCAAATCTGCATTATCGACTTTCGGCTGGAAATTTTCGGCTGAGATCATAAAAATGAAATCTGTAACACCGATTTTTGTTATTTACGGCTGGGAACTTTCGGCTAACTTTAACAGTATATCGTAAATTAACATAATTTAGTGAAAAATGATACAATCCGCACACTACTCAAAAAACCTGTACATTTAGCATTTCAAGATAATATTACAAAATCAAAATATTTCTTTCAAAATAAGAAAAATATTCTAAAAATTATAATAAAATCAAAAAATTAAACTTTTTTTCAAAATTCTAAAAATATTCCAAAAATTATTAGAAAATCAAAGATTGAAACATTTTCCAATGTTCTTAAGATGTTGCCAAAAATTATAACAAAACAAAAATAGAAACATTTTTTAAAATTTCAAAAATATTTAATAAATTATAACACAATCAAAAATACAAACTTTTTTCAAAATTCAAAAAATTATAACAAAATCTAAAATTGAAACTAATTTTGGATTTTTGAGATCAATTAAACTCAAGTAAGTAAAGAAGTAATTGGAATTTTTTCAATTCAAAGGTGTGGTTTGAAGTTTCTCAGAAAAAAACTCCAATTCACATTTTTCGTGTTTCGGTTGGGATTCGAACCAACCTCGTCAGTGCCCGGCTCGAATCCTTGGGCAGACACGCTATCGATTACGCCGTTGAGGCGATGACAATTTCAAATTTGAAACTTCTTCATCACTTATTTATTTTTACTTAAGTTGAATTTTTCCACTGTCGTTAGACTCCATATTATGGAAATGTTTTTACATTATATGGGATTTTTTGCATTAAATTTCTAGACAATACTTTGTTTCATAAAATGGGGAACATTTCTATTCTAATTAACATCCTAGGTCACTATTGTATATTTATTATTGATTGTTTCCAATCAATGACTGACACTTGGTCAATTTGTAGTCCTATATGTATTAACATTAGACTACATTAAGGGAATTTAAATTAATTTTGGATTTTTGAGATCAATTAAACTCAAGTAAGTAAAGAATTGGAATTTTTTCAATTCAAAGGTATGGTTTGAAGTTTCTTAGAAAAAAACTCCAATTTACATTTTTCGTGTTTCGGTTGGGATTTGAACCTACCTCGTCAGTGCCCGGCTCGAATCCTTGGGCAGACACGCTATCGATTACGCCGTTGAGGCGATGACAATTTCCAAGTTGAAACTTCTTCATCACTTATTTATTTTTACTTAAGTTGAATTTTTCCACTGTCATTAGACTCCATATTATAGAAATGTTTTTACATTATATGGGATTTTTTTCAAAAATTGAAACTTTTTCCAAATCAAAAATTCGAAATTCAAAAAACTCTTTCCGAAATTCTAATCCGAAAATATCGCAAAAATTATAACAAAATGAAAAGTACAAATTTTCTTCAAATTTCCAAAAATATTCCAAAAATTATAATAAAATTAAAAATTAAAACTTTTTCAAAACTCTAAGAACATTCCGAAAATTCTTACAAAATCAAAAATACAAACTCTTTTCAAAATTTCAAAAATTATAACAAAATCAAAAATTTTCATGTCCAATCAATCGATTGCATTTCATGCCATACAAATAATTAATTTCATTTTTTCCCAAAAAATTGTGTAAAAAAAAATCATTCTTTTGACAAAAATCACACACTTGACAACATTTTCTTGACAAAGTTTTAGTGCAATAATCTAGATATTGGTCTCACATACCAATCCCGACCATCAAGATTTCTCCAAATTCAATTTTTCTACTCCTAATCACTTAAAGTGAACGTTTTTTAAGCAAAAAATATGCAAATTTCCTTGTTTTGACACATTTCACGATTTTTTGACACCATTTCGGGACAGCTATCGAACACATCGTCCTTTCAGCTTTTAGCATTGAGTACACCTATTTTTAATAACAAAAATTTTTGAAATCCGTCCAGCTGTTTTCTAGATTTCGTCGGTTGTACATTTTTTTTGCTTTTTTACTTTTTTGAATCAGTAATCCTAAAACGTCGAGAAATGCCAAAAAAGTGGGGGTAAGAATTTTACTTTTAGCTCATGAATGTAATACTTTTAGGTCTTTCAGATCGAAGTAATTAACATCAGCAACTATTATAGTTTTAATTTAAGAAAAATATAACGTTAAAAAACGATGAGGTTCACATTACAAAAAAATTGACCATAAAAAGGAGGGAGATGTAAAATAAAAAAATCAGCCGTACGAAAATATAAAAAAAAAAAAATAAATTATTTAGTAAACGAAAAATTTAATAAATTTTTTTAGCTATTAAATGTAATTAAAAGTAAATAGTATATAAAGTTTTGTCTACAAGTAAATGAACTTAGTGAGATTTAAAACTTTTGGGCGCAACCATATTAGTCTGCAAAATTTAAACTAAAATTTAAATAATTTAATGTGTATTGCAAGCAACGCACTATCGAAAACCCTTGTTAGTCATTCTCGTCCTTTATTTTGAGCACTATTATAGTGAGTTCTTGTCGACTCAGTACACTTCCAAAACCGAATTATCGAAATTTGTATTCTTCGCAAAAAATTATTTTGAATTATCACCCCCCTTGGTAAATTACGACCTACATCCTTGTACTCTTTATTTAATACAAATAAAAGTTTTGAAATGAAATCCAAGAATCGCCCTGGCATAAAATCATCAAAAATAATGGATGAAAATTAAAACGAAAATTTCTCGTTTTTTTTAAACACTTTTGGAGTTTTTCCTCATCAAAATATATAAGAAAGCTTTACCGCAATAATGAATGTATCTTGCTGGGGTTTTATTCAATTAATTTCTCGTCTTTATATTTATTTCTAATCTTCATCTTAATATTTCTTTTTTGCTTTATTAAGTGAAAAATTAGATAGAAAGTGAAGTTAAATTGAATTGAATGTGATAGGACTAAAAAGATACTGTAAGTATTCTTTCCAAATCTTTGTTTAAAAATGTTTTGTCCGTCTACAATTTACTACAGAGAATTGAGATGTTTTGGTACAATTTTATTTATTATTTCTTTTTATGATTTCGAAAATGATAATTACTGTATAAGAAAAGTCCTAGTATCTATTGATTATTTACTAGTCGCAAAACGATCATACACACCTACATAGAGAATGTTCGAGCAGGACCTAGTTTTTTTTTAAAACATGGGCCTAAAGAGTTCTGGGTTGTGATCAGCACTAACAGATCAACAATAATTTCATGGATCTGGTTGAAAATCAAAGTCAAACTAAATCAGGATTTAATTAAACAACATCGTTAAAGCGTGACCTCTACAGTCTAACTCTATCTCAATAAAGTTCTTTGCTAGATAGATCGATCGAATTTTATTATACACGATTAATTTAGGTTGTTGGTTGTTCGAGAGAAGTTCTTGTCTGGAAAATCAGTTGGCTCTACTTACACACCATAATTTTTGTTGCAAATGCACACAATTTAATAAAGATATTGATGATTATATAAATTATTAAAGAAATTTATGAACAAAATTAGGAAATTGATATCTAACCTAAAGCACGTTATTGTAGGGTTTGTACCCAAAATTATTCATGTTTGACTGAGCAAGTTTCTTTAAATGAATTGGAACACAGTCTTTGTAATATATTTTAATACAAATCTTGTACGACTAAAGGGGAGCGTGCTTTCGTTTAGTTAGATTTAAAAATTTTTTGTGTAATATATATAATTTTTTGAGTTGAACAAATATTTTCGCAGTAAAAATGTAATATTTGGATGAATAAAATAGGAGATTGTATTACTAGTGCGAATGCGTTTTCCAAACAAGAGTTAGTTTGCCGTACTCCCTGCGGTCGTGCGGCAAATAACTCGCGTATGGAAAACGCATTCGCACTAGTAATACACACTATTTTTTTTAACAAGTGCATAAAATTTATAAATATTTATTTAATTGTTCATTTAATCATTTATTTAACAAAGTTATAAACAAATTTAAGATTTTTAAATAATTAAAGTGCGCCATCTTCGTTTTAATAGTTGTAAATTATACTAGCTCGGAAAAATAAACATAAGAATCCAACTAAAAATCACATAATAATCCAACTTAGCTGTCAAAATTGTAAACTTTGAAAACCTAAATAAATTGTTTTTCTTGCAATTCAAATGGTGCAATGTGTTTAAGTTGTTTTTACTATATGGTAAGATATTTAAATTATTATTTTGATATTTTTGTGCAATAAAAATATTATATATAGATAGATATATGGATAGAATTAACTACAAATCTCACATGCAGGCGGCGTTACGGTCCAGGCTTACAAAATATTTTGTGGTCATATGTGCGGAAAAGTAGTTTTATTTTTCATTCTATTCTAGTACAAAATTGAATATTTTTTTTGCATGTGTTACAAAAAATATTTTTTTCTACTTCAAGCTACGAAAATGTCATTTTAGTATATGGTAAAACCTATGTGAAAGGGATACTTTTTCTAAGTAGTGACAGAATACGTTTTTCTAACTAGTGACTGAAAGTAAATAAGCTTCGGTGGTCGCCTACAGGTGGTGGTTATTTAAAGGATTGAATATTTGAGATTGAATTTGATTTACTGTTTCTGTTGTTGTTTCGGTTGCTTTTTTTATTTCTGTCAATATCGCAGTATTTTGAAGGGATTGAATATTTTGATCGAATTGAATCGAAACTAATCATTATATCAATTGTGTGTAATTAATTAATAAAACTAATAATGAGTGGGTTTTTTCTATATCGGAGAAATCGGAGCGATAAAATAAAATTTGTATCAGATATATCGTATAATTTTTTCCTCCGATAATTAACTGTCAGATATAAAATATCTGAGTTCTTTCCGCCAGAATAAAAAAAAATTTATTAAATAAATAAATAAATTTTATTAAAAAATTTATTTATATTTGTTTTAAATCGAAACTTTACCTACAATTTTTTAAATTTATACTTTAAACGATGACTTCCAGTCGGTAAAAAAATATCTGTAATATCTGTAAAAGTTTTTAGAGAAAATATATGAACTATTTTCATTATTTATATTGTCAAATTCATCTACTAAAAACTTACAAAACGACATAGCTAAATTTGACTGTGTAAAAAATAAACAAGATTGTATTTATATATCGCATTTTTACCAGTGTAAAATAATGTTATTATTGTGTTCGTCTGTTATTATTCCGTCTGTAGGCGAACACAATAATAACATTATTTTACTCTGGTAAAAATGCTGTATATAAATTATAAATACAATCTTGTTTATTTTTACACTGTCAAATTTAGATATGTCGTTTTGTAATGATGTATCTATTTCAGTTTTTATTAGAATATATTTTATCCACGACTACTAAATAATATATACTTTCCATGCGTATGTATATCTTTCATTGTAATTGTATTCATTCTTTTCTATATATCAAATTCTCTTTTATTTATTTCATTCCATTTTATTTATTCAAAATTCCCCTAATAAATTAAAAACTTGATATGTTGGTATAGTAATATAAATAACATAAAACAAGAACAATACATATAAAATAAACAAACATGTTTTGTTTTGTTTTATATTTCATAGATTTATTTTAATATGACGATATAAACTTTTACAGGAAAACTTGAATGAAATTATTTGAAATATTTGTAGTCGTGGATAAAATTGTATCTTGTATTCGCTTAGGATGAAGGCGATTCTTCACTCGGATGATTCCCTCCACTCGCTACGCTCGTTCCGGGAAACTTCATCCTCGTGAAGAATTACCTTCATTCTAAGCTCATACAAGAACCTACTAATCAGTTAAACATTCTAAAACCATTTAGTTATCATTCCATATAAAATCATCGAGAAAAATAAAATTGTTGCTGCACTGCTTTAAATTTTGCTTAAACTTTGTGAAAATGTTCTTTAGGGTTCCAAATACCATAATCCACAAGAATTTAATTTTCGCAGCCGCCACTTCCGGTCCACAAAAAATAAAGCAATTGAAAATTCTTAATTTTGTGTTTTGCGGTTTTGACTGTTTTTTGAAATTTTTCTTTTAGAGATATCTACTCGACCACGGTGGCATTTTGAAGCTGAAAAATGTTAGTTTCAAGAATTCACATAAATCATATATGTACCTAAAAAATAACAGGGTATTGAAAATACGTATGTATTTTAATGATTTCTTGTGATTTTCAATTGACACCCGTGTCTGCACTGTTGAATATAAATTTGGACGTGTTTGAAAAGAGATAAAAAATATAAATTGGCAGGATACTTAATTCTTCCCTTTAACTTCAAGGTTTCTTTTGTTATTTCTTCCTTTTGCAGATGAACATATCAAATCAAATCCACCAAAGAACAGATAAACGTACATACGGTGGAACAAGGAGAGGTTTAATTGAGTAGATAGCTCGATTATCTACCTATACAGCGATTCGAGCTTTGATATCTGTAATTATGCGGTTCTTTGAGTCAAGCATTGATCCTATTTGTTTAGAAGATTCAACTTCCTCATTTACGTTCATCGCCGCACATCAAATCTTTCTTCTCAGCCCCCCTTGAAACATTCATATGTTTAGTTTTATCGTTGTTAATTTGCAGAACAATTTCTCTAGCAGCATTCTCAATCTATCCAGGGTTTCTGAGAGTGGTTTTCTGGTCGGCAAAATATTCCCTCAGCAGCGTTTAAAACAGCATGCTTGAATGAATACCATGACTTATCGAAGTCTCTATTAGTGGTTTCTGATTCCTCCAATGTTTGGCAATATGGTTTTGATATCTCTTGTCTCTTTCATCATTCTTTAGTGATTAGATGTTAAAACGTTTCCGTTCTTTGAATTTCGAAATACCTAAACTTGGAAAGTGGAACCTTATCAAAGCACACACAAGGAAGTGAGAGGACACTTCCAATGTATGCACCGCTAAATGATCGTGCATCCAGATTGCTCTAAAAGAAACGTGGTTTCTAACACGTGATCAATTTGATTTCGAGTTTTTCGTTCTGCGAGACCCAAGTCTGCTGGCAGTTATCAATTAATTTGATAATGGAGACTCAGTCATTACCTCACCATTATCATTCGATTCAGATACAGGCTGTTGGAACCCACCACATTTTCATAAGAGATATCTCTTCCAACCTTCCCATTAAAGTCACCAAGCAGCATAATTAAGTTGCGTGTTGATATTTGTTTCATAACCTCTTTCAGTGGTATGTAGAAATTATCCTTCTCGTCGACTGTCTAAGTTGCAGTAGATGCATGAATGGCAATCAGGAAATATTACTTTTTCCTGAAACATAGAAGAGAATGATATCCCGCTGAGATGTCATTAACAATGCAAGGAGAATGCCAAACGCTTCAACCATTGTAACCCCAGCACTAACTACAATCGGAAAACGACCACCAAAATTACGCAACGAATGGTTTGACGATGATTTCGTCATCGTGACGATGATTTCGCTAAAGCGTTGAATATAAGCGAGAAAAATTGTTAGCAAGACACACCCGAAGCTTCCCAGTTGATTATCTATGCGCTAAGAAATCCTCAGCAAACCTTCTACCGAAAAGAAACGCAAGCATATGAAGAGTTGTATCGAAAATATCAACCAACATGCTGCTAATGGAACTTCGAAAGAGTGTTTTGCCAATGCTCGGAATATGACAAAAATTTTCCACCCAAAGTCCACAGACATCAAAAATGGAAACAACGAACTTACAACAAACGAACGTAATGTGCTGATAGTATAGCGCTCCCACTTTCAAAACCTACTGAATAGGTCGAATGAAATTGATCCAATTCAAGCAATTGCTCTCTCCGTCAAGTGACGAGATTTTTGTCTCTTACCAATAAAGTAATAGAAGTGGAAGCTGCCATCAGAAATCTAAGAAATGGCATATCACCAGGTATCGATGGATCCGCTTAGAACTATTCAAAAATGGAGGAAAGCTCTTATCTCACGTATATACGATCTGGGACGAAGAAGAACAACCTACTGAATGGAAAACAGCTCTAATTGTTCCGCTCTTAAGATAGATGGCCGCCTATAGTGTGGTATCGTGGCATCGACTTGCTCGACTCATCCCGTTCACCAAATCTATCATCGGTGACTATCAGTGTGGTTTTCATCCCAACCACAGATCAATGTTTTGCTTTAAGGATAATTCTGAAAAAAAAATGTTGGGAGTACAACATCATCATCCACCAGCTCTTCATTGACTTCAAGCAAGCATATGAGAGTATCATCTGGGCAACCTTTGGTCCAGGGTCAGTTTCTGGACCTTTCGATATAATATTAGGTGTTCGACAATGTGATGCACTTGCGCCCGTACTTTTAGGTAGATTTCATATAAAAATCTATAAATGATAAGCGGAGACGGAAAATCAATATGAAAAAAAATTTATATATATATATATATATATATATATATATATATATATATATATATATATATATATATATATATATATATATATAATATATTATGTGATTATATATATATATATATATATATATATATATATATATATATATATATATATATATATATATATATATATATATATATATATATATATATATATATATATATATATATATTTATATATATAATATATTATGTGATAATATATATATATATATATATATATATATATATATATATATATATATATATATATATATATATATATATATATATATATATATATATATATATATATAATTTATAAATATATATATATATATATATATATATATATATATATATATATATATATATATATATATATATATATATACATATATATATATATATATATATATATATATATATATATATATATATATATATATATATATATATATATATATATATATATATATATATATATATATATATATATATATATATATATATATATATATATATATATATATATATATATATATATAATATATATATATATATATATATATATATATATATATATATATATATATATATATATATATATATTTATTATATATATATATATATATATATATATATATATATATATATATATATATATATATATATATATATATATATATATATATAATATATATATATATATATATATATATATATATATATATATATATATATATTATATATATATATATATATATATATATAATATATATATATATATATATTATATATATATATATATATATATATATATATATATATATATATATATATACATATATCAGCAATTTCACGAAGATTCAACATCGTTTTGACTTGACCCCTTTTAATTTTGATTATTTTTTGTTTAATAATTTTTTGTTTATAGATAGTCTTTCATAAATAAAAAATACAAGTTCCCTTAGAATTTTTTTTTTCGACCAGGGGTCTTCACAGGGTGCCCCTCAATTTTTTGCTATTTTGTGATGTGAGTGCATTTTGACGAGCGATTGTAGAAAAACTACTCAATTGATTTTCATAAATGATATGTCGTTGAATCGGTATTAGAACAAAGTTTTGAAAAATGTACACTTAATTTTTTGAAATAATTTTTAACGGTGTAACTTAAGAAAAAAACGGTGTAATTGAAGAAAAGATGGCGCTACGCCATATTTTTTTTTTTAGTAAATTGAAGCTTAGTTTATATCTAACAACTTGTGAAAGCTTAGGAGATGCATTATTTTTTGTTTTAAAGATAAAATTCGTTATGCATATGACTGTCGGGAATCAGTTTTTTTGTTCTGAAGGAAAATTATAAAAATGGCGTTATAAACTAAGAGATTTTTTTTTTATGTTAAATATCAAATATTTTATTATTAGATGAATTTTTTACTTTTTACCTTTTTATTATTACATTATTAAAGAAGAAATACGTACCATTTTGGTTCCAAAAAAGGCTCCTACGATTTAATCACCAGTGAAGTTGTTAAAATGCAACCTGATAAGGGTAGGCGCAAAATACTTCATATCATTAATGCAGAATTTCGATTAAGGTATGTACCGATGCAATGGAAAGTAGCAGATGTGATTATGATCCTAAAACTGAAAAAATCACCATATGACAAAAACTCGTTGTTAAAGCCAAAACGACACCTTACTCAACATAACATTTAAGACGACACCATAATCAACAGAACATTTAAACAACACATAATTAAACTATACAATCATCAACAACACAATTATTTTACATTAAACATACCATTAACATTAACATTTAACAAATCAGTCAACAATACATTTGCTAACATCTAAACCACAAACATCAACCATACACGTACTAACATTTAAACCACTAAAATGAACAATGTTTTTATTAACATTTAACCGACACTATTATCAACAATACATTTATTAACATTTGAACAACACAATCATCAACAACACATTTGTTAATATCTAAATCACAATCATCAACCATACACTTATTAACATTTAAACCACTATTATCCACTACAATATAATACATTTATTGAACATTTAAAAACTCAATAACAAACCAACATTACTTTTTGTAAACAAAAACCTAAAAATAATTACATCAACAAACAAACGTCAAAACAAATAACAATGATGGGTTGTAAAGTTATTGGCCTCAAAAAATCCATCTATTGACAAATTCAATACACATTTTTCTAAGATAAAGCAGGTTTCTC
>OY856188.1:163830836-163929538 GCA_963693315.1 Diogma glabrata | reverse complement strand
CTTTTAATTTTGATTATTTTTTGTTTATAGATAGTCTTTGATAAATAAAAAATACAAGTTCTCTTGGAATTTTTTTTTTCGACCAGGGGTCTTCACAGGGTGCCCCTCAATTTTTTGTTATTTTGTGATGTGAGTGCATTTTGACGAGCGATTGTAGAAAAACTACTCAATCGATTTTCATAAATGATATGTCGTTGAATAGGTATTAGAACAAAGTTTTTAAAAATGTACACTGTTAATTTTTTGAAATAATTTTTAACGGTGTAACATAAGAAAAAAGATGGCATAGCCTTTTTTTTTTTTAAACAATACTGAAGCTTATTCTATATCTAACCACTTGTGAAAGTTTGAGACTAGCGTTATTTTTCGTTTTAAAGATAAAATTCGTTGTGCATATGACTGTCGGGAATCAGTTTTTTTTGTTCTGAAGGAAAATTATAAAAATGGCGTTATAAACTAAGAGATTTTTTTTTATGTTGAATATCAAATATTTTATTATTAGATGAACTTTTTAAAACATTATAAAAATTATATATGTAGTACAATAAATAAAATAAATACAATTGTTAAAAATGATTTACTTATTTTACAAACAGAAGTTTCTTTTGAATAGGAAAACACTTCTGCAATTATTTTCTTTGTATTAGTTGGCATAAAAAAATGAAATGTTTATTTGTCAATTTTAGTAATTACTTGTCACTCTTATAAAAAATAATTTGACAGTCTCGACTGCAAACAAAAAAACCGTTTAAATAACTAAATCTATTTGGGAACTTTTGACTGGAGAATTATTATGTTCGTATTATGTTATTATGGTCATAAAGTAAAAGATTGTATTTTAACATTAAATTACAAATATTTTATTATTGAATAAACTTTTTAAAGTATCATACAAATTATATATGTGAAAATAAATATAGTTATTAAAAATTATTTACTTATTTTACATTAACAAAAGTTTCTTTTGAGTTGGAAAACATTTTTGCATTTATTGTCTTAGTATCTAATGGTACAAAAGAATGAAATTTTTGAGTTCCACTTATAGTAATCGCATTTTTATATCGATTTTGTATTTTTTTTTTTGTTAATTGATATTCATTTTTATCGGCGTATCCAAAGTTCATGGTAGATTCCCATTTTAAAGCCCACCCGAAAAGTTTTTTTGGTGTATCAATAATATCTTTGCTCCCTATACTATAACGGTGTGTAGCACGCTTCAGTGTACCACCAATTCCATCACAGGGTCCATTTCCATGGCTGGTAGCATGAAAATGCCATTCTGCATCAACCTTAAAGTCTTTTTTGTGGTGGCATAAGCTAATTAGGTTATGTTTATTTTTGTATTGAGAAGGTGCACCGTCAGTGTTATAAATTATTTTCGTAATATTAGAATTTATATGCGTTTTGATGACTTCAATAAGTTTTGTAATGAAAAGATGGACTGTAGTACTGTTGTGATCGTTCATATCCGAAATGAGTATAAAACCTCGGTGCTGTATATTATATTCACTTGCGGCACTTTTAAAATAAATGACAAATGGATGAATAGTAGCCTTTGAATTATTATAATCATAGCCTTGAATCGCATCCTGAATTAAGAAGCCGTAGTTTTCAGAAAAATCCCCCTTGAACGAAGCACTTCCTGCTTCTAAATTTTTTTTTCCTCAATGAATGTAGATTGCTGTTTTGCTATAAAGTTGTGTGGTATCAAAATTTGTAAACGGTAAATAAATTTTTTCATAAATTCTTCTACAGTTTCTATTAAAGTATTCAAATTGCATCGATCAGTGGTATTTTATTGTTGATATTTGACTTGAAGGATTGCTTTAATAGACCAGGATAGAAGCCTTTAAAAATAATAAAAAGTAAAAATAAATAATAGTAGGATGAAACCCATTAGAAAAGGAGGAGAATATTATAAAAATGAAAGGAAAAATAATTTACGGGCGATCTGAGGTCGGGAAGGGGAAGGGGTGAGTTTTTAAGGGTAAAAAACGGTTTATCTCGATTTCCGGCAAAACTAAAAGTCCTATGGAAAAAATTTATATGGCAAAGTTGTAGGTAATAAAAAGATCTAAAACTTTGATTTAGGCACTTTTTTCACATTACCTCAAAATTTATGTGAAAAATTCAAAAAACCAAGTTTTTGGTTTTTTATTTTTATCTTTTACAAAAAAATTTTTTTTTTCACGAAATTTGGTGAAAACTTACCTTTTTATGTCCCAAATACGCTGTAATTTATTTGATTTGAAATTTTTATTTGGTCACCTTATTTTGTATTAATATTGAAAAAGCACCCTAATTTTCAATCGAAAATTCACCCGTCAAAATATCAGCTTTTTTCAAAAAGTTGGTATGCTTTCTGTTCGTTGAAATCTCTACTTTCCGATGGGAAAAAAAATATATTACTATAGTAAATCTTCTCAGAAAATGCAAAAAATGAATTGAATTTTCGATTCAAAAAACCATAGTTTTTGGTTTTTCATTTTTATCTTTTACAAAAAAATTTTTTTTTTTTTCACAAAATTTGGTGAAAACTTACCTTTCTATGTCCCAAATACGCTGTAATTTATTTGATTTGAATATTTATTTTTTCACCTTATTTTGAATTAATATCGAAAAAGCACCCTAATTTTCAATCAAAAATTCAATTCATTTTTTGCATTTTCTGAGAAGATTTACTATAGTAATATATTTTTTTTTTCCCATCGGAAAGTAGAGATTTCAACGAACAGAAAGCATACCAACTTTTTGAAAAAAGCTGATATTTTGACGGGTGAATTTTCGATTGAAAATTAGGGTGCTTTTTCAATATTAATTCAAAATAAGGTGACCAAATAAAAATTTCAAATCAAATAAATTACAGCGTATTTGGGACATAAAAAGGTAAGTTTTCACCAAATTTCGTGAAAAAAAAAATTTTTTTGTAAAAGATAAAAATAAAAAACCAAAAACTTGGTTTTTTGAATTTTTCACATAAATTTTGAGGTAATGTGAAAAAAGTGCCTAAATCAAAGTTTTAGATCTTTTTATTACCTACAACTTTGCCATATAAATTTTTTCCATAGGACTTTTAGTTTTGCCGGAAATCGAGATAAACCGTTTTTTTACCCTTAAAAACTCACCCCTTCCCCTTCCCGACCTCAGATCGCCCGTAAATTATTTTTCCTTTCATTTTTATAATATTCTCCTCCTTTTCTAATGGGTTTCATCCTACTATTATTTTTTTTGTTTTCAAAAATTATCGACCCTGGTCTATAACGTCAAAATCATTTAGTAATCTTTCTTCCAGTTGTTGAAGTTTTTTTGAACATTCATTGCACTTCAAAGTATGACAATCTTCTGTTAATTCACCACATGAAACAAAGTCAATTAATGTTTTATAATTCTGGAAAGCAGCATCAGTAATTCAAGACATCTTAGAGTGTTGAATCATTAGTTTCATATTTTGATGTAGGGTAAACGATGAGGAAGACGTTATAGGGCCTGTGTTCGATTCCTGCCAGGCACGTTTTTATTTATGAATTTTATTTTCCTTTTTTTATTTTATTTTTATTCTTTAATCATTTTTAATCGTACAATTGAATGGAAACACATGCGTAGATATCGTATATGAATACGCAAAATTATTTTCTTTTCGAGATTGACCAATATTATTTTTAAGAAAAACCCATATATTCTCATTTTAGGAAACCATTAGTACACTTTTATATGCATTCCTAATCAAAATGTTTGAATAAAAATTAATTCATAGTCGTGGTAGTGGTCGGAAACTTGAAATATGTACAAATAATTTGTTAAACAAAAGTGATTAAGTTTCAATTTCCTTTATGACAGCTGCTAAATAGAGAAGTGGATAGCGTACGGTCCTGGAGAATCAAAGGTTATGAGTTCGATCCCTGCTACAGGCGTTTCTAAAGATGTGAAATGTGTAAAATAAATTTTGTGATTTCCGATAAAAGATTAACTCAATAGCAGCAATATGCAAAAAAAAAGAGTTTAATGCGCCAATTAACCAAAATAACTAAAGGAAACAATCACAATTTTTTTTTCAGTGCCATCGCTTCTTGAATAGGCACTGTGTAAAGCTCTTGAGTAAAGATTTACTCAAGCACTTTATTCAAGTAACATTTTGACAGTATTTGAATAAGCCTTGAATAACAACTTTTGTACAACTTTATTCAAACACTTATATAAAACATGTATAAAGCATTATATGGGTAGTTCTACACACGAAGGAAGAAAATGGAGCTTATTACGGCACGACATGTTTTTTGCGTATAAGTTCTGGCAACTAGTTTTAGTTAAAGTTGATGACGTTCTTTCAAGGTTTCTGAATGTGGCCAGTCAAAAAAAAAAACAAAAAAAGAAAAAAAAAAAAACAAAAAAAAAAAAACACAAAAATACAAGAGTCAAAATTAAAAAATATCCTTCTTAATCCTAAATTAACTCAAAATTGTCTCAATATTATCTCAAAATACGAAATAAACATTTATCTAAGTCTGCCCGCATCTAAATTTTCCAGGGGACTGAGAACAGGGGACTGATAATTTATCAGTATTTCGCTTAAAAATGACAAAATTACGTCTTAAAAAAAAATAAACGGATTCTTTACCAAGGCAATACATATTCACGACGTATAAAATTACAAAATTACCTGTAATTAAAATACTTTTTACGAAAATACTTGCCAGGGGACTGATAATTTGACTGGACAACACACGATCTTGCTACAAATGATGACTGTTTTGAATGATAAAACCTCGGACTAACTAAAACACATGCAATATTATATTTATTGAACTTTAATTAATTCCTGTGACGAGCGATAACTTGATAGAAATATGAATTTCCAATATTTTCGATGTGTTTTGATTGAGCAGGAGAATAATAACAAATTGGTGGGACAAACTTTAATTGGATATATATTATATGAAATATAGAGTAATGTTATGATTATTTACACATTATTAAAGCATCATTATTCAAAATTATTACTACAGAGTAAATTTGTCTCTACACACTTAGAATCATTGATTATTTAGTTTACCAGCTTTGAATTTGAACGCCAGGGGACTGATAATTTGACGTTTTGAATAATTTTTTTTCTAAGACGTATATTTCGAAACGGGTTTATTTTGGGTGACCAGCTAGACATAGTTAAGGTTTACAAATTTCATGTGAAAACAAAATTTTTTTTTCATATTAATATACGAAATAAGCAGAGCCGTCCAAAATTCCCATGTTTGTAGAACTACCCATATATGTCTTCTTGAATAAAGAATATTTTTTCATACGCCTTTTCTTGTTGAGTAGAGCTTGTATAAAACTTTTCTCATGCATAGTTCAAGAATTTTAAATATCCCCTTCCATTTTAAATTCCTCTTTTAAAGCTTTACTCAATGATTACCTAAGTTAAATTGTTACCTGGGATGCTAAGAATATTTTGAATTGTGATCTACGTAATTATCTTAAGTATATAACCTCTTTGTTTTTGTTTAAATTAATAAAATATAGAAAGCCATTGTATCTTTTTAATCAGCTAAATTTCTCCAGATCATCGCGAACTATGACCATTAATTTGCCAACTAATTGTAAGACTAAAGCTCGACAAGCTTCCTTCTTTGTAAATGGGGTTAAACTATGGAACTCTTTAAGCCGTGACATAAAACTAGAACACTCCATTAAAAAATTTAAAGGGTCTTCTTTTCAATATTTTGCATGCTAAAATGTTTTTAAAATAAGATTAGATATTTCTGCGATTGATAATTGATTAATTCACGTATAAATTTTTGTATTGAATTATTCGTATCTATTTTTGTTTCAAACTTGCCTTGGTTGTTCATTAAATATAATCTAAATATTTAATGTTTATATTATGTTTGAAGATACATATATTGAATACTGTTGAAAATTTATTTGTATTGGGAGAAAGGGGGAGGAGTAAATTCTTGATCCAATTAATATTGTTTATTTGATTTTTTGTGTAAATTTCTTTAATCATAAGTTTTAGAAGAATATTCACTACACCTTTTACCGCTGTTATTCATCTAATCCCCATAGTTATTCGTGTTATCACCAAAGTTATTCGTTTATACCCACTGTTATTCGTATATTCTCCAAAGTTATTTGTATATACCCAAAGTTATTCGTATAATCCCCACTGTTATTCGTTTATACCCAAAGTTATTCGTTTAATCACCACTGTTATTCGTTTATACTCAAAGTTATTCGTATATTCTCTAAAGTTATCCGTTTAATCACCACTGTTATTCGTTTATACCCAAAGTCATTCGTATATTTTCCAAAATTATTCCTTTAATCACCACTGTTATTCGTTTATACCCAAAGTTATTCGTATATTCTCCAAAGCTATTTGTTTTATCACCACTGTTATTCGTTCATACCCAAAATTATTAGTATAAAGGGAGATTCTTCTTCTTCTTTGCTCGTTCCTGCTTTGGAGCAGGGTCAGCCGTTTTCTTTACCATTTTCCAGGTGGTCTTCCTGTCAAGTGCGTTCCTCTTTACTTTTGCTTATAATTTGCACTGCAAACGTAAATTTTTGCAGCTGCATAAAACGCTCTTCAGATCAAACATGAACCAAAAATTATTGGAAGTGCACACGTACCTTTGTAAATGAACAAAAAGGAGAGGGAAATGAACACACATCGTAGTAAATGAAGAAAAACATGTTTAATTAAAAAAGTTATCGAACAAATATAAAAAACTAAAAATTTTGAGCCAACACTCATATTCTCTAAGTTTAAAGCCGCTTAATAGAAAACCGACGAATGCTGGACAGCCTTGGCGCAGTGCTCTCCTGTTATTGTAGTTTTGGCTTCTTCCACCACTTGTTCCAAATATTGGAGCCGTTGCTCACCTACTCCAGGGGCCCTCACGGAAGGTAGTCTGAGACGCCCTTTGACATAGTTCTTTACTATCGACCAGACATTTTCGATAGGGTTTAGCATCGGCGAGTACGGCCCCAGTGGCAAGAGTGTCGCTCTCCCAGGTAACAATTTCGCCTAAAGTTTTTAAATTCTAAAATGCTTAACAATGGTTTACCACAGGGTTCCGTCCTGGCGCCATTACTTTTTAATCTGTACATTCATGACATTCCTGACACAACATCAAAGAAATTTGGTTACGCTGATGATTGGACCCTGGCCACTCAAAACAAAGACATGGGTGTTTTGGAGGATTTGCTCTCAACTGACCTAGCGATAATGAATGACTATTTTCGAACGTGGAGTTTATTTCCCAATCTAAGTAAAACCGAGAGCTCCTGTTTCCACTTAAACAACAAACTGGCAAAACACGAACTATCAGTGTTATTTAACGGCACTGTCATTAAATACAATCAACAGCCAAAGTACCTGGGCATTACTCTCGATAGAACTCTTTCTTTTAAACTCCACCTAGAAAATACGTCACAAAAACTTAAAACGAGAAACAATATATTGCATAAACTGGCAGGCTCTACATGGGGTGCTACTCCAGCTACCCTCCGAACAACTGCTCTAAGTCTGGTTTACTCAGTGGCTGAGTATGGCGCACCAGTCTGGTTGAATAGCACACATACTCAAAAAGTTGACAGCCAGCTGCATGCTACGATGCGTACTATAAGTGGTATTATCAGATCCACTCCTTTACCTTGGCTCCCTGTGTTAAGCAATATCGCTCCACCTGCACTCAGACGCTCGCATGCTCTCATGCGTGAACATAAAAAGGTAACCAACAACACCACGTTATCCTTGCACGAATATTACGGTGACCACACTCGTTGTCGATTGAAGTCAAGAGAGCCTCCACATAAAACTGCCAGCGGCCTGCTGGCGACTGATTTTAATATCTTGGATGCCTGGGACACCTCCTGGCAACATTACAACACAACTGGCCTTTCTATTACTAACCCGACTTCTACCCAACCTGGTTTCGATTTGCCACGTCATACCTGGACTACATTAAGCCGAATAAGAACGAATCATGGACGTTGTGCTGATTCTTTCTACAAGTGGGGCATATCAGAGTCCCCTGAGTGTGACTGCGGCGCTCCACAGCAAACTATAAAACACATTGCAACTGTGTGTCCAATTCGACGTTACAATGGCAACATCTCAGACATCCATTTGGCAACTCCCGATGTAGTAGCATGGATAGACTCGCTCGATGTAAACATCTAATGTTCAAATGTAATGCCCAATGTTCGAATATTTTACTTTTTAATTTACTTAAAAGACACGCAATCAAATCGATTGTAAGTTCATTTAATGTGTATCCATGTATTGTTTTAGGTAGATTTCATAGAAAAGTCTACCTATTTTTAAGTTTAATTTTTTAATGTGTCACAAAAAAAACCATACGCTAAATAAATAAAAATTAAGCTTCACCTAAAAAAAGCTTGTAAAAGACTAGATTCACTAAATTTCTTATATAATTCCTTAAGTAAGGCTTAATTCAATAATAAATATTTAGGGCATATTCAAGCAACTGTTACTCAAGTATAATACCTTTTATAAGGTTTTATTCACATATAACTTTTAAGGTAGTATTCAAGATGTTTTTACTCAAGAACTCTATCCCTTATATAAACCTTTATTAAAGTACAACTTTTAGGAAGAATCCAAGAAGATTCTTACCCAAGGATAGTTCCTTGTATACGACTTTATTTATGTATAATAATTTTAGTAGTATTCAAGAAAATTGTTACTCAAGTAATATTTCTTATATACGGCTGTTTTCAATGAATATTAAAAGATTTACAACAAATCGATCTGTCAATATTTTTGACAGTTCGCTGTTTAATTCGCGATTGTGTGTTTTTTTATTAAATTTTACCGTAATCACTTATGTGTTTAAAAAGTTGACAAACCTTTAAGAACTTTAACAAACTATTATTTATTAATATATTCAATATCAATTTCGGAGTGACGTGAGTGATCCATTATTAATGAATGAAATTATATTTGTTGAATATAAAAACTTTTTTTTTAACGAATTGTAATCACCTATTACTTTCACTCACTGTTTAACGACAAATTTTTTAGAAAAACCCTTTAATTATTATTTTTTCCCAAAAGAAATTAAAACAAAAACAAACAGGCAAAACTTCAATTTTATCGTTAATTTTATTTGTATTTCCTGACTAGTTTCGGACTCTATAAGTCCATTAACAAAGGATTTACAACTAAAGTATCCAGTGTTTTAATTGTTCTATTTATACTAATTATCGATTTTTGAAAGATAAGTATCAGTAATAAAATGGGGAAGTAACCTAAGATTAAACAATAAAACAAAAAAGCTAAAAACAACAAAAGACAAAAAAAAAGGGAAGTAACTTAACTCTAAAGTAATGTCATAAATTGAGAAAAAAAAAATTAAAAAAAAATTATTCTTAAAATGTTTATGGCTTCATTAATAGTTTCCTGGTTTTTCCGAAATTTGAAATAGTGGTGAAATGATTGGTGCGTCCTCTAAATTCATTTTATTTGTTGTTTTTGTGATGTGATAAGACTCATATGCATCTAGTTTCCATTTCTGATAAACATTTTTAATAATTTTTGAGTTAGTATCGTCTATTGTATGTTGGTTTTCATTCATATGATGGGCCACGCTAGATGTATTGCCGTTGGCTTTCTTATGTTCAATTAATCTTGTGCCAAATTCTCTGAACGTTTGTCCGATATAGGTGTTGTCACAGTTTTGGCATTTGATTTGGTAAATACCTGAACGAGAGTTGCTGCATTCTTTATCCTTATAATTGTTTAAATGTTTTTTAATTTGTGTACTTGGTCTCGTGACAAGCTCAATCTGATGCTTTTTAAAAATTTTTTTTTTAAAAATTTTTTGTAGTTTGTTTGTGGTAGGCTAAAATGGTAGGCTAATTCTTGATTTCACACTTTCCTTTAGTCTGCTTAGTTTTGATAGCTTAGAGGTTTCATGTTTTCTTTTGTGTTGTTTCATTATTTGATCAGCAAATTTTTTTGAAAATCCATTGGCTATTGCTGCATTATGTATATATTCTACCTCTTCATCAAACTCAGGTTTTTCCATTGGAACATTGTACAATCTGTTGGCCATCGAATGAAAAGCGGCTTTTTTGTGGCTTATATGATGAAAGGAGTTGTTTGTTATATACCGGTTTGTGTTTGTAGGTTTTCTGTATATTCCAAACTTTAAACTATTGTTGTCTTTTCTTATAATTTTTAGATCCAAAAAATTTAAAATGTTGTTTTGTTCTGTTTCATATGTAAATTTAATTGAGGAATGATAGTTGTTAATGAATTGAAATATTGTTGGCAAATCATCTCTTTTGACTATAGAAAAAACATCGTCCACGTATCTAAGCCACATCTTAGGAAATAACATATAGTTTTCTTTCATTTCTATTTCCATTCTGCTCATAAATATATTGCTTAAAAATGGGGCTAGTTTGCTTCCCATTGATGTACCGGATGTTTGCTTGTAGAATTTGTCTCTAAACTTGACAAAATTCTGATCCATACATGTTTTTACGATTTTTATGTAAGCTGCTATTTTGTTTCTTGGAATACGATTTCTAGTTAGATGGTCCTCTAGATATTCTATAGTGGTATTGATCGGGATACTTGGAAAGAGTGCAGTTACATCAAATGATACCATGATTTCGTCTGGTTCTATTGTAATATTTTTGATTCTCTCTAGTAGTTCTGCAGTGTTTTTAATACTGTAACCTTGTGGAGGTGGAATTTCATCAAATTTACTTAACACATATTTAGCCATGTTCTCTGTAGGTGTCGATATATTTGATGCAATCGGTCTCATTTGGTTTCCAGGTTTATGTATTTTGGGTAACGCATAAAGTTTTGAGACTTTCGGGTTGGTTACATGGAAGGAATATTCTAATTTTCGATCTTCTAGTAAGTCTGCTACCTCTTTGGAAACACGTTTGGTTTCTTTAACCATATTGTTTAATGGATCTCTAGATTTTCCGTTTTTCCAAGTGTGTTCTTTATATGGTCCCTCTCTAATAGTGGTTAACACTCGATTATCATATTCCTTTTTATCCAAGATCACAATCGCGTTTCCTTTATCTGCCTTCGTTATCACTATATCCTGGTTCTTCTTTAGCGAATTTAGAGATTTCGTTGTTTTTTGTGTAACATTGTTGTTTCTTTCCGTATTATTGATGTGTTTTAGTAAGATTTTTTTAGATTCAAATCTAATGTTATTTTTGGTTAAGTTTGTACATCGAGCTATGCCAGATTCAATATCAACTGTAATATCTTCAAGCGGAATGTTTGGTATTTTAGTTGCAAAATTCAGTCCATTATTCAATAGTTCCATTTCACTGTTGGTAAAAACACACGATGATAAATTATGGACAAAATTTGGAATTATTGGTATCGGTTTCTTTGCGTATTCTTTCTTCTGTTTCTTCTTTAAATTTTTAAATTTCTTCCTGTGTATTTTATTTTGTTCAATTTCTGTAGATACCATTCTATTCTGGACATATGTATCAAATTTAAGCCAAACACAATTATAATGTATGTTTGTTGAGTAATAGTTCTTTAAGATTTTTAGATGTAGATAATATGCTTCTAATTCACTTTTGTTTAATTTTGCGTATTTATCACTGATTTCCTTTTTTAACCATGTTACTTTGGTTGATTTCTCCACACTTTTTGTAATTTTATTATTGATAGCAAATTTTATTTTAATAAAATCTGGATAAATTTTACTTTTATAACACTTTGTAAGAAACCTGATATGTGCTTCTAATTTTTTCACTTTTAACTTTAGTTGTATATACTGATCTAACTCCTGTTTTTGGATGGTATCCATATTAATATATTCAATATCAATTTCGGAGTGACGTGAGTGATCCATTATTAATGAATGAAATTATATTTGTTGAATATAAAAACTTTTTTTTTAACGAATTGTAATCACCTATTACTTTCACTCACTGTTTAACGACAAATTTTTTAGAAAAACCCTTTAATTATTATTTTTTCCCAAAAGAAATTAAAACAAAAACAAACAGGCAAAACTTCAATTTTATCGTTAATTTTATTTGTATTTCCTGACTAGTTTCGGACTCTATAAGTCCATTAACAAAGGATTTACAACTAAAGTATCCAGTGTTTTAATTGTTCTATTTATACTAATTATCGATTTTTGAAAGATAAGTATCAGTAATAAAATGGGGAAGTAACCTAAGATTAAACAATAAAACAAAAAAGCTAAAAACAACAAAAGACAAAAAAAAAGGGAAGTAACTTAACTCTAAAGTAATGTCATAAATTGAGAAAAAAAAAATTAAAAAAAATTATTCTTAAAATGTTTATGGCTTCATTAATAGTTTCCTGGTTTTTCCGAAATTTGAAATAGTGGTGAAATGATTGGTGCGTCCTCTAAATTCATTTTATTTGTTGTTTTTGTGATGTGATAAGACTCATATGCATCTAGTTTCCATTTCTGATAAACATTTTTAATAATTTTTGAGTTGATACGATTGAGTTAACAGTTGATATTGAATCTGGCATAGCTCGATGTACAAACTTAACCAAAAATAACATTAGATTTGAATCTAAAAAAATCTTACTAAAACACATCAATAATACGGAAAGAAACAACAATGTTACACAAAAAACAACGAAATCTCTAAATTCGCTAAAGAAGAACCAGGATATAGTGATAACGAAGGCAGATAAAGGAAACGCGATTGTGATCTTGGATAAAAAGGAATATGATAATCGAGTGTTAACCACTATTAGAGAGGGACCATATAAAGAACACACTTGGAAAAACGGAAAATCTAGAGATCCATTAAACAATATGGTTAAAGAAACCAAACGTGTTTCCAAAGAGGTAGCAGACTTACTAGAAGATCGAAAATTAGAATATTCCTTCCATGTAACCAACCCGAAAGTCTCAAAACTTTATGCGTTACCCAAAATACATAAACCTGGAAACCAAATGAGACCGATTGCATCAAATATATCGACACCTACAGAGAACATGGCTAAATATGTGTTAAGTAAATTTGATGAAATTCCACCTCCACAAGGTTACAGTATTAAAAACACTGCAGAACTACTAGAGAGAATCAAAAATATTACAATAGAACCAGACGAAATCATGGTATCATTTGATGTAACTGCACTCTTTCCAAGTATCCCGATCAATACCACTATAGAATATCTAGAGGACCATCTAACTAGAAATCGTATTCCAAGAAACAAAATAGCAGCTTACATAAAAATCGTAAAAACATGTATGGATCAGAATTTTGTCAAGTTTAGAGACAAATTCTACAAGCAAACATCTGGTACATCAATGGGAAGCAAACTAGCCCCATTTTTAAGCAATATATTTATGAGCAGAATGGAAATAGAAATGAAAGAAAACTATATGTTATTTCCTAAGATGTGGCTTAGATACGTGGACGATGTTTTTTCTATAGTCAAAAGAGATGATTTGCCAACAATATTTCAATTCATTAACAACTATCATTCCTCAATTAAATTTACATATGAAACAGAACAAAACAACATTTTAAATTTTTTGGATCTAAAAATTATAAGAAAAGACAACAATAGTTTAAAGTTTGGAATATACAGAAAACCTACAAACACAAACCGGTATATAACAAACAACTCCTTTCATCATATAAGCCACAAAAAAGCCGCTTTTCATTCGATGGCCAACAGATTGTACAATGTTCCAATGGAAAAACCTGAGTTTGATGAAGAGGTAGAATATATACATAATGCAGCAATAGCCAATGGATTTTCAAAAAAATTTGCTGATCAAATAATGAAACAACACAAAAGAAAACATGAAACCTCTAAGCTATCAAAACTAAGCAGACTAAAGGAAAGTGTGAAATCAAGAATTAGCCTACCATTTTACCCAGCAATCACAAACAAACTACAAAAAATTTTTAAAAAGCATCAGATTGAGCTTGTCACGAGACCAAGTACACAAATTAAAAAACATTTAAACAATTATAAGGATAAAGAATGCAGCAACTCTCGTTCAGGTATTTACCAAATCAAATGCCAAAACTGTGACAACACCTATATCGGACAAACGTTCAGAGAATTTGGCACAAGATTAATTGAACATAAGAAAGCCAACGGCAATACATCTAGCGTGGCCCATCATATGAATGAAAACCAACATACAATAGACGATACTAACTCAAAAATTATTAAAAATGTTTATCAGAAATGGAAACTAGATGCATATGAGTCTTATCACATCACAAAAACAACAAATAAAATGAATTTAGAGGACGCACCAATCATTTCACCACTATTTCAAATTTCGGAAAAACCAGGAAACTATTAATGAAGCCATAAACATTTTAAGAATAATTTTTTTTTAATTTTTTTTTTCTCAATTTATGACATTACTTTAGAGTTAAGTTACTTCCCTTTTTTTTGTCTTTTGTTGTTTTTAGCTTTTTTGTTTTATTGTTTAATCTTAGGTTACTTCCCCATTTTATTACTGATACTTATCTTTCAAAAATCGATAATTAGTATAAATAGAACAATTAAAACACTGGATACTTTAGTTGTAAATCCTTTGTTAATGGACTTATAGAGTCCGAAACTAGTCAGGAAATACAAATAAAATTAACGATAAAATTGAAGTTTTGCCTGTTTGTTTTTGTTTTAATTTCTTTTGGGAAAAAATAATAATTAAAGGGTTTTTCTAAAAAATTTGTCGTTAAACAGTGAGTGAAAGTAATAGGTGATTACAATTCGTTAAAAAAAAAGTTTTTATATTCAACAAATATAATTTCATTCATTAATTATTATTTATTAATACAAAAAAATTATTTCAAAATGGTAGAGATATTTTCGTCAATGGAAATTTGCAATTGCCATTATTCCGCAACCATTTAATCAAACGTTTCTGATGATGGTTTATATAATGATTTGAGTTGGTCAACAAATAAATAAACTGATGATAATTTGTCATACAATTCCTTTTTGTATTAAATGTATGTAATCGCCATATTGTGCGCAATTTGCTTGGGAAAAAATAATATCAAAACTTGCAACAGATTGCAACTGACTTATGGAAAATATAACGTAGAACGTTTATTTAATATGATCATTTAACATTTATTTATTTACCAGCCAAATTGTGCAACTGAACGTAATGCCAACCACAGCATACTATACCCCCTACGAAGCTTGAGTAATACTTTTATTCTGTATTGAGTAACGTTTTATTCCTGTCGTGGAAATTGACTTAATGAACTAGTGCGTAAGGGTAAACGATGAGGAAGACGTTATAGGACCTGTGTTCGATTCCTGCCAGGCACGATTTTATTTATGAATTTTATTTCCCTTTTTTTTATTTTATTTTTATTCTTTAATCATTTTTAATCGTACAATTGAATGGAAACACATGCGTAGATATCGTATATGAATACGCAAAATTATTTTCATTTCAAGATTGTCCTCAATCATAACCAATATTATTTTTAAGAAAAACCCATATATTCTCATTTTAGGAAACCATTAGTACACTTTTATATGCACTCCTAAGTGGTCCGAAACTTAAAATGTGTACAAATAATTTGTTAAGCAATAGTGATTAAGTTTCAATTTTCTTTATGACAGCTGCTAAATAGAGAAGTGGAAAGCGTACGGTCCTGGAGAATCAAAGGTTAATGAGTTCGATCCCTGCTACAGGCGTTTGTAAAGATGCGAAATGTGTAAAATAAATTGTAATTTCCGATAAAAGATTAACTCAATAGCAGCAATATACAAAAAAAAGGAGTTTAATGCGCCAATTAACCAAAATAACTAAAGGAAACAATCACCAATTTTTTTTTCAGTGGCATCGCTTCTTGAATAGGCACTGAGTAATTCTTTTGAGAAAAGATTTACTTAAGCACTTTATTCAAGTAACATTTTGACAGTATTTGAATAAGCCTTGAATAACAACTTTTGTACAACTTTATTCAAACACTTATATAAAACATGTATAAAGCATTATATATGTCTTCTTGAATAAAGAATATTTTTTCATATGCCTTTTCTCCTTGAGTAGAGGTTGTATAAAACTTTTATCATGCATAATTCAAGAATTTTAAATTTCCCCTTCCATTTTAAATTCCTCTTTTAAAGCTTTACTCAATGATTACCTAGGTTAAATTGTTACCTGGGCTCCCACCCTCGTCCGTGACACTCTCGACTGCCGACGCAAATCCTCTGTGGCACGGAGCGTTATCGCAAACAATAACCAGGTCAGTCAGCTGATTACCTCGCGTTTGCCAAATTTGAAGAAGCCGCAGCATCCACTCATGCGCATCTTCTGTTTTGAACACTCCCCTCTTTTTTTCGATTGTTAAAACGCCCTCAGCAGAGATAGCACCAATTAAGTGGACACTGGGGCCTTTGGACGCCGGAAGCTGCATAACTGCCCTTTTTCCTCGGATGGAACGCCCTTTGTTGTGGCGGCAGAAAAGATTAAAATTCGTTTCATCTACATACACTATTTGTTTTCCTGTCAATTTAAATTAAATTTATAATTTATAAAATTAAAGTGTTTTCATTTAATTTACCATTTCTTATAAATTCTTTAAGTTTTTGGACATATAGGCCCTCTTTGCTTTGTTCTCGTTTGAATCCATTGTTGCCGGTTTGTAGTGAATAGACTTCAGAGTAAAACTTCTTCCTTCGAAATAGCGTGATATCGTTGTGGCGCAGACTTGAATGTGCAATTTTTCAACAATTTTCTCCTGCATCTGCCTCAAAGTAATGGTACAGTCACGTTCGATTAGTTCGATTAAGAACTCAATTTTTTCATCGTTGAGAACCCTCGGACGGGGTCCACCTCTTGGCCGTACTTCAGCAGCTCCTCGGTCAATCCAGCTTTTAGCGGTGGTAAATGGGATGTTGAGCGTTTTGGCTAGAGATAACCAGTCCCTCCAACTCTCCGCACAAGCTATTATTCGCTCTCTATCAGCCATTGAATGTGTTCGATAAACCTTTCTTAACTGCAGCTGCTGGCCCGTTACAGCACCGCGACATAAAGGGCAAAGAGAACATCCGTTATTGGCTGTTCTGTGGTTCAATTCTTCCACACACTTCTTGTGTAGTAAATGGGAGCACGGGATCAGCTTTACGACATTTCCATATCTCATCGAACGAATGCAAACACAACAATTACTTCTGAATTCCATTGTCAATTGGAACAAATGAAAAAAAACATCAGACTAAAAACTTAGGTTGCTTGATTACAATTTTAGCTTTCGTTCATATAAAAATTGTATCAAAACATATTTGAAACGTGGAAATCAAACACAAAAGCTCAAAATTATGTACTCGGAGGTAAACATTCATATCGTTAAGTAAAAGATCACCTTTCATCACTATGTGCATAAATAACTACAATTATTTTATACTGTATATGTACATATACTGTAATACACCCAATCTCCCTTTATACGAATAATTTCGGGTATAAACGAATAACAGTGGTGATAAAACGAATAACAGTGGTGATAAAACGAATAACTTTGGAAAATATACGATTAACTTTGAGTATAAACGAATAACAGTGGTGATAAAACGAATAACAGTGGTGATAAAACGAATAACTTTGAAGAATATACGAATAACTTTGAGTATAAACGAATAACAGTGGGGATTTTACGAATAACTTTAGGTATATACGATTAACAGTGGGAAATATACGAATAACAGTGGGTATAAACGAATAACTTTGGTGAAAATACGAATAACAGTGGGTTTTAACGAATAACTATGGGGATTAGATGAATAACAGCGGTAGAAGGTGTAGTTAATTTTTTTTTTATATAGTATCCTTAGATAAGTATGTGATATGTTTGCATTAAATTACTAATTACTAATTTTTAATTGCAATAAACCCTAGTATGTATAGTATACAAGAGAAAATATTCTTGTAAAGCAAGAATATTGTAAAAAGGCAATGCCTTAATTGTATATGTATAAGATAAATTGAATTAAAAAAAAAACATTTTTTGTTAATTTTTTTTAAATTTTTCAGAACATACTTTGATATTTCCTTCGTTTCTCCTGGTGAAAAAGAAAACTCCAATTAAACTTTTTTTTGGAATAGAATCAGCAATATTTCTAATTTTTTTCTAATGCATCAGCATAAACCGTTATAAAATTTGCGACCGACAAACCTAGTTTTACTTAGTCCAGATCGATGGATTGCTGAAGCACACCTAAGCTAATTTAATTATTATTTGACAGTAAATTTAAATAAAACTAAATTTGTCTGTCGAAAATTTAGTAACGGTGTTTTTGTAGCACATTTATTTTTTGTATACAATACAATTACAAAAAAATACAAAAAGTAATACAATCTACTTTTTTGAGCTGACCATATATTTTAATTATAAACTAAAACGCCATATTCGAATTATAAAGAATTAAAAATATTTTCGATTCAAGTTCAATATTTTAGAAAGCAGGACAAAGTAAAGATTATATTGTTACGATTACAGAAAAATCCAGACGATTACAACCACTTCCAGAAAAATCAAACCACAATAAAACACAATAACAAATTAATGAAATGAAAAGTGTTGTTGTTGTATTTCTTAGAACTTGGGTCAACATAAATTTACTTTATGAAGCAAATCATCATATAACGTAAAATAATCGAATATTCTAATGTTTTCTCGAGGTTTCTAAAGAGTGACCTCGAATGGTCGAGAACTATGCAGAATCGTATATAAGCAGTTTACCTCTTGTGGAATGGATTAGTTTTATTTTAAACCTGTGACGGTAAAGTTAAAATTATAAAAAGTGGAGAATCAAAGGTTAATGAGTTCGATCCCTGCTACAGGCGTTTGTAAAGATGCGAAATGTGTAAAATAAATTGTAATTTCCGATAAAAGATTAACTCAATAGCAGCAATATACAAAAAAAAAAGGAGTTTAATGCGCCAATTAACCAAAATAACTAAAGGAAACAATCACCAATTTTTTTTTCAGTCGCATCGCTTCTTGAGTAATTCTCTTGAGAAAAGATTTACTTAAGCACTTTATTCAAGTAACATTTTGACAGTATTTGAATAAGCCTTGAATAACAACTTTTGTACAACTTTATTCAAACACTTATATAAAACATGTATAAAGCATTATATATGTCTTCTTGAATAAAGAATATTTTTTCATATGCCTTTTCTCCTTGAGTAGAGCTTGTATAAAACTTTTATCATGCATAGTTCAAGAATTTTAAATTTCCCCTTCCATTTTAAATTCCTCTTTTAAAGCTTTACTCAATGATTACCTAGGTTAAATTGTTACCTGGGCTCCCACCCTCGTCCGTGACACTCTCGACTGCCGACGCAAATCCTCTGTGGCACGGAGCGTTATCGCAAACAATAACCAGGTCAGTCAGCTGATTACCTCGCGTTTGCCAAATTTGAAGAAGCCGCAGCATCCACTCATGCGCATCTTCTGTTTTGAACGCTCCCCTCTTTTTTTCGATTGTTAAAACGCCCTCAGCAGAAATGGCACCAATTAAGTGGACACTGGGGCCTTTGGACGCCGGAAGCTGCATAACTGCCCTTTTTCCTCGGATGGAACGCCGTTTGTTGTGGCGGCAGAAAAGATTAAAATTCGTTTCATCTACATACACTATTTGTTTTCCTGTCAATTTAAATTAAATTTATAGATTATAAAATTAAAGTGTTTTTATTTAATTTACCATTTCTTATAAATTCTTTAAGTTTTTGGACATATAAGGCCCTCTTTGCTTTGTTCTCGTTTGAATCCATTGTTTCCGGTTTGTAGTGAATAGACTTCAGAGTAAAACTTCTTCCTTCAAAATAGCGTGATATCATTGTGACGCAGACTTGAATGTGTAATTTTTCAACAATTTTCTCCTGCATCTGCCTCAAAGTAATGGTACAGTCACGTTCGATTAGTTCGATTAAGAACTCAATTTTTTCATCGTTGAGAACCCTCGGACGGGGTCCACCTCTTGGCCGTACTTCAGCAGTTCCTCGGTCAATCCAGCTTTTAGCGGTGGTAAATGGGATGTTGAGCGTTTTGGCTAGAGATAACCAGTCCCTCCAACTCTCCGCACAAGCTATTATTCGCTCTCTATCAGCCATTGAATGTGTTCGATAAACCTTTCTTAACTGCAGCTGCTGGCCCGTTACAGCACCGCGACATAAAGGGCAAAGAGAACATCCGTTATTGGCTGTTCTGTGGTTCAATTCTTCCACACACTTCTTGTGTAGTAAATGGGAGCACGGGATCAGCTTTACGACATCTCCATATCTCATCGATCGAATGCAAACACAACAATTACTTCTGAATTCCATTGTCAATTGGAACAAATGAAAAAAAAACATCAGACTAAAAACTTAGGTTGCTTGATTACAATTTTAGCTTTCGTTCATATAAAAATTGTATCAAAACATATTTGAAACGTGAAAATCAAACACAAAAGCTCAAAATTATGTACTCGGAGGTAAACATTCATATCGTTAAGTAAAAGATCACCTTTCATCACTATGTGCATAAATAACTACAATTATTTTATACTGTATATGTACATATACTGTAATACACCCAATCTCCCTTTATACGAATAATTTCGGGTATAAACGAATAACAGTGGTGATAAAACGAATAACAGTGGTGATAAAACGAATAACTTTGGAAAATATACGAATAACTTTGAGTATAAACGAATAACAGTGGTGATAAAACGAATAACAGTGGTGATAAAACGAATAACTTTGAAGAATATACGAATAACTTTGAGTATAAACGAATAACAGTGGGGATTATACGAATAACTTTAGGTATATACGAATAACAGTGGGAAATATACGAATAACAGTGGGTATAAACGAATAACTTTGGTGAAAATACGAATAACAGTGGGTTTTAACGAATAACTATGGGGATTAGATGAATAACAGCCGTAGAAGGTGTAGTTAATTTTTTTTTTATATAGTATCCTTAGATAAGTATGTGATATGTTTGCATTAAATTACTAATTACTAATTTTTAATTGCAATAAACCCTAGTATGTATAGTATACAAGAGAAAATATTCTTGTAAAGCAAGAATATTGTAAAAAGGCAATGCCTTAATTGTATATGTATAAGATAAATTGAATTAAAAAAAAAACATTTTTTGTTAATTTTTTTTAAATTTTTCAGAATATACTTTGATATTTCCTTCGTTTCTCCTGGTGAAAAAGAAAACTCCAATTAAACTTTTTTTGGAATAGAATCAGCAATATTTCTAATTTTTTTCTAATGCATCAGCATAAACCGTTATAAAATTTGCGACCGACAAACCTAGTTTTACTTAGTCCAGATCGATGGATTGCTGAAGCACACCTAAGCTAATTTAATTATTATTTGACAGTAAATTTAAATAAAACTAAATTTGTCTGTCGAAAATTTAGTAACGGTGTTTTTGTAGCACATTTATTTTTTGTATACAATACAATTACAAAAAAATACAAAAAGTAATACAATCTACTTTTTTGAGCTGACCATATATTTTAATTATAAACTAAAACGTCATATTCGAATTATAAAGAATTAAAAATATTTTCGATTCAAGTTCAATATTTTAGAAAGCAGGACAAAGTAAAGATTATATTGTTACGATTACAGAAAAATCCAGACGATTACAACCACTTCCAGAAAAATCAAACCACAATAAAACACAATAACAAATTAATGAAATGAAAAGTGTTGTTGTTGTATTTCTTAGAACTTGGGTCAACATAAATTTACTTTATGAAGCAAATCATCATATAACGTAAAATAATCGAATATTCTAATGTTTTCTCAAGGTTTCTAAAGAGTGACCTCGAATGGTCGAGAACTATGCAGAATCGTATATAAGCAGTTTACCTCTTGTGGAATGGATTAGTTTTATTTTAAACCTGCGACGGTAAAGTTAAAATTATAAAAAGTGATTTTTAAATTAGTTTTGTGAATAAAGTTTTCAGTGTTATTGAGTGTATTTTGAACGTTGTGTAACTGGAAATTTCTACAATAAACCGTTGGAGTTTTTGAAGCTGTTAAAGGAATATTCTAGCAAGGAATATTGTTTGCTGTTTTGTTTTCCTGTTGTTGTGGGACAATTAAGGTGTTGAATACTTAATAAAACCTGGTGTTTGTGCTTACTAATCAGTGATCGAACTCTGAAGAGATTTGGGAATTGCATTTATCGAATTGTGAGTTAGGCCAATTCGAATTAAGGTTGGAAAAACGTTACAATATTAATATTATTGTTTCCATCCTTACCTGCAGAAACATCGAAGCAAGTATCAAAATAGGTTCTTGAAAAATTTACATTGAAGAAAGTTGGTTGCTGGTTGCCCTAATAACCACCAATTATGATGATGTGTCACGTTACGGGAAAACGGTGGGAAATTTTTTCTAAGGAGGTTTAACTCGAACTTGGATATATTGGATATTCTCCATGTTCTAAATAACGCAATTAGAACAGCTACAGATTTATTGATAACTGATGCTAATTGAATTTATGCCAGCACTAGAAGGAATATTTTCTAGTGACTGAGAAATGCCAAATTAAAATAAAAGAATTTTTGAAAACTCCACCTGTATAAATTTTTGAACATTTAGCTAGCATTTTCCGCCATACCATCAACTGATTGGTGGAGAATCATCTAAAGCTATGCAAATAGTTCAAACATTAAATGATTTGAAAGAAAACCTCCAGGTTTGGCTAAATTCAGGATATTTGCCATTCGCTATAAGAAACGATAAAACCAAACTTGGACATATCGAAAAAACCGTATTTTTGAAAAATGTATCTTCATACATGCTAACATGCTAAGAATTTTTACAAAAATGGACGATCCAGTTTGATACTTTTAAAATTTTAAACTGGGTGCCTTTACAATTTTTAATTAATTGGTTCAGAAGCACTTTAAGCTTAGCATACAAATTTTAGAAATTACGGCATAAGTGAAATCAATTGTTTGATAAAATCCATAAAAAAATATGTGACAGATAGATAGATATTTTTGGATACTTTAAACAACCATACATTTTCTATGAAAATTTTAAAAGGATAGTTGATTATACATTCACTTTGTTTATCAGGAATTAATGCATCCACAGAGAGAGAGAGAGTATATTCTCCTTTGTTAATAAAACAAAACTTAATTCCTTTAGGCTCTAATGCTGTAAAACTGTCATTTATATATGTTATTTTAAGGGGATAAAAAAGACAAGGGGATAAAAACGACATCATTTGACCGTCTCACGATCTTGCAATAGAAATTTCTAATTAACTACTATTTTTAGTAATTTTTTCATGTTGTTCCACATTTTAGCGATTTTGCCCTAGTGATTTTATGTTATACCCAACTCAATACACTAAACCATTGAAATTCTGAGTATAAATTAATTTGGGAATATAAGTACGGCTTAATTGCAAATTATATGTTTCTCCAAATAATCATTACAAAGGGGTTTTAAGCAAATTGAACTGATACTGATGGTGAATTAGTTACTTCCAAAATGAAACCTTTTCACACATCTGTCGTTGCTAGTCGATTGTCTTATATATAATTTTAAAATAACAAAAAAAGTAAACAAAATAGAAAGATCTGCAATTATATGTTTGCTTTAGTGCTTCAGCGCACCGAAAGAAAAAATCTTGGTTGATTCAAACATGTTGCATTGTTAATCGAAAATTAAGTGAAAATTGGGGAACTAAATACGTTTGTGATTGAATCAACCAACGCTCCGTATTTAAATTAACAATTTAACCGTTGTTGATATATTTTTTTATAAGTATCACAAACATATTTGATTTAACCATGTTTGTAGTTGAGTCAATTATGATTTAATTTTCAATTGACTACAAACGTTGTAAATTAAAAATTGGACTAAAAATAGTGATATTGAATACGTTTGTGATAGAATCAAGCAATACGCCGTATTAAATCTTTTGGTTTGGTACATCTTTGTTTTGTTTTTGCTGCTATCGATGTTTGTATGGGTTGGTTTTTTTTCGTAAATATAATATTTGAAATTTTTTATATTAGAAGTATGTATTTCGCATCAATCCCGACAAACATTTTTATGCATAAAGCTAGCGTTCGTATATTTACGTTCTAAATAGGAAATGTATGAGTGTGATTTTGTTTGTAAAGGATGCGTCCATTTTTTCGACATTTTTTTAATGATACAATTTAAAAGACCAAAATTCAGAAATCAAAAAATTTAAATATTTGAATTATATGTAGAAAATTATACTAATTTTCTATAATTTTCTCATTATTATGAAAAATTAAATTAAAATATCGATAAATGGACATGAAACAAGACAAATAAAAAATATTAAAAAAATATAATAATTTTTTTAAATCACCAAAATTAATTATAGAAAGGGCCTGTTTCATTAACGATATTTTTGTTATAACATTAACTGAAAAATTTCTTTCGCATATAATTTTATATGCAAATAATATGTAAATTATTTAAATCAATTAAACACATCTAAATTATTTCCTAAAGTAAAATGTTAAATAAAACCAGCCATGTTAAAATATATAAAAAATTTTTATTTTTCTATTCTTTTGATTATTATTTTTCTTTATTTTGTTTATTAGTTTCTTTTCTCCGAGTTTTTTATTTTAACAAACACAATAATTTTTAAACAAAAACATGAACAAACTGAACTGAAAAATATGAACAAGAAAAATTGATCACGCGCCGTGGTTGATTTAAATAATGAAAATTGTTACGTTTTTTAAAATAAATTGACAATGCTACATTGCTTAAAATAACCACGTTCGTATTAGACGCAAAATCAAACAAGCTTTGTGGTTGATTCTACCAACGTTTTTTTTTCGGTGCGGCGATTTTAATAGTTAAGAAATAAAGCTCTTATAAACTTATTATTATTTCATATAAAAAAAAACAAAAATAAACATCGTTCAATTCCAAGTTATTATATTAAACACAAAACTAAACTAATAATGATATTGCAACATATTTTTAATTCTGATGTTTTATAATAAAAGTTCCATCACGTTTCCGTCTTACAATTTCAAAAATTTCTCATCATATAAATTACTTTTATTCTTGCAGTTGTTACGAATATTTTTTACTGTTTCACTAAATGAATTAAATTCCTGTTTACGTTTCAGGTAACTTTGAAACACTTTTTAATAAAAGATGAAACGAAAAGTTTTGTTGTTGGCTTATATTAAAAAAAAGCATGAACAAATGGAATTTGATATGACGGAAATTTATTTTTGAAACGAAACTGTTATTAAAATAATATGAACAAATTTTTTTGGTATGTTCAAATAGTTTTGGTTACAACAAGGAAAATATGAAGGGGGTGAAATCTCAAACTCTGAGATATCAAGACTTCGGTCTGGGTTAAGGATTTTGATATAGTTTTCGGCAAAAAACTTTTATGAGGACATGCTTTTTAGTTTTGGGCAGCGATACATATAAAAAATAAAACTCTTTGTTGAGGTAGATATATTTTTTTATCTCTGTTTAGAAATTTATTGCAAAACAAACACGAAACATCAATACGATGCCGAAAAATTATAACAGATCATAATTAAACATAATTTAGTGAAAAGATGATACAATCACCAAACTACTCAAAAACCTTTCCAAATAGATTTGCGAGAAAATATTTCAAAATCAAATATCTTTCGAAATTCCAAAAATATTTTAAAAATTATTATATATACAAAAACTTAAACTCGAAATTCTACAAATATTCCAAAAATTTTAACAAAATCAAAAATTGAAACTTTTTTCAAAATTTTAAAAATATTGCAAAAATTATAACAAAATCAAAAATTGAATTTTGTTCGAAATTCTAAAAATACTGCAAAAATTATAAGAAAATCCAAAATTGCAATTTTGTCTAAAATTCCAAAAATATTTCAAAAATTCGAAATCCAAAAAAATTTTTAAAATATCGCAAAAATTATCACAAAATCAAAAATACAAACTTATTTTCAAAATTCCAATTAAATTTAAACTTTTTCAAAACTCTAAAAATATTCTAAAAATTATTACAAAATCAAAAATTGAAACTTTTTCTTAAATTCTAAAAATATTTCAAAATTCGAAATTCCAAAAATACATAAAATATCGCTAAAAATATAACAAAATCAAAATCAAAAATCTCTATGTTCAATTTCATGTTCAATTAAATTTCATTTCATACAAATAATAATTTCATTTTTTTCCAAAACACTGGGTAACAAAAAAAATAAAAATCATTCCTTTTGACACACTTGACAACATTTTTTTGACAAACTTATAATACAATAATCTAGTTTTTGGTCTCTCATACCAATCCCGACCATCAAGATTCCTCCTAATTTAATTTCTCCAAATTCACTCCTAATCACTTAAAATAAACGTTTTTTAAGCAAAAAATATGCAAATTTTCATGTTTTGATACCCTTGACGATTTTTTAATATACTTTCGGGATAGCTATCGCACACATCGTCCGTTCGGCTGTTACCATTGAATGTACCTTTTTTTAGAAATAAAAATGTTTGAAATCCCTCCACGGGTTTTCTAGATTTCGTTGGTTGTGACGGCCGAACGGCAGACAGACATATATTTATTTTTTCTTGCTTTTTTACAATCAGTAGGTCTATTCCCATAGAATGACAGAAAAAGATATGACTTACATTACAGGTCAGAACTTTTTTAATCTCTTGGGAGGGTACTCACATAATGGACCTGCCGAGTTCACTCGCCCGGAACCTGGGGACTGGAGTTATTCCCTGTAAGCGATATAACTTGTAAATGGTGCACTTGCTACTGGTGCCAGAAACGTTCTTGTTCCTTAAATGTTTTTCTATCACTTAAAGTAAAAAAAATTTTTTTGTTGCAAATTTTTGCGAAAAAATTTGTAAAAACGATATTTTTCAATTGAATTTAGTTATTTACAAATAATTGTTTATAATACAATTGACCCTTTTATCTTGTTGCTAAAACCTCAACAAAAGAATAAGCTTTGGAACTTTTCATTCGGTCTAAAAGTTTCTGCACAATTCCATTTTGCACCTAATATCTGAAAAAAAGTTGTTAACTTTGGGCAGGCCGCCAGATTTGAGTTTTTATCCGATCGCAAACTGCTTGACGACAGTCAAAAAGGTGAAATGTCAGCTTTAATTAACAATTGGGTTGCCTATACCCATATTCAATATTAACAACAATTACAGCGGTTCAAAAAAAGGCGAAAATTCCTTAGTTGCAAAATTAAATTTCTCAACGTATTTTCAACTTAACGAGATGCGGTTTCAAAATTTGCAAAGTGCTTAGAAAACCGAAGATTTAAAAAAATAGACCTCTCTAACATGATTTGGGACTGAGTTATGACCCATTTTGTTTTAAAACCCCGGTTATAACCTTGATTTTGTATGAAATATATTTACAGGAACGGAGCCTTTTCCTCCAAAATGATGCTGTTGTACTGACAAGATGCTGGATCTGTACCTACCGTACACACGATTGGCTACTCTGACTCCTGCTAATAACATCATACTCTATGAAAAAAGAAAACGTACTATAGTTTACGACAGACGTACGAAGTAGTACACGTAGCGATGCGATGTATAATTGAGTATTATTGTAATGAATTTAATGAACAAGTAATGAACTACTTATGTGTAATGCTCTTTATAGTACAATCAATTACTTATTAAAATGTTATAGTAATTAATGTATTAAATAACTTATTGATTAAAGATTAATTGATTAACATTTTATTTTAAAACAATATAATACACAAATATTTTCATACTGTAAAATATAAAAGCAAAATGTACTGTTTCTAGGGACCCGAAAGAGAAAAAAAAATTTTTTCGGTAAAAAATCATGATTTATGAAATAAATGTTAATTTAACAACATAATAATAAACAAATATTTTAAAAAATAAAGCGTTTATTTATTAAAAAATAAAAGCTATTTTTAATTGGTCTCCAAGTTGTTGTTTTAAAATTAATTTACTGTTTTTATAATTAGTTTTTAAATAAGAATATTAAAAAAACTTTTTTAAAGATGGCGCTAGGGTCAAAGATCAATTGGGATTTAATTAATTTTTTTTCTGGAAATAGTTCTATCTTTACTCTAAAATATATCAATCTTTAAAATTAAATATCTCAAGAACACGAGTTAATGCCTCTTTGTAAATTTGATATATTTTAAAGGAAGGTCAGAACTATATTTAAAAAATAAAAAAGTTAAAATTTAATTGATTTTAAAATTTTTTGTTAATGGAAGTTGTTTGAAAAAATGAAGAAAAATTCGAATTTCAGCCGTACTAAAAATCTTTAAAATTAAATATCTCAAGAACAAGAATTTTAGCCTTTTTTGTAAATTTGATATATTTTAGAGTAAAGATAGAACTATTTTCAGAAAAAAAATTAATTAAATCCCAATTGATCTTTGATCCTAGCGCCATCTTTAAAAAAGTTTTTTTAATATTTTTATTTAAAAACTAATTATAAAAACAGCAAATTAATTTTTTTTCAAACGACTAATTAATCATCTATCAAACAAAAATAAGTTTGATGAAATCGGTATAGCCGTTCTTGAGCAATTTAATTTCAAAGTTACATCGGATTGGCAGAATTTTCATTTTTCATGCATGTTGGGGTGCCCCCTATGCTCAAACTATGCACTTTAAAAAAATTTTAAAATAAGTTGTATTTTTTATTTTGGCCATACTACTTATATGCCAAGTTTCAGGAAAATCAAAAATGAACAAGATTTCACAACTCTGTCTAGAACACGTTTTTCATCAACAACGCGTTGGAATGCTCATTATGCTTCAGTTAAAGTATTGGATGAAAATTCTAATGGGATTGTGGCTGCAATTGAGAAATTAAGTGATCAACAAGAAAATGTAGACACTAGAGGTGCTGCACTGAACCTTATGCGTGGTGATTGTGCGTGATTTTCTATTTCTTTGCTATCTTTTGTTTCGGAATGATATTTTAAGGGGAATAGATTGTGCTTAGATTGTTTTGCAAAGCACAGGCTTGAATATTGATCAATTAGTTATAAAAATACGGTCACTTCGTCTTTATATTGAAGAAAAACCTAGTCATATTGTAGAAGAGGCAAAGGCAATAGATTTTGCTGTGAAAAAATCGAAGGACTATGACATTCCAATTGAAAGACGAATTCGTCGTAAAAAACGAATGGCTGGTGAGTTGGCCCCTGATGTAGGGCCGACACTTAGAGCTGAACTTAAAAAGGACATGTGTGAATGTCTTGACCGATTCAATGTTGAACTCCGAACAAAATTAAAGTCAGTCCAAGATGTAGCTTCATTGTTCGAGGTTGTGCTGACAAACACTGGGCTTTTGGCGAACAGTAAAGAGTTGCAATTATCTGAATCGAAATTTACCGGTTTTTATGATGAGGTATCATAAACAGAACTCATCATAGAGATACTAAGGTTGAGAAGGCATTTAAAAGCGACCAATGTAACAGTTTCTAACTGGGTGTGCCTATAGACATTTTGAAATTGATCGTGGAACGGGATTTTACAGAATCTTTTCCGAATCTTATGGTCGCACTAAAGTTATTTATGACTTTTTGCGTATCAGTGGCTTCGAGTGAGAGAAGTTTCAGCAAATTCAAATTAATTAAAAATTACTTGCTGGCAACAATGACCCAAACGAGACTTAACAATCTTGGCATATTAACAATAGAACATGAGGCAACACAAAATATAAATTTTAAAGATGTGGTTTCTAAGTTTGCAGCTATTAAAGCTAGAAAGAAGAGATTTAAAATGTGTGTACATAGTATGTATGTGAGAGTATATTAGTTTTACTCTCGTTTTTCTTTTACTGTACCCTATCATAAAAGTTTCATTTTCATACATCCATGTAAAAGAATGTATAATAAAACAGTATTTTAATTATATGTAACTTATTAATAATAATGCTCATTTGTATTAATTAAATAAAATTATAAATTACGTTTATTGGCTTTTTATTAATATTGAGAGTTTTCATTCTTGGGGTGACACCATAATATCCGCCCCGGGTGCCACCCATGCTAGCTATGCCACTGTTGGCAGTTAAAAATAATAAATCATAAGCGGAAATATTACTTAAACGTAATCATACTACACATCAGGATCAATCAATTACATTGACAAAGCAATGAATTCATGAACGAACGGTGTTCGATATGGGGAATATAGATTCAAGGTACTCAAATCGCACATCCTAACCAACAAAAGTTGTTTCTATCCTAATCTACTGGTATGCGTACCGTGTTTAGTTATTAATTGGCTTAGAGTAATTGCCACCAGCTTCAAACTGAACGGGTTGTTATGGTCTGTTGTTATCCTTTGATGTTGCGACTTGATAAATCAAGACCCAGATCGGTTCTGCCATCTAGCCATTTAAAAAGTAACAAAAACACAGTATAAAAACTAAAATGAGTCTACATTTATATGGATAGCATGGTATCGTTTACAGAGTCAAAACCAATTCAACGAGTGAAACATGAAATATTAAAAATATTCAACCCGACCAGAAATTTGTCAAGGCCTAGATCTAGATCAAGGTCTAGATCAGGTTTGCATAAGTACGGTTCAGGTATTGGTAGTGATGCCTGATTCGTCCCTGATCACAAGTGTGACGTCTTTTTCCTATCAGGTCCTGATTGGAATTACCGGATCAAATCCTGATTGAACTAACCGAATCAGCCCCTGACTGGGATAACCGTATCAGGGACTGATTGGGATAGCCGGACCAGGACCTGATATATATTTTATATTAAATATATAAATTAAATTAAGTTTAACTAAAATAAAATAAAAAAGTGGGAAAGCTATGTGTAGAACTATTGCGTTTAAGCGTGATTTGTTTAACAGACCTTCTCAATTTTTAATTTTAGTTAGCTATTTTTAATTTATATTAAAATGTTTTGCCAATTGCCTACAGTTCACACAATTGAATTTGGAGTATCTTTTTTATACATTCGTGGCTTCATTCTGATATCTTTAATTTTCTAGACTTATAAAAAAAAGTTTTTAAATTCCTTAAAGAAACTTAAGCGACAACATGTTTTATCCAAAAGAAAATAAGGAAAATAAAATGCTTGCATAGGGATGTAGGAACTTTTGTTAAGGTGAAAAAAGAGCGAATAGTAGTGAATTTAATGCACAAGAAACGGAAGGAACAATGGCTTATAGTTTTGAGAATATAATGCTGGGAAAACTATATATAAAATGGATGGAGACAAAGCTCAAAATGAGGTATTCAGCCGTTTATCTGTTTATGTTTCAAACGGTGAAATGTTAGTGGGATTACCGGAGATGCTAACAATTTACATAGATCTTCATCTATACTAATTTATGTAAGCTTTTGATTTTCATTTATATAAATTTCTCTAGTATAATTTTCTTTGTTTTTATATGGTTTTTTAGGGTTCCATACTTTGACGTACCCTATTGACATACCCGTATCCTATTGGTGAGACTTCGGTATCCGTCTAAATTTCTACATACTCGATTTACTCACAAACTGTAAGTGCTATCAACTTGAAATTTTCTACAGTTATTAAATGTGTCCACACCTGATGATAACAAAAATATTTCAAATATTTGGTTTTATCTATATTTTATGGACATAGATAAGGAGATAGTAAAACAAAAGTTTTTTTAAGGAATCGAGTTTGGTTTAGAAAAAAATGAAAGCATTTCAAAAAAATTTCATTGAATTTTCGACTGCTTAGTTTTTGAGTTATTACCGAGTTGTTAAAATTACCGAGTTGTTGTTGAGTTATTAAAAACGAGTGGTTTTTTTGTCCCCCTCCCCCCCCCCCTCAACTTCGAACATTACAAAAGAAACAATTTTAAAAAATTCTTTGGTGTAGGGATTTTGCTAAATCGAAACTAAAATTTTTTTCGGTTGTTATAATTTCAAATGTTCATTTAAGATGGACTCCCCCCTCAATAATTTTAAAAAAAATTATTTTTGATCATGGCATGTGTGTCATATGAAAGATGATTTTTGTTTGTAGTGCAAAACTGTTTTTTTCGTAATTTTCGAAAGCACAACTTTGGATTTATTTTCAAAAATGGAAATTTTTTTTTAGTCCCCCCACCCTTATCTACAAACATTACAAAAGAAAAAATTTAAAAAAATTCATGGGTGTTGACTGTAGGGGTTTTGCTAAATCGAAACTAAAATTTTTTTTTGGTAGTTATAATTTCAAATGTTCATTGGAGTTTAAAGTACAAATTTTGAAAAAAATCTGGGGTGTCATATAAAAGGTCATTTTTTTGTAGTGCAAAAGAGTTTTTTTTTGTAATTTTCGAAAGCACAACTTTCGATTTATTTTCAAAAATGTAAATATTTTTTTTGCCCCCCCCACCCTTATCTACGAGTTAAAAATTCATGAGTAACTAAAATTTTTTTTTTGGTAGTTATAACTTCAAATATACTATTAAAATCGCACTTTGAAACCACACCTGTACAAAGGAAAACAATATTCTTTGAAAATATAAGACTAATTATCTACGTTATATAAAACGTTAGGATATATGATTTATCATGACTTCTATCGATTAAGAATGATTGAATATTTTTAAATTAAAATTAACTGTACATATCCTTTGGTTTTAATGGTACGGTGAGTTCAAAAATAACATTGCATGTTTGAAATATTAAAAACATATACTAACTTTTATTTTTCTAGTATCTATTAACATGCAAAAAGGACCTATAAAAATTAATCGATTTATTGCAAACATATTTTACTATTGTAACCAATCTAGGTCAAGGGTTACTATTTAAAAATTTAATTTAAAGAATAATATCTTTTTTGTAACACATGCACAAAATATATGCAATTTTGTTCTAAAATAAAATAAAAATATATGTTTCGCACATATGCCAACAAAATCTTTTTCATTCTTCAAAATAGAATTTGTCGCAGAGCAGGCGAAGATGTTGCATGCGAAAAAAATACGTCAAACATCAAAACAAGTACAAAAAATATGTTTTGTACGAGCTTAAACCGTAAAATTCACTGTTACGATTCAAAAATTGTGCGTAAAGCAGGCTTTTTATAATATTGAAATAACAATGCCTAAAATTGAAAAAACAATGCCTAAAATTACTATTTTACGCCCTTAGGCGTAAATATTTTTGACAACATCAAACGAACTCAAAAGAACAAAATACATTATAGACTAAGAGCCCGCGACGGCCAGACCTTCGTTATTTTATAAAAGCTGAAAGTTTCTCTGCGCATACCCCCTACTCAGGTAGGAACAATTAGCGACATATGAAGTTTGGATCATAGTGGCTTTGGCAGGGAGCAGGTTCCAAAGGAGCCTCCAAAGTTTCGTGAAAGTATAAAAGCTAATTTTTTTATATATTCTTCGGGATAGTATTAGAAGTCACGTCACCCATTGCCAGACACTTAACTTCGTGGAAACCCCCTGCCAGACACCCTTAAACTTTAAAGTTTAAGGGTGTCTGGCAGGGGGTTTCCACGAAGTTAAGTGTCTGGCAATGGGTGACATGACGTCTAATACTATCGCGAAGAATATATAAAAAAATTAGCTTTTATACTTTCACGAAACTTTGGAGGCTCCTTTGGAACCTGCTCCCTGCCAAAGCCACTATGATCCAAACTTCATATGTTGCTAATCGTTCCTACCTGAGTAGGGGGTATGCGCAGAGAAACTTTCAGCTTTTATAAAATAACGAAGGTCTGGCCGTCGCGGGCTCTCGGTCTATTATGGCTATTTCCAAAAAAAACATGTATATTTAAAGGCATATATGTTTTGTGAAATTTTATTTTGATAAAATTGTTTAATCTCAGCATTTTTTGTTTCTAGATGTTATTTGAATGTATATCTATATTTACTTTAAACGAAAGACAATGTTACTGTACATTAAAATGGATAATAATTTTTAATTCACTAGATTTGAATATTGAAAATTTTGATGATTCAAATATTAGAGATGGACTAGAGCTAGAGTAAATTAGACTAAATACACCAGAATATTGGCTAATTGAATTTCAAAAAACAGAAATATCTAATGAGAAAAATTTAACTTAAAAAAGTTAAATAAAATAATATAGGCCAATAGAATAACGGAAAAAGATATGACTTACGTGTTGTTGCTCGTAAAAGGTCAGAAATTTTTTTAATCTCTGGGGTAGGGTACTCACATAATGGACATGCCGAGTCCACTCGTCCGGCACCTGGGGACTGGAGTTATGCAACTAAGTGTGCTGGAAATTTTTTTTTGCTTCCTGGTAAGCGATTTAACTCGTAAATGGTGCACTTTAGGATACTGGTGCCGTAGAACTTTTTTGCTCCTTAAATGTTTTTCTATAACTTAAAATAAAAAAAAAAACAAAAATAATTTGTTTTGTAGCAAATTTTGGCGAAAAATTGCGAAAAAATGTCTAAAAAACGATATTTTTCAATTGAATTTAGTTGTTTGCAAATAATTGTTTATAACATAATTGACCCCTTTATCTTGTAGCAGAAGCCTTAACAAAAAAAGTAAGCTTCAGAACGTTTCATTCGGCCTTATAGTTTTTGCACAACTCCATTTTGCACTTAATGCCCCTAAAAAAGTTGTTAACTTTGGGCAGGCCGCAAGGTCTGAGTTTTCATCCGATCGCAATCTGCTTGGCGGGAATTGAAAGGGTGTAGTGTCAGCTTTAAATAACATCTGTGTTGTCTATACCCATATTCAATATTAACAACAACTACAGTTGTTTGAAAAACCCACGAAAATTCCTTAGTTGCAAAATAAAATTTCTCAACGACTTTTCCACTTAACGAGATGCGGATTTAAAATTTGCAAATTCGTTAGAAAACCGAAGATTTAAAAAGAAACCTCTCTAACATGATTTGGACCGAGTTATGGCCCAGTTTGTTTTTGAAACCACGATTGTGACATTGATTTTGCATGCCATATATCGACAGGAACCGAGAATTTCCCTCCAAAATGATACTGTTGTGCTCACAAGATGCTGGGTCTGTGCCTACCCAACACGCGATTGGTTACTCTGACTACTGCTTGTAACGTACTCTATGAAAAAATAAAACGTCCTGTATAGTATACGTAAAACGTACGTAGCGACACGATGTATAATTGAGTATTATTGTAATGACAAATAAATTTAATGAAAAAGTAATGAGCTACTTATGTGTAATCATGTCCCAAATCATGTTAGAAAGGTCTATTTTCTAAAATCTGAGGTTTGCTAAGCACTTTGCAAATTTTAAAAACGCATCTCGTTAAGTTGAAAATCCGTTGAGAAATTTAATTTTGCATCTAAGGAATTTTCGCGGTTTTTTGAACCACTGTAATTGTTGTTAATATTGTATATGGGTATAGACAACACAGATGCTATTTAAAGCTGACACTACACCCTTTCAATTCCCGCCAAGCAGATTGCGATCGGATGAAAACTCAGACCTTGCGGCCTGCCCAAAGTTAACAACTTTTTTAGGGGCATTAAGTGCAAAATGGAATTGTGCAAAAACTATCAGGCCGAATGAAACGTTCTGAAGCTTACTTTTTTTGTTAAGGCTTCTGCTACAAGATAAAGGGGTCAGTTATGTTATAAACAATTATTTGCAAACAACTAAATTCAATTGAAAAATATCGATTTTTAGGCATTGTTTCGCAATTTTTCGCAAAAATTTGCTACAAAACAAATTATTTTTGTTTTTTTTTTATTTTAAGTTATAGGAAAACATTTAAGGAGCAAAAAAGTTCTACGGCACCAGTATCCTAAAGTGCACCATTTACGAGTTATATCGCTTACAAGGAAGCAAAAAAAATTTCTAGCACACTTTGTTGTATAACTCCAGTCCCCAGGTGCCGGACGAGTGGACTCGGCATGTGCATTATGTGAGTACCCTACCCCAGAGATTAAAAAAATTTCTGACCTGTTACCGACAACAACACGTACAATCCGTAATTCTATTGGCCTAATAATAAAATTTCAACTTTGAAATACCATCGCCTCGGTAGGTTAGTTAGAAAGCGTGTCTGCCAAAACGGATTCGAACCATGGCACTGATGAGGATAGTTCGAATCCCAATCCGAAACACGTATAAGAGAAAAATGGAGTTTTTAAAATTCCAAATAATACTTTCAAATTGAAATGTTCATAATAACTTATAATTGCTTGAGTTTAAGTGCTCAAAAAATCTCTAATATATGATTCAAAATTTTTAATATTAAAAAAAATGGAAAGTTTTAGTAATTAACAAATTTTCTTCTACGAAAGTGATGCCACTTTTAGGTAGATTTCATATAAAAATCTACCTATTGCAATGTCCGTCATCTCGGAATTTCGGAAAAATTTTGATGCCAAACGACTATATATGTAAAGCGGAGACGGAAAAATAAAAAAAAAAAAAATTATATATATATATGTATATATATATATATATATATATATATATATATATATATATATATATATATATATATATATATATATATATATATATATATATATATATATATATATATATATATATATATATATATATATATATATATATATATATATATATATATATATATATATATATATATAACGATATGAGGTATAACGAAATTCAGCGGCACTCTCACGGTCGCATTTTTCGACCTAGACCAAAAATTTGAGCATGTTGCGGCAAACAATTTCTTGGATAAGTTCGACAACTGGCCATATCCGGGTACAGGTAAAGAGTCTAGAGCCTTAAAACTGTCAAAAACAAAGCGTTATAACGGCCGTTTCGGGCAAAATATGTAATCAAAATTTATAAATATTAATTATTTGAACATATTTCTATCATTTTTTAAAAAGCCAGACATCTGCAACAAAAGGTTCTTTAGCTATCTGCAATAAACTGTGTGAAGTACAGCGGCATTTAGCGGCACTTTCACGGTCGCATTTTTTCACTTGCGCTAAAAATATTTTCTGGGTATGTTGCGGCAAACAGTCTCCTGAATGTGTTTGACAATTGGCTATATCGGGGTACAGGTTAAGTGCCTAGAGCCCAAAAACTGCATAAAATAATGTTTATTTTTAAAATTTGTTTAATACTTCTGTTTTTAATTAGTGTTTTTTATAAAGTAATCTGATAAATCCGATTCTTATTGCACACATAACTGTCTGATCCCGAAATCTACCTATTTCTAGCGGACATACCTGCCGCTCGGACTTTTTGACATTCAAAAGAGTTTAATTTTTCTCATTAAGTATTTTTGGTTTTTGTAATTCGATTAGCCAATATTCTATTGTATTTTGTCTAATTAGCTCTACGAACATATATTTATCATACTCTAACTAAGTTAGTATTGAATGAATAACTTGTGATCTACGAGTTTGGAAGACACTTTCCAACTAGTGGTCGAGACTAACACTGATTTAATTCTGGATGTTACAATTAAATCAGTGTTAGTCACAACAACTAGTTGGAAATTGTCTTCCAAACTAGTAGATCACAAGTTATTCATTCAATGTTAACTTAGTTAGAGTATGATAAACATACGTTCGTAGAACTAGTTAAACTAAATACTCTAGAATATTGGCTAATTGAATTACAAAAATCAGAAATACCTAAAGAGAAAAATCCAACTTAAAGTAGTTAAATAATGATAAAATTTTAACTTTGATATACAATCGCCTCGGTAGGTTAGTTGGGTAGCGTGTCTGCCAAAACGGATTCGAACCATGGCACTGATGAGGATAGTTCCAATCCCAATCCGAAACACGTATAAGTAACAAATTTTCTTTGACGAAAGTGATGTCACTTTTATATTCTTCGTTTATCTTCGTGCATTCGGACATAGCAACATAGCGACGTAATGTAACGATGTCAACGATGCTGAATATGCGCGTTGAATTTGGTTTTCGCATCTCATTTGGTCTCGCATTGACGGCAAAAAATAAAATCTAAAAATCATAGCGTAACTGTTTCCAAATTTGATCTTATTTGCTAAGGCTACGTTCATTTGTCCAAAGCATTTGCGACTGGTTTTAAAATTTGATAAAGGTTCTCAGCCTATTTTATAGCACTTAGTTATTGTTATTGGACCATTTCTAAACCCGATCCACGGTTTAAAGAAAATAGCTGGTACAGCTTACTTTAAATGGGCAAACAATGGGGCGTTAATGGTTAACATCGATTGGACCATTAGTGCAGCCATAAATTTGCCGATCTACGGTTGATAGAAATAACCCAAATGTTGTTTTTTTTTTTGGTCAATCTCTTTTATATCGTTGTTAAATGTCATATAATTGTTGGTCATATTTTTAATAAGTAAAATTTTGTTAATGGCCCAGTCAGGGTTATTAGTATCCGACTATTACTCCATTACTAGTCGCCAGTAATGAACCATTACTTGACCAGTTGTCTAAATACCGTTAACTAATAATCCCAAATAAGATAAATACATTGAAATCCGTAGTATTAATAATATGAAATAATGGTATAAATAATAGGAAACATAGACTAAATTAAATGTTAATACAAACGGCACTGAAAAAATCAAGAGACTTTCAACTTTATCCATTATTAAAGAATTAAGAGTATTGGAACCATGTGAATGGCCATGTTATCAATCAATCATGTTATGTTACATGTTATCAATAATCAATATCTACAATATTCAGTCACTTTCTAAACGTTTCAATGTAGCATTTCCGAAATATATGCCACTAGCTGGATTATTGGCAACCAGATTTTAATTTCGTTCCTGCAAATTGTTAATTTAATTTAACTTTTATTTTTCTTTATCCTATCATAAAATTTTGGCCTATGACATATTTTACATGTGATAGGATTTATTTTTTAGTTATTGTTTCTAAAAAAAAGTATTAAAATAATCACATTTGAGTACATTAACCAAATTTGCGTCTTAAAAGGTTTTTATTTATGTTGGGACCTATATTGTAATGAATACTACACAACACAATGAATACTACACAACACATTCAAAAAAAAACAAAAAAAACATGCAAACGAGCTTGAAAATTTCAAAAAAACATTCAATTCAAGCAGTTTTAGGCATCTTCGTTCCCGTTATATATTTCAAACAATTCTAACCTAAAGCGTTTTGGTACTTATTATTTAGGCAATACACCACTGGCATCACCAAATATTTTGGTTTATGATTTTTATCACTCAGTTTATTAATTAACTGCAAACTCACTATTAATGTGTTTTATTTTAATATACAATATATATTATGTGAATGTAAAAAACTTTAGTTTTGAACAACTTTTACTTTATTTATTACACACTGTTAAAGTTAGAACTAACTATTTTGTTTTTGATTCTAATGTGACTTATTTTGCGTCTCGAAATCAATTAATTATAATTTATGATAAAGCTTTTTTAAATGATAGGAATTAAAAATAACTGTAACTTTAACTTATGTAAAACGAGACAACAGCATCACGATGAAACAAGCAGCGATCTAATAAACTGGTGTTGTGCATTCTTCATCTTCTTCTTCTTTATTTATTATAAACATTGATGTGTTAGTGTTGATAATTGATACAGATTGATAATACGTTCGCAAATATCTAACTGTAATATTCGGAGCAAATGAAGGAGAAATTTTTGTTGGTTTTATCTAGGTGATCTAGTATAACACGTTTACTGAGATATAGTAAACGTGTTATACTAGATTTACTAGCAACTTACTAGTAACGCGTTACAGTAAAAAAGCCAAGACAACCCCTAGACCGCGCGAACAAAATGTCCCACCTTGTCTTGTAAACGTGTCTGAGGTTTGTCTTTAGTTTGTCCGGTCAGACATGCCTTTAAGTTGTTTCCCTTTAAGCAAAAGAAACGGCTCGCTAAAAGCGAAGCATAAACGAAACATTTATGAGCTTTTTTTTTCTGTAATAAAATATGCATCGCAAAAGTAATACATAAACGTTACGCATACGATTCACAAAAACGTATCACAAAAACGAAACATTTTAGTTACATTAAAGTTCTTCGTTTATATTACGCTTACGTAACACTTTATTTGAAGGTTATGTCAATTTCTTACTGTCAAATACATACACATTAAATCCTAACGCGCGTGAACAAAACACATATTATTAATATATCAAAATAATTATTTTATTATTAATTATTGTTTAAACGATACACTTAATTGAAAAAATAGAACCGACTTCAAAAAACGCAAAAAAGTGAAAAATAACTCAATTGTGACTTTAGAGACAAAAATACAGCTAACTATTGATTTATTTAAATTTTTTATATTTAACTACTATTCAGTCTTAGGTGAACATATTCAAATGAACTCCAATTTATTGTCTTGAACTTTTTTATTTCCAAACACATCATAAAGTAAAAGACAGTAAATTGACAATCAGAATTTATAATTATATTGAATTTGCAATTTGTAAATGTTTAAAATATATTAAAATATGTAAGTTAACACAAAATTGCTATTTGGGCAATATACAGAACATCAGCAATTTTAGTTTTAAGTACTTATTTGTTGGTATAATCAATGTATACCAATTTGTATATAAACCACAAATTTAAATGAATAAAATATAGTTTTTTACGAACAACTATCGAGTTATTGTTATTGTCATAGCACCCACCAGAGGCGAGCGTATAACAATCCACTAATAATCGAATTTAGTCCAGGAAAATTAGTCAAATAAGGGCAAGTATCTCGGAATGAGAGATAGTCAGCTATAAATTTGTATAAACTTTTATTTTGGCACCCTAAATCTTGTCTCAAAACCTACTTATCGTAGGGTGTCCGCGACTACACAAATTCCAAGGTCAAAGGTCAAAAAATCCATTTTTTACACATTTATTGCAATTATCTCGTTTCCTATGGGCTCTATGCTATTTATATGTATTATAAATATTGTAGAGGAATAAATTCTCTACAACTTTTGTTTAAACATTTTTTTATATATTGAACCATTTTCGAGATAGAGGGCAGAGCGCGCGCAGTGTTTAACTATTTAGAGTTATTGAGATTATTGATTTTTGAAACAGCTATTGATGAATCTAAACGTCAAAAAACTGCTTTTATAGTAAGAGAAGATATAGATTTAGTTGTCATTATAATTGAGCGTACCATATCTCATCAACAAGAAATTTTCTTTAAAAAAGTTGGCAAAGGAAATGTAAAAACTGAAATATACTCTTCCAAAAATTTTGATAAATATCCTCGTTCTAAAAAACACATTTTGTATCTGCACGCAATAAGTGGTTGTAACACGACTTCTGCGCTCTTTAGAAAAGGAAAAAAAACTTTTGTAAAAACACTCGAGAAACTTCCGAATTTGGGTGAAATTGCTGCAGCATTTGAAGAAGAAAACTGACCGGTTCAATCATTATTTAAGAATGGAGTGCGAACCTTGTTGGCAATCTATAATCGGTGTGGGTGTAGGAAAGCAGGGTTGCAGTGCTCTTTAGCTTGCGGCCAGTATAATGTGCAAGCTTGTCTTAATGCTTCACCATATCAGAGTGATATCAATGAAGACGGTACTTTTGATCCCGAAATCCTGGAAGAACAGACAAATGATGTTGAAGACAAGAACACAGAGGAATTTGAAATTTTACAGCGACTGGAAGACAATGATGAAGAAGAAGAAGAAGAAAATTGAAATTAGAATTTGTAGTTCTTATTATTATTATTCAATTTTTTAAATTTCAACGTTCATCAATGTATGGATTTTTCAATAAAAACATTAAATTAAAATTTAATTTTTTTCATTTAGTTAGGAAGTAATTAGTATAAACCAGATTAGAATTAAAAAATAATTAAAGTATTTCCCTTAATAACTTTATAATTACACGAGTAGTTAAGTGTTAATAAATGAATAGATACTGAATTATTGAAAAAAAATATTAATTATAACGTAATAGTTAATAAAAAATGCAAATTATTTAGAATTATATATTTATCAATAATTTATAAACTTTATATAGCATTTTTTGAATCGGGACTTCAGGTTGACCTCGAATGATACTCTAAATAGTTAAACACTGCGCGCGCTCTGCCTTTTATCTCGAAAATGGTTCAATATATAACAAAATGTTTAAACAAAAGTTGTAGAGAATTTAATCCTCTACAATATTTATCATACATACAAATAGCATAAAGCCCATAGGAAACGAGATAATTGCAATAAATGTGTAAAAAATGGATTTTTTGACCTTTGACCTTGGAATTTGTGTAGTCGCGGACACCCTACGATAAGTAGGTTTTGAGACAAGATTTAGGGTGCCAAAATAAAGGTTTATACAAGTTTATAGCTGACTATCTCTCATTCCGAGGTGAAACCCCTAATATTCCTGGACTAATTGTATTTATTCTGATTAAGAATAAAACATTGGGATTATATTGTTATTGTCATAGCACCCACCAGAGGCGAGCGGATAACAATCCACTAAAATCGAATTGTGTTTATTCTGATAAAGAATAAAACCTTGGTCCTTCGAGCCGGAAAACTAAAATTGCTGATGTTCTGCATTGACTATATAATACTATAGATACATCAGTTTAAAAATTTTTTGTTGTGTGGTGTATCCGCAACAAGCGCTGCAAAATCAACACAAAAAGGGTTGAGTCACGGATTGACCTAACGTAAATCTGGTTATTATATTGGCTAGCTTAACGAAATAATTTTTTTCTATTTAACGAATCTTTCTTAAGTTTTTAACTAAAAGATTTCGTGTTTGACGTTTGAATTTGCACACTGTTGCTTTTAATATGTTAAAATAAAACAAACTGAACAAACTTTTGTTCGTAATGAATATAAATGACAACAATGTAGTTTGTAAATTTTTTGTATAAATAATGCAAAATACATGCGTAATCGAATCACATTTGTATGTGTGTTTTCATTTGGTAATTTATTTTTAGATTTAAGGAAAAATAATGAAAATATAAGTTTTCTGCTCCGCAATTAATAATAATTTCATTTTTTAAATAAAAAGTACTATATTAAAAATAATAATTAAAATGGGAAATTGGAAAGCTCAGTTTTTAAACTGGGACATGTAATTTATGTTTTTATAAAAATAAACCAAATTTTGTTAAATTACTTGGTGGTATTTTCAGGTTTTCTTTTGCATTTCTGGAAGTTTTGGCATTTGTGTTACGCGATTAGAGAACTACTCTACGGGGTTAATGACAATCAAAATAAATCAAGAACCACAAAAAAGAGAGATAGAAATTTAAAAAAAAACCTTTTACTTCGGTCTGAAAGACCTAGTATTACATTCATGAGCTAAAAAAAAAATTGGAAATTCTGGAACTGGAAAAAATTGAAATTCTCACTCCCACTTTTTTTGGCATTTCTCGACGTTTTAGGACCTACTGATTCTAAAAAAGCAAAAAAAAAATGTATATCTGTCTGCCGGCCGGTCAACCGACAAAATCTAGAAAACGGCTGAAGGGATTTAAAAAATTTTGGTTTCTAAAAATAGGTACACTCAATGGTAAGAGCTAAAAGGACGATGTGTTCGATAACTGTACCGGAAGTGTGTCAAAAAAATCGTCAAGTGTGTCAAAACAAGGAAATATGCATTTTGTTGCTTAAAAAACGTTCATTTTAATTGATAATAAGTAGGAACAAAGAATGCGAGGAAATCTTGATCGTATGTGGGATTGGTATGTGATACCAAAAACTAGATTATTGCATTATAAATTTGTCAAAAAAATGTTGTCAAGTGTGTCAAAAGAAAGATTTTTATTTATTTTCTTACCCAATTTTTTGGAAAAAAATAAAATTAATTATTTGTTTGAAATGAAATTTTATTATTATTATTGAGAATTATGGCATTATAAGTTTGACGAAAAAATGTTGTCAAGTGTGTCAAAAGAATGATTTTCATTTATTTTTTTAGAAAAAAAAATTAGTTATTTTGTATGAAATGAAATGTATAATGAACATGAAAGTATTATTATTGAGAATTTTATAGCATTATAAGTTTGTCAAAAAATATTGTCAAGTATGTCAAAAAATGATTTCATTTATTTTTTTAGATAAGTTTTTGGAAATAAAAATTTAGCTGTTTATTTACGTAAATATAATTGAACATGGAAATTTTTGAATATGTTATAGTTTTTGAAATATTTTTGGAATTTTGGAAAAGTTTCAATTTTTGATTTAGTAAGAATTTTTGGAATATCTTTAGAATTTTGAAAAATTTTAAATTTTTGATTTTATTATAATTTTGGAAAAAGTTTCAATTTTTGATATTGGCATAATTTTTGGAATATTTTTAGAATTTTGAAAAAATTTTAAATTTTTGAATTTTTAAGAATTTTTTGAATATTATTAAAATTTAGAAAAAGTTTAAATATTTGATTTTATTCTAATTTTTGAAATATTTTTAGAATTTTGAAAAATTTTAAATTTTTGATTTTATTATAATTTTTATAGTTTTGAAAAAAGTTTCAATTTTTGCAATATATTTAGAATTTTGGAAACAGTTTGAATTTTTGAATGTTTAAGAATTTTTGGAATAGTATTAAAATTTAGAAAAAGTTTGAATATTTGATTTTATTCTAATTTTTGGAATATTTTTAGGATTTTGAAAAAAAAAATTATAGAATTTTATATATATTTTTAGAATTTTAAAAAAAGTCAATTTTTGATATTGTAAGAATTTTTGGAATATTTTTAGAATTTTAAAAAATTTTAAATTTTTGATTGTATTATAATTTTTATAACTTTGGAAAAAGTTACAATTTTTGATTTTGTAATAATTTTTGCAATATTTTAAGAGTTTTTGAAAAAAGTTTTAATCTTTGATTTTGTAATAACTTTTGAAATATTTTTAGAGTTTTGTTTGAATTTTTAATTTTATTTAATTTTTACAATATTTTTGGAATTATGAAAGAAATATGAATTTGTGATTTTGAAATATTTTCTCGAAACGCTAAATGGAGAGGTTTTGAGTAGATTGCTGATTGTATAATCTTTTCACTAAATTATGTTAATTTATGATTTGTTATAATTTTCCGACAACGTATAGATGTTTCGTGTTAGTTTTGTAATACATTGATATCTAAACAGAGATAAAAAATGCATCTACTTTAACAAAAAGTAATGTTTGATATACATCGCTGCCCAAAACTAAAAACCATGTCCTCATAAAAGTTTTTTGTCGAAAACTATATCAAAATCCTTAACCCAGACCGAAGTCTTGATATCTCAGAGCTGTAAGATTAACATATTTGTTTAGCACTTGTTTTATACGCATGTTAATATAAGTATAAAAAAATAAAAGTTTTAATTTTATTTCTATGATAACTCACGTCACTCATAAAATTAAATCTTTTATTTTTTAACATTTATATTAACGTTTTATACGCACGTTAATATAAATGTGTAGTAAGTAAGTACATAAATGTAAGTGCTAAACAAATATTATATTTAACGAATGACGCCAAGAGCCAACGGCAAAAAGTGTAAACTATATATTTATTAATTATGTTTCTGATTGTAACCCTTAATAGTATAACTAAAACAGACTTCAAAAATGTTTCATGATGATCGCAACCATTCCATTTCTGAATTTTTTTCTTTATGGCTGGAAACAGAATGCCGTTGATTAAATTTTTTGCTGCTTTATTTGTTTGGAATAAATGTGTGAATTCGTTATATATCACGTCTAAATGATGTTCAAATGCAGCGATGGGGATTTTCAAACTACCGAAATCAGTTTTCATTGTCGATGAAATGTCGCTGCAAACATCTTTTGCAGGTGAAGGAGCTAAAAATGTTGATTCATATTTAGCACGGCATATCTCTCAGAATGTTTTGGATTTTTTTTAATCATAAAATTTGTACAGTTATTACAATTCATTCTTTGTGATATTGTTTTAGATATGTATCCGAAAAAATATAATTTAGCTGTTAAATTTTAACTTTTAATTTGGATTCAATATATCAAAATTTTCGTCAAAATCAATGTCAAAATCATCACAAATCTCAGAAGCGTTGAACTGCTGTTCAATGTTGTCCGAATAATGTACAACAGGATTATTTGATGACTGTTGAATTATCTGAGGTTTAAACGAAAGTAGGGTCGATGATTTTGAATTCTCGTAACTAGAAAATTCTGAAGGATCCATGTTTTGAAACATGATCTGTTTTAAATTCAAGTATGTTCTATACACTGATTCCTCTCGTAACTGCCTTTAAATGACATAATCATTGAAATTTGATTTTCTAACGGATCTTGAGATAAGCGTGACGTCATTAAAAATTGTTGTTTGCCTTTTATATCTTCCCATATCATTATTATTGCATTTATGGTCTGAAGAAGACCATTAAAACAGAACGGCACTTTCATTCTTCCTGTATGCTTCCATGATAATATCCAGTTTTTAGACTCCTCCAAATTTCTAATAATTGTCCAATCTTTGGAAATTCCAGCTCTAAATGGGTTTTTTGAAAATTTCGACACACTATTTAAATTTTCGAAGAGGATATTTATTTAAGATATAAATTCGGCAGTGTCTAATGCACATTTTTTTTCCTCTGCATCTTGGAAAACTTCTAATCTTACAGCACATTGGATAGCTGAAGCAATGCTATGACTAAAAACTTGTGTAGCTAAAGAGACATTCATTTTTTTTTAACAGCACGGGATCAATGTGACTTTTGGTTAATTTATGCATAGCTCGAATATTGCCATTATCACAATTATAAAGCTTTCTAATAATTCCCCACGAAATGGTTTTTTCACCGCTATTTGTTTAAATATCGTTACTATATAAGATGTTACGAACGCTTTTAATTATGTGTACTGGAGCAAACAAATTGTAATTTTTTTTTCCTTCAATTATTGTGTACGGAGTTTCAATTGAGGAGGCAAGTGTTTTTAAACAAGTTCTATTGCTAGCACCTTGATCACAAGTTGTACAAATAATATCGTATCCTGTTTTATTTATTTTTTGCACTACCTCATTGATTATTATGCTCAAATCGGTACCAGAAACGTTTCCAGCAAGATAACCAACTGACTGCTTCCAATTTGAATTGAGCCCTCGTATCATAAATATCGTAACACTGCAAGCGAGACGACCATTACGGCCCAGTGGCCCGAGATCGGTGAATCCATGCACCAAATCATCTCTAATGTTATAGTCCAATTCATTTTTAATGCTCATTTCATCAAATAAAAATACGCACCGGCGATCTCTTTTATTCAGATCCTTCACTTTTGATTCCAGAACTTTAAGAACCATGTCGGATATGCCCGTTGGAAATCTTATACCCGCATGCCAGTGCTGTATGGTGCTAACTGCTGGTAGATTAAACCCAGTCTGTTGCATATGTAAATAAAGTGCCGGTGATTTATAGTAAAATTTTAATGCTGGATTTCTTTCGGGATCAGTCCAATGTTGATTTTTTTATGCATAAATTGTGATTTAAAAAAAGTTTTAGCATCTGCACTTTTATCTTTCAGCAAATCATCCAACATCTTCTCTTCTTCAGATTTATTACTAAGCTTCCTTCTCTTAGGACTTAGGAGTTGTAAAAATGTATCTTAAAAATGTTTCAAACGAATACATATTTATTAGCACATTCAGAACAGGTTCACAAGAGATGAAAAACGTGTTCTAGACAGAGTTGTGAAAACTTGACCATTTTTGATTTCCCTGAAACTTGGCATATATATAAGTATTATGGACAAAATAAAAAATACAGCTTATTTTACAATTTTTTTAAAGTGCATAGTTTGAGCATAGGGGGCACCCCAACATGCATGAAAAATGAAAATTCTGGCAATCCGATGTATCTTTGAAATTAAATTGCTCACGAACGGCTATACCGATTGCAACAAACTTTTTTTTGTTTGATAGATGATTAAATAGCCGTTTGAAAAAAATTAGTTTATTGTTTTTATAATTAATTTTTAAATAAAAATATTCAAAAAACTTTTTTAAAGATGGCGCTAGGGTCAAAGATCAATTGGAATTTAATTGATTTTTTTTCTGAAAATAGTTCTATTCTTACTCTAAAATAAATCAAATTTACAAAGAGGCTAAAATTCTTGTTCTTGAGATATTTAATTTTAAAGATTTTTAGTACGGCTGAAATTCGAATTTTTCTTCATTTTTTCAAACAACTTCCATTAACAAAAAATTTTAAAATCAATTAAATTTTAACTTTTTTTATTTTTTAAATATAGTTCTAACCTTCCTTTAAAATATATCAAATTTACAAAGGATGCATTAATTCGTGTTCTTCAGATATTTAATTTTAAAGATTTTTGGTCGGATTAAAATTCTAATTGTTCATTATTTTTTCGAACAATTTTTATCATCAAAAAATATTAATCGCTGAAGTTCGAGAAAATAATGTACAATTAGAATTTTAATCGGACTAAGAATCTTTAAAATTAAATATCTCAAGAACACGAATTAACACATCTTTGTAAATTTGATATATTTTAAAGGAAGGTTAGAACTATATATAAAAAAAAATTAAAACTTAATTCATTTAAAAATTTTTTGTTAATGGAAGTTGTTTGAAAAAATTAAGAAAAATTAGAATTTCAGTTGGACCAAAAATCTTTAAAATTAAATATCTCAAGAACAAGAATTAATGCCTCTTTGTAAATTTGACATATTTTAGAATAAAGATAGAACTATTTTCAAGAAAAAAAATAATTAAATTCCAATTGATCTTCAACCCTAACGCCATCTTTAAAAAAGTTTTTTTAATATTTTTATTTAAAAATTAATTACAAAAAATAGTAATCAATTTTTTTTCAAACGGCTAACTAATCATCTATCAAACAAAAAGAAAGTTTGCTGAAATCGGTATAGCCGTTCTTGAGCAATTTAATTTCAAAGTTACATCAGATTGGCAGAATTGATATTTTTCATGCATGTTGGGGTGCCCCCTATGCTCAAACTATGCACTTTAAAAAAATTGTAAAATAAGCTGTATTTTTTATTTTGTCCATACTACTAATATGCCAAGTTTCAGGAAAATCATAAATGGTCAAGTTCAAATCTCGACTTTTTTACCTGCGTATATCACGTTTTTCATCAGGAGTGTATTTATTATATTAGGCTAACTTACCTTGGAATCTTTTCACAATTTGCGTTCGACGATGATGCGGTATTCTTAAGAATATAGAAAGATGGAAACTGATTTTCACAAATTTCTGCATTTACAGGATTTGTTGGGGCTGGTAAGTGGTAAAATAAATGGGCTTCGCATATATGTTTTAGCATTTGAAGATTTAGTCACTTGCAATTCTTCTTCACTATTTTCATCAATATTGGTTATGTTATATCTTGCTTCACACTCAATTTCATTTGTGGATAAACCAGATTTTTGAAAAGAACGCTTTCTAGCAATTGGTTTCTGAGTTACCGGTGTATGTTCTAATAAAATTTTATCACATAACTCATCTAACTTATGATCAGAACAACTACATATTTGTGAAGAATATGTTTTAGGAATTGCTCCTATTAAATATAAGCAGTTCAATTATGTAAAAATCCAGTGGTATTTATTTCCATGCTACTTACCCTTTTTCAAACAAGTGCGGCCAACACGATGTATCAAATCTTTTTTGAAGAAATGTTTATCACACATATATAATTTTTTATTTTGGTTTAAATTCTTTTGAATATAAACATGGCCGGAATGTTTCTTCCACACATTGCCTATATTTTCATTCTTGGGGAATTCAAAAAATGATAAAAATGAACCTGGAGTAATAGCTGATTACAATTCTTAAAACCACAACAAAATCTTGACATGATTTACAGAAAGTTTATTTGAATCGAAAAAAATAACTTTCAAATCGCAAAACAAATTTCAATCACAATAGATTTTAAGCAAGCAAATTTAAATTTAAAACAAATAACCGTTTTGAAATTTGCATATGGACGAGAAAGTTTGTGTTTGTATTGAATTTCAACTATATATAAAAAAACTTACTCATACTAAAATATTACAATTTGACGAAAGAAAAAACAATTGTATTAGACATATGCGAGACTCAAACCATACTCAATCCTTTAATTTCTTCATACAAAATTTAAATAACTAAATTATGAATGAAAAACATAAAAAACTAACCTTAAAATAAACTTTAATATAATTTAATCTTATTTCTAGCGTTTTTTTAAGACTTAATCGTAACTTCGAGTAGCCAGAAAGATTTTAAATTCATATGCTTTCAATTTGATACAAGTAACGCCACCTGATTTATACACCACATAATAAATATGATGTATCTATAGTATTATATAGTCAATGTGTTCTGTACATTGCCCAAATAGCAATTTTGTGTTAAGTACATATTTGTGGGTATAATCAATGTATACCAATTTGTATATAAACCACAAATTTAAATGAATAAAATATAGTTTTTTACGAACAACTATCGAGTTATTGTTATTGTCATAGCACCCACCAGAGGCGAGCGGATAACAATCCACTAAAATCGAATTGTGTTTATTCTGATAAAGAATAAAACAACTACAGACAAAAAAAATTACGGTTTTAAACAAAGTTATTATATTATAGAAATTATTTATTATAATTATTACAATTATTATAGTTGTTACAATAGTTATAATATTATAAAAGTTATTAGTAGCAGAAAACTGTTGGAAATCGGTGCCAAGCCGATGACATGTTAGTCAGTTTTTCGTCAATTGTATAATTGTAATAATTATAATAATAAATAAATTCTATAATGTAACGACTTTTGTAATAACTTTTATAATAACTTTTTTTTTGTCTGTAGTTAAATATAATTATTTTAAATAAATCAATAGTTAGCTGTATTTTTGTCTCTAAAGTCACAATTGAGTTATTTTTCACTTTTTTGTGTTTTTTGAAGTCGGTTCTATTTTTTTAAAAAGTTTTTTATTTTATCATTTTTAGTTTGGTTTTATACCCAAGTGTCGGTTAAAAAGGCGTTTTTTGAAGTAATAACTAAGTCTCGGAATGTATTCATCAATGATAATCAAGTAATCAATGGTTTTTCGATTTTTTGAGAAAAAAAAGGTAAATTTCCTGTCATAGAAAATTATATTGGACCAGCTTGGAATCTAAAGCAATATAATACAGCTCAAACCATTCAAATACAGTAAGCGGTTTCGAAGAAATCGACAAAAAAAAATATAAAAATACAGGTTTTTTTAATTTTCTGAAAAACGGTATTTTTCGGGTTTTAGCAAAATATACGAGACTTTCTCGAAATCCACCCAAATAGGGAGATGATACAATTAAAACCATTCAAATCGAATGAGTTGTTTATGAGAAATCGGTGAATATATATAAAAAAATACAGATTTTTTCAATTTTCTGAAATACGGTATTTTTTGCGTCATAGAAAAAAATATGGGACCACTTCGGCATTTATCTTAATCGAATACAGTTTAAATCATTCAAATCGAATGAATCGTTTTTGAGAAATCGGTGAACAAGCATTAAAAATACAGCTTTTTCCAATTTACTGAAAAACTGTATTTTTCACGTCATAGAATAAAATACAGATTAACCTCCAAAGCAACTTTAATAGAATGCAATTTAAATCATTCAAATCGTATGAGCCGTTTTTGAGAAATCAGTAAACAAACATACATCAACATTTATCAAAAAACACTGTTTTTTCGTTTTTCTAGAAAACGGGTATTTTTGCGTCATAGAAAAAAATATGGGAAAATCGCGGCATCTACTTAAATAGAATACAATTTAAATCATTAAAATCAAATGAGCCGTTTTTGAGAAATCGGTGAACAAACATCAATAGACATAAAAAAAAACCCAACTGAAACACAGAACCTCCTTCTTTTGTGAAGTCGGTTAAAAAGTAAAATGTTAACGGAATAGGTAATATTTTTGTTAATTTTAAAATATTTAATATATTTTTTTCTCATTTTTTTTTTAGAAAGTGGACTAAAAAAATTCCCGCACCTAAGGAACAAAGACATTGTAGAAGTCATAAAAAAATGGTTTCAATATGCCAAAGATCGGATTCGCAAAAATCCAACAATAAAAGAAGAATAAAATGTAATTTTTTAGCTTTTTTTTAATAATTTAATCACATAAATGTGGATTAATTAGATCAAATATTGAATTTATATTTTTAATATTTAATTTAACTTGTGATATTTTATTTAGCCTTGTGAAATGTGAAATATGAAATATTTTAATTGAATTTATGATTAAACGAAATATATGGAAAACAAAAATTTTATTGGTTTTTATTGGTTATAAAAAAAATTATTACCATTGATTAAAAATGTTACCTTTAAGTTACACTAAAGTGTTACACAAACGTAACACAAATTACGGTTCGTAAACTGCTCACTGAAGTGAAGATTTTATAATTCGCAACAATTTTAATTATCACAGGACAGATGAATCGCAAATGTAACTTTTTTGTTTCGCAAAAGCGAAGCGATGCGTTAGCGAAAAGTTATATGAAATATGTTCTTCGTTTATGTTACGTTTACGTAACGTTTTGCTTAAAGGGCTGGTCAGACATGTCTTTAGTTTGTCTTGGTTAACCTAAATCACGAAACAACCTTGCGGTATAAATTGATTTTTGTAAATAAAATACATTTTATAATTTTAATTTTTTTATTAACAGTAAATAAATTAATAAATATAAATATATTAATATTTCTTAAAGAATTAATTAAAATAATAATTCAATAATTATTAATATTACGCAATTCAATATTTTATCAAATAACATATAATACTACACTTTAACATTTTCCTGACAGCAGAATGAGGTTTACATTCGGTGTCAAGGAAAAATTCCTGAGAGATCTTTCTGACACCTTCTCTTTTGTGTCTGAGAGAAAGTGTCAGATCTCCCGTAGAGTTTCGTTTAAGCTCAAAAGCACAAAAATATGAGTGTCTGAGAGAAGTGTCAGAAATCAAATCAAATTTGATATTTTTTAGGTGTCTGAGAGAAGCTTAGATTTAAAATATATAGGATAAGTAATATTTTATATATTTTGTTTATGTACACTAAAAATTGAAGCTGTTTTTTAAATTCAAATTTCGCATTGAAAATAATTTTCACTAAAGAAAAGGCTCCTGTAAAAATAAACTCAAAAATACAGGGTCCCATGCAGCATGGTTATCTCTTCCCATTTATAGAAAAAAATATAATTTTTTTACTTCAAGCTACGAAAATGTCATTTTAATATATAGTAAAACCTATGTGAAAGGGAAACTTTTTCTAAGTAGTGACCGAAAATGTTTCAGTCACTAGGACTGAAAGTAAATAAGTTTCGGTGGTCGCCACCAGGTGGTGGTTAAAACCAAATATTTAAAATAATATTTTAAAAAAAGAGTGCGTGTAATCTTTACACACGGTTGAAGTAAAACTTCTTTGGCTACTTTGGCATTTTATTTATAAAATAAAAAATCAAATTCAATTTGTTACTATAAGGAATTAAAAAATAAACATATTAAAAAGAATATTTTAAATATTGTATTTTAATTCAAAAGTGACAAAAGCATATTATTTGCTTTTTCTTTCTCATTCAAAATTTTATACTGCATATAAAAACACATGTTTTGTTAATCTTAAGTTATTATTTAATTATATTAATTTTGGAATTAAAGCTTTTCTTAATTTTGGGTTATTTGGAAATGTTTTAATATACCATTGATGTGTTAACCAGGCATTTTCAAATTTTTCACACGTAACCCAAACAACAATATAAAGCCATGATGTGTTTCTGTATAATATGCCGTATAACGATCCGTATAATACTATTTCAAAAAACATATGAGATGATGAGACATAATCAAAATATCCACCAGTTGGCATTAAATGTTTTTGTGTCAACATTTGCAACATCATTTTTTCTTAAAATAATAAAAATTTAATTTGTTCGATATTGTTGAATCCAAGCGAATAAAAAAACAGAGGTAAAACAGAGAATAATTCCATTGAATTTATTGTTAATTTTGTAGTCATTGAACCTGAAACGATATTTAAAATTAAAATAATGTAAAAATAAAATTAATATAATGTAAAAAAATAGTTTATGACAAACCATTTTCATTCCTCAGTCACAAAGTCACTCCTTGAGCTTCGGATATAATTATCAAAATAACACCATAATAATGAATATAACCAACCAAATACTGTATCAAATTTATTTTGCATGTTGATGAAAATATTTGAATAAAATTCATTTCATAAAAATGTAAACATTGTAATTTTATTATTATTATTTATTTATTAAATTTATAATTTTGATTTGGATGGACAATTTTACAGTCCACATCCAGTTGATTTTGACATTTATCTAAATTTGAACTATTTGCTATTGTCTTCCATCTGTAGGCGAACACAATAATAACATTATTTTATACTGGTAAAAATGCTTTATATAAATACAATCTTGTTTATTTTTTACACTGTCAAATTTAGCTATGTCATTTTGTAAGTTTTTAGTACATGAATTTGTAAATATTATCATTTATATTTACAAGCGTAGAAAAAATAGCGTTTTCTACGCGTGGTAAAAACGTTTTCACCACTTGTATAAAAATATATTATTTATTTTTCTATTACCAAAAAGAAATAACTGCCAAACAATATATGTTTTACTTTAATTTCACTCTAAATAAAAATAAAATCAAAAACAATTAATCGTCAAACAATATCCATTTCGCTCTAAAATTATTCTAAATGAAAACAAAACCAAGGCGTACATGATGCAATTTTAGTAAGGATCAAATTTTAAGTTTTAATTTAATATTATCAGTTTTATTTTAATCGAAATACTTTTGAGAAAATAAAAGAAAATTGAATCATTTTCCGATCGGTAAAAAGTTAATTATAAAATATCTACATAAATCTGTGTTATTTTGTAAGCATATTTGATCAAGCAAAGGAAAACCTCAATGATATTTAAATTTCTAGGTTACTGTGTTTTTTCAATGCAATTGTTTTTTGGTGCAGAATTGCAGATTTATTTGGTTGGTTTGTTCTGATATATCCAGTATGTTCTTTAAAACGTTTCTTTAAGCCTCTACGTGTCTGCCCATAATATTTTTTGTTGCAATCACCACATGATAGTTCATAAATACCAACTTTATCATGATCATGTGTTTTATCTTTAGTTGATCATAATTTATGTTTTAACTGTTCTTTACAAGAAAAAACAATATCCATTTTATGTTTTTTAAAAACTTTTTTAAGTTTATTAGTTATTTTTGGTGCATATGTTAAACAAACACGTTTGTTTTGTTCATTGTTTAACAAACGAGCATTCTGGGAAAACAGTATTGTCATATTAGATCTTGAAATTTGTTTAGAATGTTTGGATACTAACTGGTCCACCATTGCCTCATTATATTCATTTTGACAGCAACTGTTTTATTAATTCTTTCATATTCTTTTTTAGGTAGATTTCATATAAAAATCTACCTATTGCAATGTGATTCATCTCGGAATTTCGGAAAAATGTTGGTGCCAAACGACTATGAATGATCAGCGGAGACGGAAAAAAAAATTTATATATATATATATTAGACTGGTCGTTAAAAACTAAATTTTCCGAGACGCCCCCCAGAAAAATTCTTTGTGGTCAAAAAACCATAACGGCTTTATTTTTTTTTTTTTTAAGTGAAAAGAACACGTGCCGCAAAATCATCGAAGTTTATTTTTTGATAAAATTGTTAATATCTCATATAATATGCAGATGTCAAAAAAAATCATTTAATCATTTTTGTAGGAAATTTAATTCTCTACAAAAAAGGTCCAAGTCATTTTTTTCCTAAAACCTATATTTCTGATGATATTTTGAAATAAAACTTGAAATTCTTCGAAACTCATAAAACCAAATGATGAAAATTTCGACGAAAAAGTACTAATTTTGATTTTTTTTGTCACGATTATTTTTTTATACATTTCATTCTATAGCATAAGAAAAAAATTAGGAGTTTTTCGTCATCTTTATTTTTTATGTTTTTTAAAAATTACGAAAACTTACAAGTTCATTTTCAAAATATCATGAGAACTATACGTTTTCGGGAAAAAATGACTTGGACCTTTTTTGTAGAAAATTAAATTTCCTACAAAAATGGTTATGTGATTTTTTTTGACATCTGCATATTTTATGAGATATTTGAAAAAGTCTACGAATTTTTCAAAAAATCAACTTCAACGATTTTGCGGCACGTGTTCTTTTGATTTTAAAAAAAAAAAAATAATGCCGTTGTGGTTTTTTGACCACAAAGAATTTTTCTAGGGGGCGTCTCGGAAAATTTAGTTTTTAACGACCAGTCTAATATATATATATATATATATATATATATATATATATATATATATATATATATATATATATATATATATATATATATATATATATATATATATATATATATATATATATATATATATATATATATATATATATATATATATATATATATATTTATATATATATATATATATATATATATATATATATATATATATATATATATATATATATATATATATATATATATATATATATATATATATATATATATATATATATATATATATATATATATATATTTATATATTTATATATATATATATATATATATATATATATATATATATATATATATATATATATATATATATATATATATATATATATATATATATATATATATGTATATATATATTTATATATATATATATATATATATATATATATATATATATATATATATATATATATATATATATATAAAGATATATATATATATATATATATATATATATATATATATATATATATATATATATATATATATACATATATATATATATATATATATATATATATATATATATATATATATATATATATATATATATATATATATATATATATATATATATATATATATATATATATATATATATATTAGGGAACCTTAGCTATATGGGGAAAAAAAAATTCAAATATATTTTTGGTCTCACCCCCTAAATCGGTGTGTATACATATAAAAATGAGCTGCAAGAAATTTTAGGTCAATCAAATAAAGTTAACCCGTGCCGACTTGAAGTTGAACTTTGGTTTCATATGAAGTCATCGAAAAAAAAGAAAAATTGTTGCTGCACTGTTTTAGATTTTACTCAAACTTTATGGAAGTGTTCTTTAGGGTTCCAAAAATTAAAATCCACAAGGATTTAATTTTCGCACGCGCCACTTCCGGTCCACACAAAATAAAGCACTTGAAAAGTCGTATTTTTGTGTTTTGCGGTTTTAGCTGTAAAACATTTTTTATTAAAGATATTGATTCGATCAAGGTGGCATTATAAAGCTGAAAGATGGAGGTTTTTAAAACAAAAATAAAAATGTAAGAAACTGTAAACTGTAAGAAACAAATGGCTATATAATGTTGGCTTCTCTTTAAACGGATGTACACCCACGTCAGAAGGAAATAGAAAAACAAGCGTTAAAGTTTTTGAAAGTTAAAGGTAAGAACTAAATATCCTGCTAATTTCAAATTTTTGTCTTTTACCAAACACGTCCAAATTGTAGCCTGAAATATGCAAATTGCTGAAATTTCAAAATTTCAAGTAAAGAGTTTTTGCATTACGAGTTGACTGAACGAGTCGATTTTAATTTTTTATACTATAACAATGTGTGCACTTTGATATTTAAGAATGTTAAGACTTTTATACTCAACAGCGCAGACACTGGTGTCAATTGAAAATCGCAAGAAATCAATCAAATACACATATTTTCAATACTCTCTCATTTTTCAACTATATGAATAAGGTCAACTTTTATTTTTGTTTTTAAAACTACCATTTTTCAGCTTTATAATGTCACCTTGATCAAATCAATATCTTTAATAAAAAAAGTTTTACAGCTAAAACCGTAAAACACAAAAATACGACTTTTCAAGTGCTTTATTTTGTGTGAAGCGGAAGTGGCGCGTGCGAAAATTAAATCCTTGTGGATTTTAATTTTTGGAACCCTAAAGAACATTTCCACAAACTTTGAGTTAAATCTAAAACAGTGCAGCAACAATTTTTCTTTTTTTTCGATGATTTCCTATGGAACCAAAGTTCAACTTCAAGTCGGCACGGGTTAACTTTATTTGATTGACCTAAAATTTTTTGCAGTTCATTTTTATATGTATACACACCGATTTAGGGGTGAGACCAAAAATATTTTAAAATTGAAAATTAAGGAACACCCTAATATATATATATATATATATATATATATATATATATATATATATATATATATATATATATATATATATATATATATATATATATATATATATATATATATATATATATATATATATATATATATATATATATATATATATATATATATATATATATATATATATATATATATATATATATATATATATATATATTTATTTATTTATTTATTTAATTTATTTAACACCGCTTATTGGCAAGCTGTACATATAAATTAATAGGTTACAATTTCCAAAGAAAGAATATAAAAATGTAAGAATATTATGAAATATAACTTGACTACAACCGCTCTTAACATTATTAGTCATATCGATGCAACGTATTAAAACGTGCTTCTTTTATCTCTTTTATCTGTTTTCAGAATGATGTTCTTGAAACTGATTCAGTGTATTGTTCTTGGATAACATTGAAGTATTTACACATGCGATTTACTGGTTCGTCGGTAGCATAATTTGTGCGTTGTGGTTTAATATAAAACATATTGTTGCGACGTAGTGTTCTAGTAGTATTATTAATTTGCAGATTTATTGACGGTAAAATATTTTTGCCAGTTAAAATATCATAAATAAAGAATATACAAGAGTTTATTCTCCTCCTGTTCAAAGTGTCTAAATTAAGCATTTCACATCTGGTTGTGTATGGTGGTAATGGTCGATTATGATCATGCAAACGAAGATGAGTAAGTGCGTACGATGTAAATTTTTTTTGAAGCATTTCTATTTTGTCGCTGTGAACTTGGTAATATGGATGCCAGATGACATTTGCATATTCCAAATGTGATCGAACAAATGCAAAGTATAAAGATTTTATCGCCATGCAAAAAATCTTTTGGACTAGCTCGCAAACTGGCCATTTCCGGGTACAGGTTAAGTGGCTAGAGCTAAAAAGGTCGAAAAATCTAGGGCGTTATAACTTCCGTTTGAACCATAATATTTTAATAAAATTTATCAGTATTGAATATTTGAACATATTTCTATCATTTTTTTCCAAATGACAACCTTGGCGTTCCTGGTTCCTGAAAAATCAGCTGTTTAAAAAATTTAATAAAATTTTTTGTCCTTGATTTTGCTGCGAATGGCCAATCTTACTTTTGAATATTCACGAATACGTTAACTCAAACATAAATCTTTCCACAGTTTAAAAAAAAAATAGTTCAAGTCTAGAGGTTGAGACACCAGGGCTGTTAGAACGAAAACAAACGCAAACGGCCTTGCTTTCCTCATTTTTGAGCTTATGTTATTTAAACTCATATTAACTTTTAGATAAACTTTTCAACTATAACCTCTGAGATTTTAGCTTTCTAACCCAAAAGGTCTCAATGTAATTAGCATTAAACCTAATGCATGCCATTCAATTAGAACAACAACTTCCATAAAAATATAAAAATATCACATAGAAAACATATTAAAAAAATTTCTTTTGTTTTTTTTTTCAGTTTTTAGTTTTTTTCGCAAAAATTTAAAAAAAAATTAAAACAAAGCTGAGTCATTATTGTTTTAAATTAAGGAATATTTTCTTATATGCATATTGATTACACATTTACAAAAGTCTTCCTAAATTGTAGATATTTGAATTATTTGAGCTGTAAAAGTTGTTTGACAATTTTAGATTATAAATTATGTGTGGTGGTGTTGTAGGTGTGACGTTGTGAGAACGTTTATTTGCTCTTTGGTGGATTTAATATGTTATTAAAAGTAGTTTTAACCAAATTAAATAAAACTGTTCTGAAATCGCATTGATAAAGTAGTTTCCGTTAATGTATTTAGTTTGGTTTGATAAATTTTTTGGATTATTCTGATCTTGGACTATTCTACTTAAATTTTTTATTTAAACTAATCTGACACATCCAATTCTATTTGTACACAAAGCTGTCTGGTCCCGGAATCTACCTATTTCTAGCGGATGTACTTGCCGCTTGGACTTTTTTATAATTTTTGATTGATACTGGATACATCAGAACAAACCAACCAAATAAATCTGCAATAGCAAAACATATTTTGGAAAATCATCATTTAAATTTTTCAATCGATAATATGAAGTTAAAGAAAGAAGTACACGACAACAATAAATTGAATGCTTTTGAATCTTTTTATATTCATAAAGACATCAATGCAATTAACATCGATAAAAGCTGTGTTCGATTTGACTGAAGCAACTGAAACTACTGAAGAATTTAATGCAATTGTTGTTGTTTTTTCAGTTGTTTCAGTCAAATCGAACGCACCTAATGGCAACATAAATTCAGATTTATTTGTTTTATTTACAAACCTTTTTCAACCCTGTTTGACTTTACTTTTATTTTTATTTAAAACTTTTTCATATTGGTTAAGGTTTGAAAAAAACGATGTGGGTCACCCAAAGAAAAAAAATATTGCATTTTAAATTGTTGGCAACACTGAGCTGAGAAGAAAAAAAATCGTGAGCTTGTAGCGCCATTTTGAAATTAAAATTCAAAATAAAAAAAATTCAAAAAATATTTAACGTCTCTTGAAAAATAAAACTTCATATAAAAAAAATTCAAAAAAATTTAATCAGAAACACTAATCCATTTTTTTACATATGGCAATGTTCTTTGATTATTGCAAATGGCGTGAAATAAAATAATTGATAATTAATAAAAAATTGTAAACTGTAAAATTTGAATAGTATGGATTTTATATCGTAGGTATTGATTTAAAATTAATTTTAAGCAAATTTATTTAAATCATGTTGAAAACAAATCATATTAAAATTGATTTTAAACAAATTTCATTAGGTATCTTTGACGTTTTTTTTTTTCTAATAAAGTTGCATTGACATTTATAAGTTTTAAAATGACCATACCAACCTTATAAAATCAAAACCTACGTTTCGCCATCTCTTGCAATTTTATGTAACCAAAATATTTTAGATCATTGATCTAATCCCAGATAAATATCTGGGTTTTTTTTTTTTTTTTTATTAATTAGTTAGACATGTTTAGCACACTAAATATGAAATATTCATTATTTAGACTCTTTGAATATCCGAAGATACCATGTCAACTATAAAGGAAGGAGATGAGGAAAATGGAAGGAATGGGGATATAGGGATAACTATACTAATTTTTTTAAATGATGATGGACATTTGCTTTAAATGCCTGAGGGGAAAATTCATCGGGAAATACAGAGGAAAGCATTGAGTTCCATAATTTGGCCACTCTATTAAAATAGTCGTTTTGGAAGGACACAGTTCTACAACGAGGTATTTGGACAGCAAATGGGTGAGATAACTCTGAAGTTCTTGTTCGCCGATTAAATTGCGCACACGAAGGAAGGATATTTTGAATTTCCTTAGAGGAGAATTCGCTAAAGTTATATTTATAGTAGATTGACAATTCAGACACATTTCTTCTTTGCTGGAGTGAATCAAGCTGGTCCGTTAGTTCGGTATTACCAATCAACCGCATTGCTTTTCTCTGTACAGAGTCTAGACATTTTATTGTTGACTGACAAGCACCTCCCCAAACATGACAGCAGTACTCCATACATGGACGAATAAAGGACTTGAAGATTAGCAAAGTTTGCTCGGGATTGAAATACTTTTTACATCGACTCAAGAATCCTAATTTTTGCATTGCAGATTTAGCGAGGTTGAACACATGTTTATTCCATTTCAGGTTATTTTGAATATCCACTTCAAGAAGTCTAACTGATTCAACCTCATTCAATTCCTCATGGTTTATTTTAATAGGAAAATTTTTATGTCGCTCTACTCGTGAAAGACGGCATAATTTGGTTTTGGTTGGATTAAATGAAACAAGATTACGATCACCCCATTCCATTATACGCTCCAGATCTTTGTTGATGGAATCAATTAGCAGCTCTCTATCAGTGGTAACTGCAGTATGAGGTCGAAATTTAGGAGATGCATGTGATGCATGTAATGTGCTGTCATCAGCAAAACTATGGATTGGGTGCACTGTGGAAATAAGTAAGTCATTAATGTATAGAAGAAACAAGGTTGGTGAGAGTGCCGAACCTTGGGGAACCCCAGCATTGGTTGTGAAAATATTGGATTTGATGCCATCTAAATTAGCATGAAATTGGCGACCGGTAAGAAAACTATGAATCCATGAGACAGTAAGATGGTCTATGCCATAAAATTTTAATTTAGCTATAAGATTTTTATGACACACTTTATCAAATGCTTTAGAAATATCAAGTGAAATACTAAATGTTTCACCGTGGTTTTCCAGCGATTTGTTCCAGAGATGGGATACGTAGGCTAACAGATCACCTGTTGCATGACTTCTACGAGAACCATACTGCTTATCATCAATAATTCGCGACATTTCTAAATAATCTATCAAATTGTAGTTAACATATTTTTCAAATATTTTAGCTAAAACCGACAGAATTGCAATTGGTCTATAATTGTTAGGGTCTATCTTACTGCCTTTCTTTGATATGGGTTGAACGCTGGCCAGCTTCCAAGAATCGGGAAATATTCCGGTTTTATAAGATAAATAGAAAATTTTTGTTAAAATTGGAGCTAGTTGTCTAGCAAAGTTTTTAAGAATGAGGGGTGGAATACCGTCGGGGCCAGCAGATTTGTTGATATTGAGAGAAAGAAGCATTTTCCGTACAATGTTACAACGAAAAATAATTGGTTTCATTTTCGTTGCAACTGAGGGAATGAGTGTAGGAGAATGGGGGGGTTCAACTATGTTTGAGTTCTCTGCGAAAATATATGCTGTTTTTACATGTAAAAAATAGAATTGATCTAGACCTAGACTCTGACCAAAATGAAAAAAAACGCAGCTAATGTTTTATTGAAAATTCTTTTTTCTTTTTTAATATAAAGACGAGTTTGCCGAGTCGAGTTACATATAACCTGAAATGTGACCCGATGACAATATTTTAGAAATAAAAATTATAAAGAAATTTTATTTTTATTTTCCAAGAGTGGGCTCAATAATGAGAATTCGAAAATAGTACATTTCGTAACAAGTGGAGAAAGTAAGTTATTTCAGCATTGGTGAAAGTTTGTGCACGAGCGATAGCGAGTGCAAACAATTCACCAATTCTGAAATAACTTACTTTCTCCACGAGTTACGAACAGTGCTTTTCATAATTTCTCTCTAAAAAGAAGTAAATTGTTTACAAGTTTTATTCAAATGGAAAACAGTTAAAACTACATATAATTACATTCCATAATTATTATTAATAGTTACATTGCAATTGTTAAATGTATATTTAGGAGAGCTTTTGTAACTACTGCGACCAGACGCAAAATTTCCTTGAATTTGAATGTTTTGAGTGCTTACTTGAACATCATTTGAGGCGACAACAATGTTTTCTTTCTGTACTTCTTGATTACGCTGTTCCTCTGTTTCAACTGAAACCATAGCTGAATCCTCATTCGCATATACTGACTCGAATTCGTGGGCACTTGAGGCAGACGTGGAAGCTTCTTCGAAGTTTTGAGCGTACGTTTCTGATCTTACTTTCTTACGAGGAGGCTCAATCGCAGACTGTATCTTGTTTGACGACTTCCGTATATTTTGAACAGATTGTTCAATATATCCTTCTGCTACTTTGCTTGAACGCCAACCACCAAGGCGTTTAATAGCCACAAAATCTTCTCCAGCATCTGCCAAAATCGTTGCCGAAGTTCTTCTAAAAGCATGACCAGTATACAGGTTGGAATCAGGTAAATTTAGCCAGGCAGCAATGATTTTGGGTATTTTTCCAAACATGTTGATACCGACTGGTTGCACTGTGCATTTGCCCTTTTGAAACCCAACAAAGAAACGATTGTGGTTGGTGGTTGGTTTTCGAAGTTTCATGTAACGTGCCACAATATCTTTGAAATGCCCTTCGATAGTAAATTTTCGAGGCTTCTTGGTTTTTGTTTGTTTCAAGCCCACTACAGCACATCGCCTTCAGTCGTCACATCGTTTGTCTGCATGTTGAAGAGTTCAATTTTTCTGCAGGCCCCGCTTATTGCAAACACACATACAGTCTATAAAAAAAATTTAGGGGCACTTAGAATTTAGGTATGTACTACAATTACCTTTAACAAAAGATTTGTTTCGTCTGGGGCTTCATTTAGAAAGCGACCCAAGTCTTATGGACTAAAAACTCTGGCCTTTTTCGGTTCATACCCATCGTTCTTTTTGCGAAGAAAAGATTTCAGCTTTTGATATCCTTCGATTTTCATGTTTTGGTATAAATCAATAGTGCAGCGTAGCATAGACCAAATTGACCACAACGTGTTGGGGGCATACTTTTGTGATAACTCTTTAAAATAAACCAGTAAAACATTTTCCGACGGTGATTGAGCTTTTTTCTCTTTCATCCAAGAGCAAAACGTGTTGTATGTTGCTATATATTTGTCTCTAGACTTGTCCGGTAGAAGCTCTAAATGAATATTTGCAGCCGCTTCACCAAATTCATTAGGTCCACCATCACTCAAGTCGCTTGTAGGATCTTCCATTTGTGTTTTGTTTCTGTTTCTGCTCTGAATCAATTTACAAGGAAGTTGAACAATGAACTGAAATAGTTTGTTTGACAGGAATCACTCGCGTACTTTGATTTAAAAAAGAAAATTTGAGGCCAAAACTTCAGCAGTTACGATAAGTAATTGACAGCGGTTACGATATGAACTTATCTAAACTGCTTTGATATTGACAGCTTTTGCAACGCTGGACAATTAAAGCAAAGTGTACTGTTTAGAGAGAAATTATGAAAATAAAATAGATACTATTCCAAACAATTTGAAAATAGTACGAACAACCCTAAACTGTTTTGGATCTTGATCAAAGAGGTATTATATAATTCTACTATGAACGATTGCGAAAACTCTGCATCAATATCATTAAAAATTAATAGGATCACTGATAGTGATCAACAAAATGTAGCGAATGCGTTTAACAAATTCTTTATAAATGTCTCAAATAACATAACTTCGGGTATAAATTATGAACAACCTATTACATAATTCCTATTATATCCAATGCACATAGTCTCAATGAATTCTCACCCAACCTGTTCAAATGAAATCCCTGACATTCTTGTTAAGTTAAAACGCTTCAACTCAATCAATCTATCATTTACAAATAGTATCTTACCTGATCAATTAAAATTTTTTTTTTTTTTTTTTTTTAATAAAATGTGTTGTGTAATAGGGTTTAGAATATGTGTCACAACAACACATAAATACCTTTTAAGACCTAGGTCTAGACCTGGGTCCCACAACAACTGGCGTTCTGAGGTGTAGATTAACGCTTTTTTTAAACATCTGTGGGTTGAAGCCACCTGAGACTAAGTGTTCCGGCAAACTATTCCATTTGTACGCAGTTCGGACAAAGAAGTCTCTCTTCGATCTGCCAGTATGACAGCGCGGGATCTTTACCGTTTCACTGGTTGCGGCAGCCGATTGCCGAGTGGAACGGGGGTAAGAATAAGTTTGAGGCATGATGCCGCTGATTTCATCTGAGCACTGCTGATGACGATATTTGTAAAAAACAACGAGGTCAGCAACAGTGCGACGATGTTGTAGGGAATCAAGTTGTGATGTCAAAGTTCGATCACCTACAATTCGTATAGCACGCTTTTGAACAGAGTCCAAGAGGGCCAAGATGGAAACAGAGGCAGCACCCCAAACTTGACAGCAGTACTCCATACAGGGACGAATATAGGACTTATAAACATGGAGCAATTGGTATGGAGTGAAAAATTTTTTGCATCTATTTAGGAGGCCGAGTTTTTTAGACGCGCTTTTTGCCATCGCCATTACATGATCGTTCCAGAGTAGGTCATTTGAAACTGTGACACCCAATAAACGAATGTTTTTACATTCACCTATTGGTTCATCACACATACTAAATAAAATATCTTTGGGGAACTCGGTCTTTAATCTGGAAACAATCAACAGCTGTGTTTTGGTGGAGTTGAAATTGACAAGGTTTTGGTCACCCCAGTCGGCGACTTTATTCAGGTCTTTGTTCACGTTTATGGCAGCGTCTCTCCGGGCAGGATTAATTCGTTCGTGCATTTTACCTTTTGAAGGAAGGGGCTCGAACGACTTGTGCAGAGTACTATCATCTGCAAAACTATTTATTGGGTTGCTGGTGATTTTCAACAATTCGTTGATATAAATCAAAAATAGGGTTGGGGACAATACTGAGCCTTGGGGTACACCAGCGTTAATTAGTTTAGACTCAGAAGAACATCCGTCTAAGGTTACCGAAATGTATCGGTCGGATAGAAAATTTTGAATCAGCTTCACAACATTGGGATGAAAACCGTACGCAACGAGCTTGTTGATTAAGTTGGCATGCCAGACTCGATCGAATGCCTTGGAGATGTCTAAAGCGATAACGTATTTTTCACCACCTTTATCAAGTATGCTGTTCCAACAATGCGCTACATAGTTTAATAGATCGGTAGTTGATCTTTTGTTTCGAAAACCGTATTGGCTGTCGGATATTAAATGATTTTCTTCCAGAAATTTTGAAATATGTTGCTAGAATCAAACCACTTTTTGAAGCGGGGAATAGATAAGAATCGTCTAACTATCGACCTATATCCATTATATCGGTCATGTCAAAGATATATGAAAGAGCGATTCATACACGTCTTCCAGTCATCTAATTTCAAATAAAGTTCGGGTTTAGCAAAAAAAAGCAACAACCGATGAAAACCTTGGACAGTACCGTAAAGAGAGAAATTTATGTCGTAAGTTAATAGATGAAGAGAAACATCTATTTAATAGGAAAAAAGCATCTAAATTCGCAGAACATCCGACTGGTTCACGCAATTTCTATAAAGCTGCAAAGGCTGTCCAAAGCAACTTTTGTAAATCTTCCCTACCGCCTCTTGTTAATAGAGATGTCCCTATCATTGATCCAAAAGAGAAAGCTAATTTGCTTGGGCATTATTTCTCTTTAAATTCTACTTTAAAAGAACCTAATTTCCAACCTAAACCTATTTCTAAAGTTTCTTATAAAATGAGGCGGATAATTTTTCGGAAAAACATTGTTCGAAAAATGCTTTTAAAAATCAATACTAACAAGGCAACAGGCCCTGATTTTATTCCTCCGATTATACTTAAAACATTTGCTAGGGAGCTAGCACCAATCCTCACAAAAATCTTCTATTTGTCATATAAGAAAGGAATTTTTCCTGAAATTTGGAAAATGGCTAGTGAACAGCCAGTTTCAAAAAAGGGCAGTAAGACTGATCCTACGAATTACAGACCCATTTCAATTTTATCGGTAGTTGCTAAAATTTTTGAGAAATATGTCAATTTTAATTTAATGAGCTTCTTAGAATCTTCCAAATTAATTAATGAGAGACAATATGGATTTCGAAAAGGAAGAGCGACGGGAGATTTGCTGTCTTTTGTCACTCATATCTGGAACAAGTCGCTTGAAAACTTTGGAGAAACATTCGGTGTTGCTCTTGATATTTCCAAGGCATTTGACAAAGTTTGGCATAACAACCTTATATGCAAATTGAGATCCTATGGTTTAGACGAGCAGCTTATATCTTGGACACAGAGCTTTATATCTGATCGAAAATTTCGGGTCAATGTTGACGGTGTATCATCGAATACTTTTTCAACTAATGCAGAAGTTCCTCAGGGTTCCGCTTTGTCACCAACTCTTTTTCTTATCTATATTAATGATTTGTTGGACTCAACGGTTCATCCTATACATAGTTTTGCTGATGATAGCACGCTTCATGCGTCTCATGAAGCACCTAAACTATATACACCCTTAGCGCTTAGTGAGTGTAGGTCAAAATTGATAGATTCCCTTAACACTGATCTTAAAACAATTATGGATTGGGGTATTGCTAACAGTGTTGAATTCAATACAAGCAAAACTCAGGTTTGTCATTTTTCTAGGATAACGACACCCAATCCTTTTCCATTAACGTTTGGCCCCAAAAATCTTTTAGAGAATGAGTCTGTCAGACTTCTAGGAGTTGAGATTGAAAATAATATGAAGTGGAATTCTCATATTTTTAATCTGGCTAAGAATGCTGTTCAAAAGTTAGGATTTTTGGGGCGATGTCGTAAGTTTTTCGATAGCGAACAACTTCTTTTAGTTTATAAATCTTTTATACGTCCCTGCATGGAATACTGTTCTCACATATGGGGTGGAGCTTACTTGAGTAGTCTCAACTGCCTTGATTCTGTACAGCGTAGAGCTATTAAACTCATTGGTAGCCCAAGTCTTACTAACGGTCTTGATTCCTTGCAGCACAGAAGAAATGTTGCTGATTTGACTATATTTTATAAATATATTATAGATGAACGAGCTTCTGAAGAGATCAAATCGATTTTACCTAAATCATCAAACCTTTCGCGTCACACCAGAGCAAACGTAGCAGCGCATCCCTTTACCGTTCAAATAATTAGGTGTAGAACTGTAGCCTTCCAACGTGACTTTTTCAACAGAGTCTCTCATCTTTGGAATGCCTTACCTTCCTGGGTTTTCCCTGATGAATTAAATCCTCAAGGCTTTAAAGTTAACGTTCATAAATTTCTCAGAGAATCTTAATTTGCATTCCATTCTTATCCCTAGTTGGCATGGTATCTTCGGATATTCAGAGACGTTAATTTATAATTTATTATAGTTAACACTAAACATGCCTAACTTTGAATAAAAAAAAAAAACACATTATCAGCCGCACTTAATTTTATAGAACAAATCTATGACATGACAGTTTAAAAAGAAAATACTTTACTGCAATCTTTAGACCAGTGAAAACAGCTTTTTGTGAGGAAAAAATTAGTAACAGCATGAAAAGTTTTTAATGCATCTGCACTGGTCTACTTGTTTCTCGATTTGAGAAAGGCATTTGATTGCGTCTTTTATGAGATTCTTATAGAAAAACTTATAGTGTATGCCATATGGTATCAAACAGGCAGCACTGGAACTGATAATAAATTATTTATCAAGTAGGAAACAATTTGTTCAAATAAATAACATCAAATCCAATTATGAATCAGTGCAATCTGGGATTCCACAAGGATCAATTTTAGGCCCAATTCTTTTTATCATTTATATAAATGATATTTTTAAGCTTAATCTAAATGGTATTCTACAACTCTATGCAGATGACGTAGTGATTATTTACAAAAATCAAAATATTGAGCAATTACAACAAGATATGGAAGACGACTTAATTCTCTTACACAGTACTTTGATGCGAACAAATTGAAAATTCAATTCAATTCAATTTCAATTTAAAAAATTCATTTATTTGTACATAAAAAATTATTACATAAGAAAAATTCAATTTTGGATTTTAAAAAATAATATATACAAATAAAGATATACATGCTCTTGTGTTTCATAGGAAACAGTGGCAGAGCATGAGAGTTCAGAAGCATATGCAGACAAATTTAACACTAAATAAAATAGATTTTTAACATTTAGTAATATAAACAATTTAGAAAAAACAAGAATCACAAAAATAACATAAACATAAACATGAACAAGAACAAGAACAACCAAGAGTTCTTACTTCAGCAACAGAACACACACGAGCACCAGAAAACTTATCGGAAAAATGCATTTACTTCAGCATACGTTTTTTCCAAGATCCAAACCCTAACGTTTTCCAAGAACATTTTAATTTGAGATAGACTCTGTATGGAGTGGGGTAGCTTATTAAATAAGAAAGGCGCAAGATATGAATAAAAGTGTCTAAAATGTTCCTTGAAAGGCATTGGGACAATACAGTTGAGAGAGCGAATATTATAGTTTATAATATTTGGACGGATATTCATATAATCTTTACGTAGGAAAAAAATTTTCAGAATTTTGAGCACGTACATGTATCTCAGTGGAAGAGCGTTCGTTTTAATGAATAGAGGGAGTGAATGAGTTCTACGATTTTTGTGATAAATAATTCTTATTGCATGCTTTTGGGTGAGAAAAATCGGATTTAGGTTAGTAGAGTACATTCCACCCCAACAAGATAACCCGTACAATAGTTTTGATTCGACAAGAGCAAAGTATATGGTTCTTAATACTGATTGGGGAACGAGAGGGCGCAATAAATACATTTTGCGAATTGCTATTAACATGTATTTGGACAAGCATTTTATATGTTCGTTCCAGTTTAATTTGCTATCCAAATGCAAACCCAGATAGCGAAACGTTGAAACCTTTTCAATTTCTATACATCCGGAACAGTTAAACTCACTACACTGATTTTTATGATACACAACGGCGTTATGGGGAATTTGATAGTCGTATCCTATATTGAACAGCATACACTTGGTTTTGTTACTCAAAATCATGCCATGTAAATCAATCCATTTCCTGATGAGCTTTAAATCATTATTCATATCCTGTATGATACTCGGTTTTGAAGATCCATCGTAGCTTAGTGCAATATCGTCCGCAAAAGCAGTTTTCTTGGCTTTCGTTTTTAAGTCAAATATTGAGTTAACATATATAAGGAACAGTAGAGGTCCAAGGACAGATCCTTGAGGAACTCCTACATTAAAATTGGTTATTGGGCTGAATTGGTCATCAATTTTAACTGTTTGTCTACGGTCTGCGAGATAGGATCTTATCCACGAGTAAGCCACTCCACGAATACCGATATGATAAAGTTTTGTCAGAAGCACAAGGTGGTTGACCATATCAAATGCTTTACTGAAGTCAATAAAAATAGCTCCTGCTTTAAGCCCCTTGTTAAGATAGTCAAAAACAGGACTAAGAAAACTCAGTAAAGCATCTTCAGTACCAGTGCCACTTTGAAACCCAAAATGTTTGCAGTTTAAAAATTTGATCTTATCAAGGTATTGAATTAACCGACCCTTAACAATTTTTTCGAAGATTTTAGAGAAGCTTGAAAGTAGAGAGATAGGTCTGTAATTATTTTTTTCTAGCTTGTTACCCTTCTTATGTATCGGAATGACCACTGCTAGCTTGAGATTGTTTGGAAAGGTACCAGTTTCAAAGCTTAGATTGAAAAGATAACATAGTACATCAACTAGAAGGTCGCCAATTTGCTTACAAAGAAGGGAGCTGATCCCGTCAGCTCCAACTGATTGTTTGTTTTTAATACTAGAAAGTTGAACAATTAGTTCTTCTCTAGTTACTGGCTTAAAAAAGAAGGAATTACTTTGGTAACTACCCTGATTATGTAGAAGTGGGTTATCAAGATCTATTTCAGGTAAACTACCAGTACTGTCTTTGATTATATTGATGAAGAAATTGTTGAACTCATTGGCCACTTCATTTTTATCCGTACAAATTCCTGAGGTATTTTTTTTGTAAATTTTGTCGATAGTATTCCTTTTAGCTTTGTTACATAGGATTTCATCTACCAATTTCCACTCTGCTCTAGAATCGCGGCTTGCGAGGATGAACTGTAACTGATAATATGCTTCTTTAGCAATTTTTGTTTCAGTTTTTACTTGTTTGACTAATTTAATGTGGTATTGTTTCAGCCGGTCATCAGTAGGAAACCTAGAACACTTGATCCCAATTTTATTTTTTTGATCAATAAGATTTAAAAGCGAATCAGACATCCAACGTTTTAACTTTTTTCGTTTTTTATAAGATTTGGTTGTTGTAGATGATTCAATATGAGTATTTAAAACAGAAATAAATTTCTCAAAAGCTGTGTCTGGTTTTTTTGTATTAAAAACTTCATACCATGTTTCATTACTCAAGGAAGCACGCAGTGAATCTATGTGAATTTTTTTAAACTGAAAATCTGTTTCAATCTCTTGTTTTTGCTGGCTCACAGAATGAGAGAACTGCAGTTCAACAAAAATTGCATTATGGTCAGAAGGAATAAATCTATTAGTTGATGCAGTAATCCCAAAAGCTGCAGTTGGGTTAGTTCTGTAGAAAACATGGTCAAGGCATGTTTCACTTGGGAATCTCGTTGGAACATTCATGATTGATTCCATCCCAAATGCTGATAGCATTAGTAGGTACTCAAATTGAATCTTGGATGATTTAAGGATGTCAATATTCATATCAAATCAATTTTGAAAAAACGAATTTCATAATTTTTCAAATCAAAACAGACAAAACTAAGCATTTCGATAGCATTTCAATTCCACACGCGTACATTCCATAAATTTTTTAGGGTTAGAAATAGATTCAGCGCTTAATTGGAACAATCATATTTGTAATAGAGGTAAAAAAATGATTCCATTTGTTTGTACCTTAAATCGGGTGGGGAAATATCTTACACAGCATGTTGCCGATGTTGTGTATTTTTCGCATATATTATCGCATATTTCATTTCAATTCGGGAATCAGCTTATCCCTCAAACTTAGGTTTATTGCAAACTTTACAAAATAAAACCATCAAAGTCCTTCGAGGATTGCCCAACTCAACTGCAAGCAATAAACTGTGTAGTACAACCATACTTCCTATCAAACAAATGGTTAAATTTCATTACATGGTGACTCTGTTTAAAATTCCAAACAATATGATAAAATTTAATAGCACCGTTATTAAAAATTTTGATATAACCAATCGCTCAACCAGAAGCGCTTCAAATATACGATGACCAAATTATAAATTAAAACTATCACAGAACACTATCTTCTATTCTGGAATAAAATCATATAATAATTTAATCTATAAACAGAAAAAATTAAAAGATTTTAAAGTGTCATTATAAAAGAACAATTATTTATTGAATACTTAGAAGCGTATAGTCTAACACATATTAATATTAAACTTTTGAACTATTGTTTGTTCAATTAATTATCTATTTATACTAATATCTTTAATTGTCTGTATATTTTTTTTTTAGTTTTTTGTAAACTTCTTTTTTCTATTTTGCGTCTAAAATAAAGTCATTTCGATACCAAAATGCGTATCGAAATGGCTTTCATTACGATACGCAAAGTTTTATCTTTCAAGGTTGGTCACATTGGTGATACAAACGTCAGTGAACATTAAAACGAATAATTATGTAAATAAAATTAATAAGAATATCTAAATTAGTGTTAAATATTTTAATTAATTAAAATAATTAGTAATAATAACAAAATTTCAAATTGACTATTTTTTAACAAAATACACATTTTTTAAAATTTTAAGACAAAAAATGCAAAATAGAAAAAATAGTATAAAAAACTCGTTTCTTAAGACTTTTTATCTTCGCTGCGCGGGTCGTTTTCTAAACAGATTGCGTGCGATAAAATCGTCGATTATGTTTCTTAATATACTAGTTTCTTAATATACTATTTTAGAATTAAGATGGGTAATTCTTTTACAAACCGAAAGGATTTTGATGAAAATTAATCGACACCTCTTCGATTTGGCTGAAATTTTTTTGCGGATTTTATGTCAAAAAAAAGAGATACATGTCCATGGAATTTTATTTTCTTTGCATATTTTCGATAGTACAGGTGATCGAACATTTCAGAAAAGCGAGTTTTTTGGCGTGGATACTTATTTTCAAAAATTCATAGTTCCGAATCTATAAGAGCTACAAAATTTTCACCTGCTATAGCTTTGTAGCTGAAGGACTGAATTTTAATAAAAAAATATTTTTTATAAAAAATATTAACAAATTCATATTGTTATACACAATTTAAATGCTTAAATCAATTTTTAACAAACGCAACTAAAAAGAATTAAGTTCTTAGTATTCCCATTGTATTCTGGGTCAAATTTTACGACAAAAACATGTTTTTAAAGTTTGGCACCTTTTCAATTTTTATTCTTAAAATATTAATTTATGTAGCGCGTAACGACAAAAAACGGTTTTTTGCTAATAAAACAAAATCTGTAACTTGTATCAAGAAAAGTTAAATGTAAAAGTTGTAGATAATTAAAAGATCTACAATTTTTATCAAATTTGCTATACGAATGTGGTTATTCCAATAAAGTGCATAATAAATATTAAGAAGTATTACTTTATTTTTTATTACGTGATTTTTTTTATTTACTAAGATATTCTTTTATCATCTATTATTATTTGTCAAAGTTTGTCATGGCAGTGGTGGCTAATACAACAGACAAGTTGAAATTACGTGGCGCACTGAATGGATTTTTTTCCCAACGCTTGATAAATTTTTTTTTTCAATCAACATTTGTTTTCTAACATGTCAGGGGATTCGGTTTGAAAACGAATTACCCATACATTTTTTTTATGCAAATTTTCAATAAATAATTGTTACAAAGATGATTTGTAGCTCCAAAAGTTCGGTTCGTCAAAATTTTGTAGCTCTTACAGATTCGGAACTATGAATTTTCGAAAATAAGTATCCAAGCCAAAAAACTCGCGTTTCTGAAATGTTCGATTACTTGCATTATCGAAAATATGCAAAAAAAAATTCCTCGGACATGTATCTCTTTTTTTTCGACATAGAATCCACAAAAAAGTTTCAGCTAAATCGAAGAGGTGTCGATCAGAAAGGTGTTCGGTTTGTAAAAGAATTACCCAGATTTGAATGATTTTCTTATCAATTTATTAAGTAATAATTTTTTTTTGGTAGAGAGTGAATTAATTATTATAAGATTTTTTCCATGTATTATAAAATTTATTTTTTTTTTTGGAAAATTAAATAATTAAATAAATAATAATAATTTAAAAAAAAAGATTTAAATTATGAAAATTTATGTTTACTCTAAGGTCCATAAAACACTTCCAATTCTAATAACCCTGTGTTTATACGACACACGTGCAATTAATAATTCAGAATATTATGTAAGATGGATTAAATTTTTCTTATTTTTTGTATAAAAAATCCACCCTTTAGATATATCTCTACAAATTTATATCAATTTAATATTGTGTTAATTGTGATGATTTCACACTAATATACTGAAAAGAGTTTTTTGGGATGAAAAATTGAAATCATTAAAATTTCGAATGATTTCTTTTTAATAAAATCTTATCACGCATACTATTATTAGTTATTTATTGTTTTTCTTGTTTTCAGTTTAAATGTTTTTATAAGTTGATGTTTTACATGGAGAGAATAATTAAATAATTGATAAAAAAGTGAAGAAGATATCGTCGCCTTAATAATGAAATAACGTATGCCATATATACGTTGTTATTATATAATGGGTGCGCTGCATTTCCCATAAGGATGTCTATTAAGTGGCATTTTAACATTTTCCAATTTTTTTATAACTGGGGGTGAAAATTAATATATTGTTAATTAACGTACATGCAAGTTTGAATTTGGTTAAATATTGAAACAGCGTAAATGCATGTACGATATTTCAATTCCTACAGAATAAAAACTTGGGTAAAATCAGTGTCGTATACTTAACATACATTACGATCGCCACACGAAATGGTAAATCTAAAATATTGTATAAGCATCATTCATTACTACATGATATGCCGGTTCATATAAATAAAAAATTGTAAAAATTTTATGCGTTAGTTCAATAATAATTAGTTTTAGACTTAATCGTACTTCCATGCAAAATGAAATAACGTATATGAAATATGAAATAACGTATAAGGTACCTGATTGACTTTTCACCTCTTTTTAGGTAGAAAAGCCAGCAGGTACCAATGTGAAATTTTAATATGCTGTGGAGAAATTAGTCAAGATTAATTGGTAGAAATTTTTTTCCAATATCTTTATTCATTCTTATTAAAGCGACGATATTTTGTTTACGATATTAATATTGTAGTAAAGAAGTTTTGTCGATTAAGTTTTATAATTATGTTATTTTATGAGTAGGTGCGGGATTTCAAAGAAATCATTTTTTTGAGCTTCTATCAAAGAATACTACGATCAATTTTGAAGTGTTCTGCCATCAGTTGAACAAACTAAATTATTTTCTTAAACAAAAAAGATAATTGATCAAAAGCAAAGCAGTTGTGTTCCGAAAAGATAGTGTGAGACCTCATACAAGTTTGTTGACTCGTCAAAAGTTTTTGCCGCTTAAGTACTGCCACACCCAACATATTCTCCAGATCTGGCACCTTTTGATTATTATTTGTTCCGGTCTCTACAAAAATTTTTGGACGGTAAAACCTTTACTTCAAATAAGAAGGTAAAAAATCACCTGAATTAATTTTTTGATAGTAAAAAAAATCAAAAGTTTTTTGAGCGTGGAATCAAGAGACTACTAGAAAGATGCAAAAGGATCACTCGCCAGAGTGATCAATATATAATTGAATAAAATATTTAATCGCTATATAGGAAAATCATCTTTCATTTCCATTAAGAAAACACATATAGCGTTTTCGTTTCTACAAAAATGTGACTTTTTTGCACTTTTTTTTCAGGTCACATTTTTTCTGTTCGGTTCTCCAAAAAATGTTAACCTGAAAAAATTTGCGTTTTCTGTTCTCGATTCGGATGCAAGCTTCGAACTTTTTGATGGCAATTATTTTGCATCTTTGTGTATATATATGAGTGCGCCTGGAAGTTATAACTCTATGTTTCTATGTCGTTTATATGATTTTTTGGAAAAATATTAGTCGTCGCGTTAAGATTTTGTTGATTTGTAAATTTTTGAGTGAAACCTTCTGAATTGAATCTCTACATAATATAATTCAGTATCCATGTGAATAAAATATAAACATCTACGTTAAAAATAATATGAATTTAAATAGAATTGTATCGTATCTCATTAAACTTAATTTTAATCTTTACCAAAATGTTTGAAAAGAATATAAATTTAACTGTTTAAATCTTGAGAAGTTTCACTTCATATATATATGCGCACCTTGTGCACATAACTCAACTTTTTTAGTTGAAACGTAGTAAACAAAAAAAAGTTATTTGTTTCACTAGGACAAAAATGGTGGATTTTGGGACGAGCAAAAAGGGTTGCAGTGCGACGCGATAGCGTTTGTAACAAAATTTGAAACTATTCAACATTTAGGCCGTGTGTCAATACAGCTAAATCTAATTTTTTGAAGTCTAAAACTAATTTTTAACGTTTATATTCACCACAAAAAAAATTAAAAAATTAGCCTGCCTTAGACCTAGTATAAATTTTGACAAGGGAATCTAAAATAGAAAAGAAACAAAAATGATGTTATTTTGTTTACTTTTGCTGTGTGCGAACTGACGAAATAAATGACAGAACACAATTTTTGGTGAAGGTGAAATTTGTAAAAACAAAATTTTGACATTAGGTGAAAATTTTTTTAATTTTATGTTTGCTGTTAATAAATATATATAATATATATATACTTATATAAATATTACTTTGGCAATTAAAAAAACTTCTACTGTCACAATTTGATGATGCTAAAAAGCTACATCAAATTTTGACGTTTCGTTATGGTGAATATAAATTCCAAAAGACAAAATTTTGACAGTTAATATTTGTCATCTGTCATTATTTCGTCAGTTCGCACACAGCATTTATTGTAAATCAGTTTATTGTTTTGAATAAATGGAACAAATATATTGGAATACATATATTGGAATATATTGGAAAATACATTTTATTTAATTTGTTCATTTTAATTTCGAAGACAATTTGTTAAAAGCAAAGACAAATATTTCGATATGTCACAATTTAGATTTAGCCAATTGACACAACAAACTTTGGTAATAAATTCAACATAGGCTAATTTTTTTTCTACCATATGGTAAGAAAATTTAGTTTTAGATTAAGCTGTATTGACACAGGGCCTTAATAGCTATTTATGTATTACGGGCGCAAAGTATGTCTTTTCCGCTTGAGAGTGAAATTGTTGCTCGGGGCGTTAGCCGAGAGAAACAATCACTCGAAAGCAAAAAAGATAATTTTTGCCCGAATGGCATACAAGATTTTTTGTACGAGTAAGATTTTGTATTATTTGCATAAATAAAAATACATATATTTACACAAAACAGTAAAATATTTTTTTAGAAAATTATTTTATCAAAGTAGTTTTTCGAAATAATAGTAATAACAATAACTTAAGGCATTGTTATTTCAATTTTGACATTGTTATTACAATAGGACAAAAAGGCCTACTTTACGAACAATTTTTGAATCGCAAAAGTTCATTTTACGGTTTACTCGTAAAAAATTTATATTTAATTAACATCTCAAACTAAATCCAAGCAACCATTTCAATTTTATGTCAAATAATAATAAATTTTCTATTCAAACTTTGATTTTTGTTTTACATAGAAATAAAGATTTGTTTATTTTTTGTCCTAGGACAAAAAGTAATAGTTTTTGGGATTGCTACATATAGTCGAGGAAAATTAGCTTCAAAATCCGTAAAACTTCTAAGTCCTCAGGGACAGCTCCGATTTTGATGATTTTTTTTTTAAAATGTGTGTTTTTATATATTATTTGAAATCAGAAACATTACAATGTGCGCAATTAAATATTTATGTTGTTTAAACAATATAAACAAAAATTATGAACAAATTATTTTTTTAACAAAATTTATGCAATAAAAGAATTGTTAAGTTCAAATTTATAGAAAATTTCGTTTAATAATAACATAAAAATATGGTATTATAAGATTAGCAAAATATGTACACGCTATGTCTAACTTCTGTATATACATTTGTCATTAATATAGAGACTTTGCTGAGTTTTACGAACAGACACGTTTTCCGCTCCGAATTCTTTGAACCTTGACCGATTAACATGAAATTTGTTGAGTAGTTTAGGAATGGCTCAAGGAATGAAAGTGGCATAGCGCTGATGTGCCCTTATATCCTGGGGTGGATTCCACCCCTTCTCGAGGGCGGAACTTTTTTCACTCAAAGTAACCCCAAAAATAGATAAAAGGACACATTTGAAGTATAGAACGTTGTATAAGGTTTTTTCGATAGATCGATATTTTTCGAGTTATTTGCGATTGAAAACTTATATTGTTCGTTGAAAAACGCATGGTTTTTGATAGTTTTTCGAAAATAACTCTTAAACTTAGCGTTCTCTCAAAAATTTGGTAATCAACAAAAATGAAACTTAAAAAAACCAAGAGATTGTTGTTTTTATGAGGGTTCTAGGTCCAAAATGAAGCAAGTTATGGTTCAATGACGAGACATTTTTTTAACGACTTGGTTCGAAGAATTCAACGTTAAATAACGGAAAAGTAATGCATTTTTCGGACAAAACTGTCATACTTTTTTGTAATGATTGGAACGACGTTTAAAATGGGCACTAGTTCAAGTCGTTTGATTTAAAAAAAACCAAGCTATGATGCGGGCATCTCGAATTCAAAATAGAAACTCAGCGTTAAAATTTCGGTGGTTTCTAATAGAATTTATATTGACCATAGGCCATAGCCCCTTTACAACTAGCTGTATTTTAGTGTTACCTATGTGATCCAGAAGTTTTGCTAGATTAGAATACGTATTTTCCGAAAAAAGTTTGATAATAATGAAAAATGAATTTTCAAATTTCCTAAGAAAGTACCTTCTGTTCAAAATAACTCTAAAACTAACAAATATACGTAAAAAAATTCTCCAGACAAAAACGTAGGTTTTTTCTTAACCAAAAATTGGTTTAATTTTATTTTCTGTGGGATAAAAAATACCAAAGATATAACTGTTTCAAGTTTGCATTATAGTGCACGGATCACTCCTTTCGAGTCGTTCAACCCTTAACAATTTGAAGGTGAAGGGTTTAGGCATGTTGGAATATATATCATCTTATAGCTTTGAAAGAACCTATAAATCGAGTTTTTAATGGAAGTTGTAACTTTAAAATTAAGAGAGTTATGTTACTATGAATCATACATGTTCAACTCATATAATTTATATTATATGAAAATAGGACTTTATTTTTTTTTTGTGGGATTATGGAAATGCTTATTCATTATATGGGGACTTCTCTGCCCTTTAATCATCAAATTAAAATTATCGAATTTCCTGAATTTATAGTTTACACTTTCTGAATTTAGAATTATATATTTTCATATTTAAATGTAAAATAAATACAAAATAATTTATAATTGTTTACAATTTTTTTCTTACAATATTCGTATAATTTAAAGCTTTTAAAAATTAAAAAAGAAAACAAAACAAATTTTTTAAATTATACTATTTAAAAATTAAAAAATACCGTGACAAAATTTTTTCTCTCCATAAATTAAGTTTTTATTATTTAAACAATATAAATAATTAATTGCGCACATTGTAATGTTTCTGATTTTAAATAATATATAAAAACACACATTTAAAAAAAAAAATCATCAAAATCGGAGCTGTCCCTGAGGACTTAGAAGTTAAAACCTAATTTTCCTCGACTAATACCATGGCAACTAGACGCAATACACAAATGACATATTTTTTGTAAAATATATCCAAACAAAAAGTGTAATTTTTTGTCCGGCTGGAGAGTTCTGCTCAATTAGAACATTTATTACTTTTATTGAGAAGAAAAAATTTCTATTAGATATAAATGGTTATAAAAAAACATGTTACATAAGCAATGCTCTTCTACTCTATCAGAGAAAAAAATATTGCAATCGATTCGTGTTTAATGAATTTTATTCTCTCGCAAATTAAAAATTCTCGCTCGTGCGCTTGAATTTTAAACTTTTGCTTAAGAATAAACTATAACATTGAACATTTATTAATTAAATTATTATTATTAAACTCAAAAACATTAATTTAAATCAAACTTTTAGATTCGTCTAAGTAAACTAGATCTAATAATTTTAAATTAAAAAATTTAGAATTACTTATGTTTTTACTAAAATATTTGGAAATTGATTTCGGATAAAATAGTAGATTATATAATATACATCAAAGAAAAGAAGTGCATGTTTTTTGTCGTGGTCAACTTTGACCACAATATAATTATTTCAACAACCATGTTAAAAATGGTCGCTAATTGAACAGTTTTTTGCAGAGTTAGTTTGTTTAAAACACTTTTGTTTTAAGCACTGTTTAAAACAGTGTTTAAAACAAATTGTTTAAAAAAAAAAAACAATGTTTAAACAAAAATTGTTTTTTTTAAATATTGCACTGTTGCTTATTTGCTATCCAATAGAACTGTTGTACTTTGTCGTGTTTTACCATTTTTAATACATTTAAAAACCTTAAAGCACCTTAAACGCCATTAAACTTTTAAAAGATTTTAAAAACTTTCATATGTTTTTTGTTACTAAAATAGGCTCTAAGGTTTAATATATTTTTTAAGGAAGGAATAACTAAACAATAAATTCTATCACATATAAGATATGACATAGCCCAATATGATAGGACGCAGAAAATAAAAATAAAATAAAAGATTAAAAGATAATGTCTTTTAAAAATTTGCAGTAAAAAAATTAAAAGGCAATAGCCAATCCAGCTAGTGATATATTCCTTGATCATGTGACGCACTGTTTTCCTCAATTATTAGAGCCCACACATAGAGTTGTATGAAAGCTCAATTCTTCGAGTAAGCAATGACGTGCCATCATCAAGGAATACTTCATAGATAAAATTTAATGTTGACTAGGTAGTGATATCTCACTACTATTACCAGTGGTATGTGATATCTCACGTTAACTCGTATGTCAATACTAGCCAAACTATTAGTACAAAAGTGCTGAAGGATCTGTTATTCGAGTCCCGACTGATGTTCGATGGAGAAGCAAGTGTAATTTGTTTAATTGCTAAATAAAAAAGTGGTAAATATGTGCTATTCCTGTGGATCAAAAGAAACATCCCAATTTTGAAAAGGAAATTAAAGATTCGGTACGAGATATATAAAATTGGATTACGTATTTAAAATCATTGATATATTAGCATTTTTTACCTGCAGATACTTAACATACACCTATTTTCAAGCGAAACTACTGTTGGTTTTTTGTAAATAAAATGATACTGAATGATCCGATTTTAAATCGAGTATTTTGGTATTTTGGTATATAATTTGTTATTTTATCTTAACTAAATCATTAAAAAAATTTAATTTAAAATTTGATAAAAGTTTTTTAATAGAAAAAAATCAGAAAATAATAGAATTTTTAGTTTTATTTGATAAATAATTGACTAAATTGTTTAACAATATTTGATAATTTGATTAATTCATTAAATTTAGTTAATATTAATATAATATAAAGTTAATATCGGATGCGACCGCCTTGTGCTGCAATCATTTCGCGCATTCTTGACTATTCTTAAATAGTCAATGTACAAGTTTTGCAGTCCAAATTCAACATTTTGCAAATCGAACTCAACATTTTGCAAATCAAATTCAACTTTTGCAAATTAAATTCAACTATTTTCAAAACGAATTCAACTTTTTGCAAATCAAATTCAATTTTTTGTAAATCAAATTGAAGAGCAAGAAACTGAATTTGATTTGGAAAAAGCAGTTTCGCACTCTATATTGGGTTGTGCATTTGAAAGCTATTTAGATTATAGAAAATGTGTATTTATCTATAAATGGATTCATAACAGCGGTCCTGAATATCTAAACGAAAAAATCACTCTTGCACGGTCAACTAGAAACATTACAATTATTCCCCCTCGTCATAAAACTACTTTCAGATCACGAAGCTTGATTATCAACGGAGGTAAAATATGAAATTCCTTGCCATCAGAAATTCGTAAAACTCGTAGTTTAACTAAATTCAAAAAGGTTTCCTGACTATTTTGCTGCTTCATAAATAAATAACAATCAAACACTTAAATTTAAGTTTATATTCTTTAACGTTTTAAAATTTTTTTTATATTTATGTAAGTTGAATAATATTGTTAATCATATAATAATTAACCATAGATTTAAGGATTAATACGATTTGCAGTTTCTGTTATAATCTTTTTCTGATATAAATTTATGTTAACTGCTATTTTGTACAAATTATTTAAAGGCCAATGAGCTTATGTACAAAAATAAACCGAATTAAATAAATAAATAATTAAATAAATGATATAATCACCTAGGATGCAGTAATGTTATATATTTATCAAGCACCAGGGCATAATGAAATAATGAAGAATCCAGTATGATCCTGACAACGATTGACAAGAAAATCTCATCCAATTTCAACAAATACTTTTTTCAAACTGTTGTGTTGTAGGAATGACAACTTGCAAACTTGCATTGCGCACATAAAAAATATTAATTTTTGTATTTACGGTTGTTACGGGATTTCTATTACGGTGAATTAGATATAGAAGTAGTACATGTTTATTTTATTGTCACAACAATCGAAAGAACCTTAAAGTTGAGCTCGATGAAATTCTGGGATTCTAACTGTGACGTTATAAGACAAAGTCTCATCAAGAACAACTACCCACTTCACCTCATCAACAAATACATTAGCAAATTTTTCATGGATTATTATACCCTTTCCCAAATTCCCCCTAACACCCATCCACTAGTCATATCAAATACATCCCCTACTGCCACTCCTTTAACCCCACTTAAGTATACCTCCATAATATATATAGATGATCTTTCTAATAAAATAGAAAGAATCCTTAGAGATTTTATACCTCTAGACAAAATTAAGATCACCTTTAGATCGGCTAATACAAACAATCTGAAATTCTTCACTAAACTCAAAGACACAACGGAAAAAAACAAAACGTGTAACACAGTTTATAAAGTGGATTGCAAAGATTGTTCAGCATGTTACATCGGAGAATCTTCTCAATACCTATATAAACGTATGTCACAACACTCAACAGATTCTAAAAAAATTTCAAAATCGCCGTCTACAGTCCCTGATATTAGAGGCTCTTTCCCATTAATAACTTCTCCGGTATCCCCTACAAGTACAATACTACCTTCTATACCTATCCCCACACAATACAATCCTAACCTACTCCCTATCTGTGTAAATCCGAACCTTCCTCCTATCTGTGTAACCCCTACCACAATAACTCCTAACCCTTCAGATATCACCCCAAAAAGAGATTACACGACTGCTTTAGCATATCACGTCTCCAACGCTTCACACTCCTTTGATCTAGCTAACCCAAAAATCTTATGCTTAGAAACCAACCACTCAAAACGAATTACTAAGGAAGCATTATTCATCTTATCGTATGGAAATTCAATCAACAAAAAATCAGACACAGCGGGAATCTCAAAAATTTACCTTGACCTCATTAAACATCAAACTTAATACACAAACGTTCTCCCTCTCTTCACAATACCAACAACTCTCACACATGAGTTATGTTCATTATACATAATTTAATATTAATATAATTTTTCGTTCTCGTTTTTCTAATTGTTTAACGTTTAGTACATTCTCTTAACTGTGATAAGATCAATCAATCATAAATTTTAAGTTTTTAATATGTTTAAGTTGTGGTTTTACATAAATTTCTCTAGTCATTTCCATTACAGTTCATAAGTTTTAATATTTTAACTTGTTCTATAACTTATAGTGTAACCATTAGTGTAACCATTGTCTCCTGTATCGTTTAATGAATAATTTATAATAATAATAGCGACGTGCATATGCAAATACATTATAACTGTAGGATAATGAAACAAGTGCAATTTTAATTTCAAAAATTTTTACACCTTAGTTTTCTAAAATTATATATTTAATGTTTATAAGTTATCAACACATGTAAGTTAATTTATTGTTTTTATTCTAGTATAATTGTCTCTATTTTTACATTATTTTTTATTTTTAACATATCTAGTTCTTAACTTCTTGATAATGGCAGCCAAAACTGTCGAAAATTCGAAACAAGATAATCTGTAATAACAACTATTAAATAAAATAAACATTATAATAAAGATGTACTACTTCTATATCTAATTCACCGTAATAGAAATCCCGTAACAACCGTAAATACAATTAATAATTGGTGAAATAATTCAAACTACAATATTAATTTTTAATTGAAAAGTTAAAGCGTCATTTGCATATCGTCGGCTACAAAGCATTTACGTGTATCTACATTTTAGAAAAATGGAAAGGAATTTCACAAAACCATTTATTGCCTCTAAACAAGCTTGAAAATAAAGTTTATTTATCAACAAATAAAAAAAAAACAAAGTTTTTTAATTATTGATAGTAACTTTTCATTAGCTTGTTTAGAGTCGCAATAAATTGTTTTGTGAGCTTCCCTTCCATTTTTCTAAATTGTAGTTACACGTAAATGCTTTGTAGCCAGGGGCGTCAATTGGGTAGGGCTGGGGGGGCATTGCCCCCCCCCCCCCAAGGATCTGATACTATCAATACATCGATTCAATAAAATCATCCAATCGTGATAGAATTATACACTATAAAAATTTCAATGCACTGTTATTTTGTAAATTCGTCTAATTTTTAGAAGATTTACTTAACTAATATACCAATTTTATCGCATACTATTAATTGAAATATATCTGATAATATAATTATTACGTTACATATTATTTTGTCCCGACTAAAGTACAGTTCACCGCAATATTCAAACCGTTATCGTTCTTTGTATCAAGGACTAGAGCGCCACCGATACGAAAGGCGGTCGTATTGCTTCTAATCTTCTGATGAAATCAGTTTTATAAACAAAACACGATCGTTCTTCCAAAAACGCCGTGGGTGCGTATTTTGACAAAATTCTATCGTACTATAAGGTGCGCGTCATCACCGCTTTTAGAAGAACGATTGTGTTTTGTTTATAAGATATTCGTGTCTGAGCCAGAGGAAACAAAATATTTCATTAGTATAGGGTTCCTCAAAAGTTTATAGTGCAGTATTTAACATTCAAATTTCAATTGTTATTGGTAATTTTTATAAACTTTAAAGTAGGTACATGCAGGAGAACACAACCTAATTATAACCCACTTATTTGGAGAACCCTGACTGTTTGGTCTTGTTTTTTATCTATATCATATTGTACAAACTTTACAAGACTTTTTTAAAAACAATAAATTAAAAACAATTCTAAAATGTAAAATCCTATAACATATCAAAAGTTTTCTTGATAGTTGTGCTAATTTTTATAAAATGAATGAAAATAATTACGGGAGTAATTTAAATTTATTGGGTTATTTCCGGTGATTTTATAATAGTGAATGTTTTATAATGGACAAGCAATATTCTCTAACGACACGAACAAATATTTAAGTTATGTAAATATTTTCAAAGTATGTTATGAAAACTTGCTGATAAATTCTTTTCGCTATATGGACTATACTTTTTAATTCATAAAATAGCAAAAATTATATGTTTGGTTATAATAAAATCCAAAACGTATCCTAAACGTCAATCTTTGTTAATTTTTTTTATACAGTCACAAGGAGGGAGAAACTATTATTTTTTGTGGTAGGTTTTTCTTATAGATTGAAAAGAAGCTCGCAATAATTGTACAATTTTGAATCAAATGAAAAATTTACGCACGTTTATGGGTAGTAAACTGACCAGAAGTCCCACGCTACGTGAAAATGTCACACATTTCATTGCGTTGTCCCACGGAGAAATCTGTCCCACGAAGCGTCCCACGAAACAAATATTTCCACCACATTTGCCCGCATTATCGAAAAAATCAAAAAACCTACGTACAGTTTGCGCAATATCTTAGTCAAAGCAATGGCTTCACAGTTTTTTCTTGCAGTTTGTATAATTTTATGTATATGTTGATTTAACAATATTGAGAGAACAAACCAGTGCAATATTTTTTTTACTAAAATAGTGTTTTAACTATAATTTTCTTAGAAATACTAAACTCATTTATTTCACTGCAATAATTTACATACCTTTTAATGTCTAACAGATCTACCTCAGCGAAAAGGTTTCTTTGTTTATAGAAACATCTCCCCGGTGTATATACGAGAGATCGAAAGTTTATTATGAAAAACAAAATACAAAATATTTTACTTAAAAAGACTCAGTTTTGCATATAAATTCATAAAAATTTAAATTTTTAAACCAGACTTTACAATTTTCCTTTATTCGAGCACTCATTTCAATCCTTTGAAATAATATTCAGAAATTAAAATCTTCATAATTTGAATATCGTTCTTACTCGTGAGAGTAAAATTTTTGTTTTTTCGATTTTACTCCTTTGGACCAGATTACATTTTCCTGTTCTTTCATTCGATTTGCAAAAGAATAAAATTAGTCACTCTACGTCATCCTTTATATTCATTTTTCTAACAATATATGAATAATTGAACGAATCATTCGAAGCATTTTACGTTGGAAAGCATCAAATTTGACGCAAAAATAAATGTTTTGAGTATTTGAAAGAAAATATTTATTTCAATTTAGTAGCAAGAATGATATTTTATTATTTTTACTCCTGTATGTGAGAGTGTTATATTTTTTTTAAGCTACGCACTCTGAAAAAACAAAGTAAAGGAGTTGTATATGTAGCGTTTCAAACTCTGCTTAAAACACACTTTAACTAGGCAGCTCAAAAGTAAAATTATTATTTCCTAATATATAATTTTTTCTCAATAAAGAACAAACAAAGTAAACAGCATAAAAATTTGCAAAAGATAGAACGAGAGGTATACTGTACACCTCTTATACTTACAGAATACAGAAAAGATATTAATTATTTAGTAAAATTAAAATAAATTGGTTCAATTGTTTTGCAGTCTTTACTTGTGTAACAAAAGTTTTAAGCTACTATAAAAGGTAAATTTATACTAATTTTTAAAATTATATTTAAAAAGTTCTCCTGCAAATCAAGACGGATAGAAAACGTTTACGTAAATTCTCATACGATATTGAATTGGACTATCCTTTTATAAAAGAAATCAAGATATAACGACGCAAAAGTTTATTGTATTACCAGTCGGAGTGAATTTGCAAATTAACAGTGGACATTATGATATTAAAAGACATATAGATACAGATAAACATAAAAAAGCGTTACTATAAGCCGCCAGCTCCAGTAGCTTAAACAAGTTTTGTTGTTATTTTGTTGCAATTTGCGCTGAAAACACGAACACCAATTTTAGTGGTGTCACGTCAAGGGGTGAAAATTTAAAAACAAGCTAAACTCGAATTTGAACCAGAGTGTATTGGGTATTGGATTCGCAGCCCATATTCTAAATAATGCAATAAGAAATGCTGCTGATTTAAATGGCAGAGTTAAAAAAATTTGGATATTTTACTGTCTTTACTGAAGACGTTGAAGGAGTTCTGCGGCAAAAGTAATGTCGAACATAACCAACTTAATGGATACAGTGAAACTCGCTGGCTGGCGGTAATGCCAGCACTAGAAAGAATTTTGAAAATGTACGAACCACTGCAAGCACAATTCCTAACAATTGAATGTCCAATTAAAATAAAAGAATTTTTTGAAGAATTAAATAGTAAAAAATAGTAAAGGAAAGCAATAAATAGTAAATTTATGCACAATCTAGTTAGCATGTTTTCACCGTTCCACTTTCTCGCAATAGAAATTCTAATTAGTTAGTATTTGGAAGAATGTTTGAATTTTGTCCCATATTTTAACGATTTGGCTCTGGTCAGTTAAGGGTAGACATAACTCTTTCTCTCTGAGACCAATAAAGGAAAACAAACAAAAAAACGATTCGACATAAGAGGAGTCACGTAGGGATTGCAATCTCGTGGTGTTTTATGGATCCTGGGACTATGTGACTCATAAATTTTAAATCCCGGGACGCTCGGGATCTAAAAAATCGTATTGAAAAACCATCCTTTTTTTTCTAAGCTGCACGATCTGCTGTCGTTTACAAATTCACTCTCTGAACAGTTACAAAGCAAAGATATAATAATTTCTAGCACAAGCGCTTTAATTAAAACTACTTTCTTGATGCTTAAACAATGCAGAGAAGATACTAAATTTGAAATTATTTTTAACAAATGTAGGGATTTTGCAGAGCTTTGCGGCATTCTCTTCGATGAAACAACACCAGAAGACTAGCAGAGTAACCAATGTAGCTCAAAAGCATTTTATTTTTATTTCTAAGTCGATGCATTTAAATGCTTTTAAATATATGTGTGAAAAAATGTGTATGTTATGTTTTACGAAAAAAATCTTTTTATGTCATTTAAATTCTCGCCCCCCCCCCCAAGATTTTGGTGAAATGACGCCACTGTTTGTAGCCGACGATATATAACGTTTTAAAATTATTAAATTAATTATAATGGTTAATTATTTGCTTAAAATAATTTTAATACAATTATTTCTAGTTTATTTTTAAATAATTTATATTTAAATAAGTTATTTATTTATGTTTAATATTATTTCTAGTTTAAGCATCTAGATCTTAAACATATAAAATTAAAATATAAAAACATAGCCTAGAAAATTTTCCCTGTCATAATTGAGAAATGAGTTTTAAAAGTAAGTTTTTACTGATGATTTATGTTAAATTAATTTGAATATTTTGACATTTAACAAAATTTTTATATATTTATTGGGATTACCGCCTAAATCTATATGTATTATTAATAAACAAATTAATTTAATTGAAAATAATTATCGATAAGTCTTACCTTTAAAATTAATTTTACGACTATGCAAGTGACAGCTAAAATTTTGTAGGTTATGTTTTTATTTATTTCAAAATATTAGAACAATCTTTAGGATATTATTTTTGCCGTACGATCAAAAATATGTCTTACCGATAAGAAATTGTTACCACCCCTCAACCAATCAGAGCGAATGCTTTTTTATCTGAACGACAATTCTTTTACATGTTCCCGCAAGTGCGTGATTGAACTTTATAAACAAAAAATATACTATGCAACTTTGTCGTACACACAATATGTCGTCATGAATCATGCTAATGCACAACGATTGTGCTGAAAAACCAATAAAATTTTATCAATTAAAAAACGGGCTACTTTATCAACATTTTTTTACAAATATAAATACAAAAACACAGATTTCTAGACAGAAATATATGTCAAGCTGATTTAGTACCTTATAGATACATTGTGTAACTATTTGCAACGGTAATGTAAATTAAATCTTATATATTAATACGCCAAAAAAAACTTTTTGGAGCCTAAGGCTTTTTTATTCGCAGATGGATTCAGTTTAAATTTTCACCGCTAACTGATATTAGTGTAACTTAGATTTTAAAGATTTTTCACACAAATCGGATCATAAATAAAAAGTTATAGACGAATTAAAATGTATTTGTGAATTTAACGGCCCGGCTATACAATATGAAATGGAACTGCCCAAGTCTTTTCTTTGTTTTTTATTATTATTATTTAGTATTTTATATTTTCTTTTCAAATTTCAATTTAGTTTATGCATTGATTTAGGAATGGATAGACGTATTATTTTTCTTTGTTTTTTTATTATTATTATTTTTCATGAATGGTGTTAATGGTGAAATGAATGTTGTGGATGAAGAAATGAATTGCACGTGGTATTTATCATTTTAAAATTCATAATATTTTTAACCATCGTACTGGTGCTTTAATTCCTGCCTGATGTGTTTGTTAAATTTGTCAGATGAAGATAAAATTGATGGAAATGAAATGATTAATAAATTTGTATGTACTGAAATCTCTGATCCCATTCTTTTTCCTAAATTACATGAATATTTGAAACGTCATATGATGCATGGACTATGTGGTGCTCTAAATCCCAATTCTGTTTGTATCCTAAATCCCAATTCTTTTTCTGAAAATACTAAAGAATCTGTAAATGGTGATCCTTTGTATCGTCGACGTGATAATGGTATGAGTGTTGATGTACGTGGTGCATCTCTTTATAATAGATACTAGGAGGGCCCGGTGTGCCTCGCTACGCTTATAAATAAAGTTTTTGCGTAGACATTTTGTGGGGTGGGCCCGGTGAGCATGGTGGCATTTGCTACATGCTACAATTTCTCACGAAAAGTACGATCATTAGTACAATATTTTAATGGTTGACACCCTTGACACCTTGACACCCTTGACACCCCTTGACACCCTTGAAACCCTTGACACCTTTGACACCCTTGACAGCCTTGACAACCTTGACACCTGACAACCTTGACATCCTTGACACCCTTGACAACCTTGACACCCTTGACACTCTTGACACCCTTGACACCCTTGACACCCTTGACACCCTTGACATCCTTGATACCCTTGACACCCTTGACACCCTTGACACCCTTGACACCCTTGACACCCTTAACATCCTTGACACCTTTGACACCCTTGACACCCTTGACACCCTTGACACTCTTGACACCCTTGACACTCTTGACAACCTTGACACCCTTGACAACCTTGACACCCTTGACACCCTTGACACCCTTGACACCTTGACACCCTTGACATCCTTGACCCTTGACACCTCTGACACCCTGAAAAATAAAATTTTATTACAATTCCTTCACTAATTTTTTTATTTTCTATTGATTAGAAATTAAAGAAACAATTTCCCAAATTTCCCGAATTTCCCGAATTTTCCAAATTTCCCAAACTTAAAAAAATAAAAAAATTTTTATTACAACCATTCCTTCACTAATTAATCGAAAGGAACTTCGTTCCATCCGGGTGTCCCTTGACACCTCTTTACTTTTTCTTATGCGTGTGGAAATGAAATGATTAATAAATACTAGGAGGGCCCGACGTGCTTCGCTACGCTTATAAATAAAGTTTTTGCGTAGACATTTTGTTGACGTAGAAGCAATGATTTCAAAAAGTGGTAATGAGATATGCTAGCATATAATTTTTCTTTTTAAATATGTGAATGAAAAATAATCAGAACTCTAGCTGATCAGTTCGGATATATGAAAAATTAGCGATCAAATAAGTTAGAGATCAAATAAGCTTACTTCAAAACTTATTTGATCGCTAATTTTTCATTTATCCGAACTGATCAGCTAGAGTTCTGATTATTTTTCATTCATATATTTAAAAAAAAAATTAAAAACTATATGCTAGCATTTCTCATTACCACTTTTTGAAATCATTGCTTCTACGTCAACAAAATGTCTTCGCAAAAACTTTATTTATAAGCGTAGCGAAGCACGCCGGGCCCTCCTAGTAATCATAAATGGTTCATATTAAGAGTTAACTTCAAAAATTTATAAATACATGTCTGGCACTCATTCTGTGGTTGTTTTTTATTGTGTCTTTGATGTTCCATCTATAGGAGCGTTAGCCTTCGTCAAGAATCTCTCATATTTATTAATTTTGTCGGTAAAATTAAATGGCATTTGGTTTGTTAGATATCGGACAGAGGATAATTATTACAGTTTTGATTAAAAACCGTTTCAACTGAGAAATCGAATCGAATCCGTTGCTTTATCAGTGGGCCACTCAGCACATACTTGAACGAAGAAGAACAAAAGTGTTTTAAAATAAATCAACCTTAACTCAAATACATATGTAGTTATACTTTACCACAATTTTAAATTGTGTGAAGTAATGCAATCCATCGAAAAAAAAAATCTTACATAGCCCAAATTTTGTTTTTTCTTTTGTTTTGGACCACCCTCTACCTAAATAGCCAATAAACATTTTGGTGTACGCTGAGTGTGGGTGGGTGGCTGCTTTGGTGGTTGGCAGTTCTGCATAGGATCTTGATGAAACTTTGGCAAATGTTCCAGGTTCACTGGAAAATGGAAAATTCATTTCAAAATTGGACAAAATGGCGGGGGGTCTCCCGAGCACCTCTAAGTTTAAATCTTCAATAACTTCTTAGCCCGGCTTTCGATCTGATTTAAATTGATGCATAAAGTTTTAGTATTATTTCCAATATTTCTGCATACAAACTTCCGGTTTGTCACTTTCGGTTAAAAAGTTTTATGTTCAAGTGTTTATCCCATACTGTAGCCTACAATTACAGATCGAGTTTCATGAAACGTTGGTAAAAGCTTTCAAGTACCATGAGAAAGATTTCATTAGCTTTTGGGGTACATTGGACAATGGGCCACCATACAACAGGTGGTAAAAGCTTTCAAGTACCATGAGAAAGATTTCATTAGCTTTTGGGGTACATTGGACAATGGGCACCATACAACAGGTGGTTTTTTCACCATGTTTTTAATGTTTGTTGGGAGAATAAAACATTCGTTCGTCAATGAATTTTGATCACACTTTGGAAAAAGATGCAAATACGTATGGCAAAGAGCGGATTAGCTTTTGACCGATAATGAACAAAGTATTGTGGGGCCCCCGAGCACTGTTTTTTGAAAGCTCAATAAAATCTGTACATGATAGTCGAATTGGATGAAACTTGGTACATAAGCATTTAGTATGGTTTACAACAGTTCTGCATCCCAACTTTCACTTCCGGTAAAAATATTTTTTTGCGTTTTTTTTAAATTTTTTCAATGTCTCTATGCACATTACAGCCTACAATAAGGAAGTGATTATGATGAAACTTTTGAAAAAGGTTTCAATTAGCGTGAGAAGATAATTATCATCTTTAGGGACACATTGATCAAAGTGGCGAGGGTCTACCATACAACTGCTGACTTTTCACACTTTGTTTTTAAAGTTTGTTGGGAGCACACAGACTTCATTCATTAATTAGTTTTAATGACACTTTGAAAAAGAAGGAGACTTAAATGACGAAGAACTGATTAGTTTTTGGACAGTAGTAATCGGTCTTCCGAACGCCTGTGAGTCACTATTTTTTCAATGTTTGTTGGGAGCATACAACATTCGTTCGTGAATGAATTTTGATGACACTTTGGAACACTCAAAAAAAAAATGATGTAGATTTGATAAAAAACTACATCAAATTGATAATTTTTTATTAATATACGGTCAACAACTGGCGTTGATTATTATGATAAAATATTATCAAAAACTAAAAATAAAATTTAAAATTTTTTGTTCAACAAATAATTATGTATATCATAACAAAATTATCATATTGATAACTTAGAATCATTTCATAAATTTGAAAAATGTAAGAACAATTATAAATATGATAAACTGTTTTATAATATTAAGAATATTTTATAGGCATATGTGTGGCGATAATCAAAAATAATTATGATATTTATAAATTATTATCATGATAATAAATAGTTTATAGCTTCATTTCTCATAAATTTTATAAATATTTATGACTAGGATAAACCATTATAATAAATTATAATCATTTATCATATTTATAAAAAATTATCTGCCAAATTATCGATTGGATAAATATTTATCATTTATAATTACAGTGACCATTTGATATGCAAATATCAACCTTTTGTCACCGTCAGCTTTTTCGCATAAACTTTGCACAAAAATGAATGTAAACTTAAAACTTTTCTAAATTTCTTAAATTTCTGAAATAATAAGCTTGACGAATATGTAGTAATCTTCTTCTTCTACATTTAGTAAAAAAATAATTTGATGAACCACAGGTCTCAAAAAAATTCATGTTTCAAAATAATAAATAGATAAACAGAAGTTTTATTTAAAAATAATTTTCATTTTATTAAATATATTAGCTATGCATTACAATAAATTTGTATCATTCATGCTATTCATGAATTAATTCAATTTATATTTTGTCAAAATATTCATTTAAAACAAAGTTTAGAGATTATTAGGAAATTTTTATTTGATTTATTAATAAACTAATACAAGGATGCTTCTTGTCAAATTTCGTTGATATTTTATAAAAATGTTAAATTAAAATTCCAGACCATTGAAGATGGTACTGGGTACTCCAAATTAAATAAATTAAGAATTTTGAAGCAGGTATCTACAGCTTTTGAAAAATAATTGATTGTATATTTGATGCCATCAAATTATACCAATATACTGGTTGGATTTATTATTTCTCCAACGATTAATAGAAAAGGAGGAATTGATTGCTTCAGATCTTTTTTTTTCTGAAATTAGTTCTACCTCCTCCGCAGTTTTCCCTACCACCACAAAGGTATTTTGGAAGTCCTTGATAGAGTATTTTACAATATTATTTATGTTGTTTCTTAATTTGCGTTTCCCGTGCCACCAACAAGTAAATCAAAATGTAGCAAATAGAATATTGCTGCCACTTTTCCGTCTGTGGAATTAAAAGAGAATAAAAATTATATTTTTAAAATAAATACATAAATAATTTAAACTTTTCACTATTTTAACTTTTAACTTTTTCACTATTGCATATAAAACATTTCATTTCTAATATTTTATAGGTTAAAAATAATCGGTTATAATTAGAAAAAGAATATTTAAGAAATATTATAATTATATTATAATTATGTATATCGAATGTACTTTGTTTTTATTCTGAAAAAAAAAGAATAACAAAACAAACAAAACACTAATGATTAACGAATAAAATATTTTAAAAATACTCACTCTGTTTTTGCCAAATTAGGATAACGGTTTAATTTGGATTTCAATTGCTAAATAAGGTAGTCTGAAGAGTTTATGAAGATCTTTTAATTCGATCGACTCCAAAGCAGGGGATCAATTTCAGCTTCTATTATTTAAATGATAATAAAAACAAAATAAACAGTATACAGAATTATTTAATATTAGACAATAAAGTATGTAATTGCTACAAGTTGCAAGTGAAGTTTTAAAAGAATTTCAAACTATATTGAATTTTAACTGAAAAAATTTTATATATAACGTTTTTGCACAGGATGTTAAGGAAAACGTATATACTATTTGAAAATCTATTTAATAAGTCATTTTCTGAAAGTCGATTAAAATATACAGCTTTATTAATTTAGAGCCAGTTTTACCATCCCCAGTTAAGTTAAAGTTAAGGTAAATTTAACATAACTGCCACTTAACAGAAGGAAATGGGTTTCAGGTTTCATCAGTATTCGTTAGCTGAATATTAATTTTAATATTAATTATAATATTAATTTTGTATCATCAGTTATCTCTCAGTAAAGTTAAGTGGCGGTTAACTAGCTTAAACTGTGGATGGTAACACTGGCCCTTATTAGTTTTTAATAACTTACCTTCAATGATGCGTTTCAATATTTTTATATTCCACACCAATGTCTTATAGTAATAATTTTTCCATAATATTTTTTTAACACAATTATCACTGTAATATAATATTATATTTTCATTTAATATTTTTTTTTAAATAATATTTTTTAACACATATCACTATAATATAATATCAAATTTGTAAAACTAAGCTAAAACACTAATTTTTACACACTGTTTTTACTTTTATTTTAACTTTCTAATTTTTTTCAAATAATTACTCACAAATTTAATTTAAATCACCAAATTTATTATATATAAATTCACCCACAACTTTGTCGCAAGAAGTCACACGTGAATGTGATACAACTAATTAAATTTTACATTTACAAACCAATCGGAAGCATATTTATAACTTTTTATCATAATGCTAAAATGTTATGCTCACTTCCAAAATCGAACAGACAACACCATTTTTTAAAACCATAATTTCTTAAGACGATAACCATTTTTCAATTATATAATTTTGTTATGAAAGTTCATAACACAAGTATCATTGGATTTATAAAACATTATGATGTTCTGAAATGATAATTTTATCGTTATAAATCGCTTTCAGATTGATAATTCATTATGAATTATATAGAATTTTAATTGGACGCTGTAAAATAATGTTTTTGCAACAACACTATTATAATTTATTATAAATATGATGAATTATTATTGGCATGATAAATATGAAATATTTTTTTTGTATATTTGAAGAAATATACTTAAATTGATAATATTTTTTAATATTCATAATTTCCTAGTTATAAAAAATGTATAATCTTTTTTTATCAATATTACCTATGACTTTTTTTTGGGTGAAAAAGATGCAGTAAAAATGTATTTTTGCAATTTTTTTCAGTGTCTTTATGCACACTACAGCAGTGCAATATGAAGTGATTATGATGAAACTTATGGAAAAGGTTTCAATTAATGTTAGAAGATAATTGTGATCATTTAGGACACATCGATCAAAGTGGCGGGAGGTCTACCATACAACTGCTGACTTTTCACACTTTGTTTTTAAAGTTTGTTGAAAGCACACAGACTTCATTCATTAATTAATTTTAATGAGACTTTAAAAACTATGGAGACTTACATGACAAAAACCTGATTAGTTTTTGGACAATGTTGGGATAAGTGGTGGGGGGCTTCCCGAACACCTGTTTATTGTGTCACCATTATTTCAATGTTTGTTGGGCGCATACAAAATTCGTTCGTGAATGAATTTTGATAACACTTTTGAAAAACATGCAAATATGTATGGCAAGTAGCTTATTAGTTTATGAGCGATAGATAACAAAGTGGTGTGGGGTCCCCCGCGCACCTGTTTTTTTGAAAGCTCAAAAACATCTGTACCTGATAATCGAATTGGATAAAACTTGGTACATAAACATGTAGTACGGTTCACAACAGTTTTGCGTCCCAACTTCCGGTTTTTCACCGCCCGTAAAATTTTTTTTATGTTTTCTCGTGCAACAGAATTTATGTTTGTTGGGATACTGTAGCTTTCTTTAATATTTATATAATTATAACTACGTGAAATCTATAACATTGGTCAGCCATTAATTAAAGTTTTTTATGGATATTAGCTCACTGTATATCCAGAACATTTTGTTTCCAGAGCTGTGGTGAAGTTAGACTATGCATCTGCGTCGCAATGTTTTTTTCATAGACTTCCAAAACATTTCCAATTTGTAGTTGTCTATATAATTATTCCCCATTTTATTGCTATAAACGTTTATCTCTTAATCTTGTTTACCAAATTTTCCACTTTAACTTATTCGAAAAAAATGAAAATTCTATTAAAAATCTCGTATTATAATAATACTTTTATGCGGATAAACCCCAAAACATTACTAATTTGATTTTTATAAAAATTGAGTTTCGACAAAATGCTTATGTTTAATTTCAATTTGCCGTTCTCTTTTTCCCTACATGATTAAAAAAATTCGAAGGAATCATTAAAAATGTAATCGTTTCTCAAGTTTTCAAATTAAATCAAACTGCAATTATAGAGAAGAAAATTCAGCAAAATACAGAAGATTGATTTTATTTTTAATCACAAAAATTAATATCGATTTTCATTATTGCTTGGTTGCTTTTTCGAACGTTAATCTAAGGAGTTACTAAATAATTAATGGTGAATCTGAGATATAATTATATTTGTTTTATTATCATTATTATACTCGAAGAAAAAATATTTTGTTTCAAACTTTTTAAAATACGATGGTGAGTTGTTAGTTGTCTAACCTCTTGAAAACAGTTTCTCGAGTATGAACCTTACTCCTAATAATAACAATAAACATTTATTTTTCAATTCATGATAATAATTGCAAAGCAAATAAAAATTGACACAACATCAATTACTCAATTTGGGCAAAATTTTTCAATTTTTTCTTAAACCTTTGCAATCCGGCTTCACATTGCATTTCATTTGTTGATTCATATAATATAAATATATATTTTTCTAATTTTGCATGCAAAAAGTAACTGTTCGAGATTAGACTGTTAGAGATGTTCGATTTTTGTACATTTATAGGTTAGTTTTGAACATTACAGTTAATTTTAAAATAACTTCACTATAACGTTATAACATAACGAAACATAATATTTTTCTATTTCATATTTTTCTATTTCATAACGTAGTAACGTACCGAAAAAAGTAAATATAATGTTATGAAAACGAAACGCATAACGTTAAAAAA
>OY856188.1:163770716-163830636 GCA_963693315.1 Diogma glabrata | reverse complement strand
AACCAAGGCGGTCTATTTGAGAACAACTTGTTTTGTAAGTTACTAGGATCTCATAAATTACAAACAACAAGTTACTATCCATCTTCAAACGTTTTAATCGAAAGATTCCGCTGAGCTCTTAAATCATCATTGTATGTTGCCAAAACACCTTTAATTGGATTGAACAACTCCCATTGATTTTAGTTTACGGTCAGCCACTCAAAGTTCCTGGGGAATTTCTGTTGCATCCGGCATCGACTGATCTCACATCACTGGTCGTACAACTGTAAACTTCGATGTGTAGTGTAATCCTCAAGATACTCGTAACTTCCCGCAAAATAACATCTACGTCCCTAAGGATTTATGTGAATGCGACTTTGTGTTTATTCGTGTGGACAAAGAAAAAACTGGCCTCAAAAGTCCGTACAAGGAGCCTTATAAAGTAATTAAGCGGTTACGTAAGTACTTCGTTACAGAAGTGTGCGACAAAAACACATCTATCTCCTTAGCCCGACTCAAACCAGCGTACGTTACGATTTCAATCCATACTTCTTCCTTACTCTTCTCGTAAGAAGTAAGTAAGAAGATACTCAACGCGGTCTGTAACATTTTTGGAATTAAACAATCTTTGATCACAAATAAACCTTTAAAATAAAGCGATTAAAATGTTTCAAAATATGGGGGAATATTGTGGCAACATAAATCGTTATCTAAATAATTCACATTCACCACAAAAAACGAACAAAAATTTCTCCTTCCACTTGCTTGAGGAATTTTCCCAAAAATTTTGAGAATTTATCACCGGCCGAAGAGTATTTGTTTAGAAAATATTTTGCCATTTTTGATTTCTTTATATTTTTTTATGTTTTATACATTATATGGGAATTGTTTTTATTTAAATTTATCGAGAAGTTAAACAAAATTACTTTTTCTACGATCGTGCAAAAAGTGACTTTTTTTGCACTATGTACTGTGCCAAAAGTTTAATTTTTTGCACTAGTTCAAAAAGTGCCTTACTAGCGCAAAAATTTTTTGCACTAGTGCAAAAATTACCTTAAGATCGTAGAAAATATGTTGTGTGCAACACGTGCAAAAAGCATATTTGTTGCACTCAGCATGTTTGCACTTTTATATATTTCAATATGCACTTTTTGCACTAGATACACAAATAACTATTGATCAAAAATTGAAAATAAACAAACAACCAGAAAAATATTATAAATGATACAAATTTGTGAATAATATAAGGTTTATGCACTAAAAATATTTAAATTTGATACTATGGATTATTCACGTCACTCCAAAGAAGAATTTTCCAAATTATTTCAATGGCCACCAACCAGAGAAAGGAGTTGAATAAATATATGCAGTTAAAAATGAAGACCACCATTCAGAAGAAGCTGATTAATTTTCTACAAAAGTGTAAACGTAACAATCTTCGCCCAAATTTCTTTCAAGTTAAATTTTCAACAAACTGCAGAATTACAGAAAAATTAAAAATTCAAACAAAAAAAGTCTGGCTTCGAGAATAACTGAAAATTATCCGCATTAGAAGCTGAATTATATTTCACCCACAAAAATATTGTAAATACGTATTATAAGGACAAAATGTTTTTTAATTATTTCTATGAGTTGAGTTCGACAACTATGTTCAATGTATAGAGTTAAAGACATTTTTCGAAAGTTCAACAAAACACAGGGAAAAAGATAAGGAATCTCAAGAAATTAAAAGCTCTTAATAGTCATCAGCACATCTCACAGATAAAAAATGTTGTTAGGAAAGAATCATCAAGGCAAGAGTCAAGTAGGGTATCATATGAAAGGGCATCACTTTAGTATTGAATAAAAGTTTATTTTGGAATTTTTCACGCCACCATTTCTTGTATAATTTTGAATAATGACGTTTTCTTCATGTTTTCTTACCTCGATTAGCTCCGAATCTAAGTAACAGAAAATCTTGATATATATTTGGAATAATAGAAAAATTAGTAAGTTTATAATGAAAAATATATAAAAGTGCCGCATACTCATAATTATATTTAGCAACTAAGCAACTTTCAGAACGTCCTATGGATAAGATTTGAGCTCAAGCAACATTTTTTCTGTCATTTTGTATATATGTAGATGTGATTGACATTTACTATTGGCATTTAGGATTAAACATTTAATATTTATTTTGTTATGCGTCTATGGTCTGGCAATATAAAAACTTTACAACACAACTTCTTGTCAATTCTTTTTGATATTGTGTTCTTTAATATTCACGGATCCCTAGGCGAGCGAATTTTATTCGCATATGTCTGACTGTTTACTTTACCACAATTTTAAATTGTGTGGAGTAATGCAATCTATCGAGAAAAAAATCTTACATATCCCAAATTTTGTTTTTTCTTTTGTTTTGGACCATCCAGCCAAAAAAATTTTGGTGTATGTCTGTGGGTGGGTGGCTGAGTTCATGACATTCCTGCATATGATCTTGATAAAATTTTGACAAATGATCCAGGTTCTAGGATCCAGGAATCTGGGTTCATTTCAAAATTGGACAAAATGGCAGGGGGTCTTTAAACAGTGAACACCTTTAAGTTTAAATCTTCAATAACTTCTAATCCCGGCTAATGACCTTATTGAAACTTGGTATATATGGTTTTAGTACTGTTTCCAATATTTCTGCACACCAACTTCCGGTTTGTCACTTATATCGCCCAAATTTTCGTGAATGGAATCAAGGTCACTTTTTACACGTCAAACAACCTTTTAACAAGACAGAAACCCACTCCATGCTGTTCCTAACATGGTGAACACACGCTTGAGTTGCATTGGTTTTATGACGCCAATGACTCGCCATGGCGCAGAATAATTGAGTATAAGTAGAATTTATTCTGCCCCTCCAAACTACACCACAGTGCCTTTATGCACACTACAGCCTACAATAAGGAAGTGATTATGATGAAACTGTTGAAAAAGGTTTCAATTAGTGTGAGAAGATATTTATCGTCTTTTGGGATACATTGATCAAAGTTGCGGAGGGTCTACCATACAACTGCTGACTCTTCACACTTTGTGTTTAAAGTTTGTTGGGAGCATACAGAATTCATTCATTAATCAATTTTAATGAGACTTTAAAAAATATGGACACTTAAATGACGAAGAACTGATTAGTTTTTGGACAATATTAGGATAAGTGGTGGGTGGCCTCCCGAACACCTGTTTATTGAGTCACTATTTTTCCAATGTTTGTTGGGAGCATACAATCGTTCTTGAATGAATTTTGATGACAATTTGGAAAAAGATGCAAATCTGTATGGCAAGGAGCTGAAACTAATCAGCTTTAGCGATATTGGACAAAGTGGCGGGGGTCGTCCAAGCACCTGCGTTTTTAAAAGCTTCATAACATCCCAAGTAGGTTTTGCCAGACATTGACATACGGCCAAGCACTGGTCCATTAATGGTTAACAGTACTTGGCTATTGTTACTGGGCCAATACTAGAACCAATCATCGGCCGATCTATGGTTTACAGAAAATAGCCAGTATGTTGTTACCTTTGAATGGCCAAGCACTGGCCCATGAATGGTAAATATTACTTGGCTATTGTTATTGGGCCAGTACTGTAGCCATGAATTTGCCGGTCTGTCATTTTTTTTAAATTTCACTAGAGTATTATCCCATAGTTTGAAAAATTTCACATATAGTTTAGTTATCGCCTTGTCGGTTGAAAGACTATGGTAATATAGAAAAGGTTGGTATATGTTTTAATTTATTTTCATTTCCATTTTATTTTAATTATTTTGTAAATAATTTATTTAAATTTATGTATAAAAAATATTGTTTTATATTTTTTTTAATGGCGGAGTACTGGCGGAGTCAGGGAGGAGTTTGCCATTACTCAGCCATTCCTGCAAACTGGACCAGTTGTATGGGGAGTTTTAAATTTTTTCCGTCATTTTTATTTTATTTTAAATTAGTTTCTATTTAATTTATTTAAATTTACATATGATAATAATGTATATTTTTTTGAACGGCCCAGTCATGGTTGCCAGTATTTGGCCCAAGAATGGGCAAACCATTTATTGTCCGAAGTTATCATCCTGCAAAATTATGTTAATGGCCCAGTCGTGGTTGCCAGTACTCGCCCATTGCTGCATTACTGGCTGCCAGTAATGGGACCATTACTGGACCAGTTGTACAACCTTGTATGGGATAATCGAATTGGATGAAACTTGGTACATAAACATTTAGTACGGTTCAAAACAGTTCTGCATCCCATTTTTCCGGTTTGTCACTTTTGGTTATATTTTTTTTTACTTTTTCACGTAGAACAGAATTTATGTTTTTTAGGACACTACTTGCTGCTTTCTTTAATGTTTTTATAATTATAACTACCCGAACCCGATATCTATAACATTGGTTAGCCATTAATTAAAGTATTTGATGGATATTAGCTCACTGTATATCCAGAAAACCATGTTTCCAGAGCTGTGGTGAACTCAGGATATGTATCAGCGTCGCAATATTTTTTTTCAATATCGAATATTAAAACCGTTCTTTTATCCATGGTAAAACTGTAGTTGTAGATAGTTTTTTTAAAATACAATCAAAGGATAAAAACAATGACAATTGAAAATAACTAGGAATCTTTTGGTTTTAAAATTTTACTAAGGCTTTTTATAGAATTTACAACGTTACAAACAAACATCATTTTGCAAAAAAGTTAGTTTTAGAAAGATGTATAATTTTACGGTTAGAATAAAAATTGATAAAAAGACTATTATGTAAAGTCTATTCTGTAAAAAAAAAAATAGAAAAATTGTTCAAATTCCAATTGTAAAATGAAGGAGTTGAAATCTCAAGCTCTGAGATATCAAAACTTCGGTCTGCGCTTAGGATTTTGATATAGTTTTTGGGAAAAACTTTTATAAGGACATTGTTTTTAGTTTAGCAGCGATGTATATCAACCATAAAACTTTATGTAGAAACACATGTATTTTATCTCTGTTAAAAAATTTATTACAAAACTAACACGAAACATCAATACGTTGCCGAAAAATTATGACAGATCGTAAATTAATATAATTTAGTGAAAATATGACACAATCAGCATACTACTCAAAAACCTCTACATTTAGCTTTTGAAGACAATATTACAAAATCAAAACTTCAAATTTCTTTCAAAATTCCCAAAATATCCCAGAAACTCAAAATTATAATGAAATCTTCCAAAATTCTAAAAATATGGCAGAAATTATAACAAAATCAAATAATACAATCTTTTTACAAAATTCCAAAAATATTCCAAAAATTATAACAAAATAAAAAATTTCCATGTCCAATATCAAGTTCGATTACATATCATGCCATACAAATAATTAATTTCATTGTTTTTCCCAAAAATTGGGTAAAAAAAGTGGAAATCATTCTTTTGACACACTTGACAATATTTTTTTGCTAACTTATAATGATCAAAAATGCAAATTTCCTGGTTTTGACACACTTGACACACAGCTATCAAGCACATAGTCCGTCCTTTCGGTTCTTACAATTGAGTATATCTATTTTTAGAAATAAAAATTTTTGAAATCCCTCCTCCGGTTTTCGTCGTTTGTGTTGTGACGGCCGGCCGGCAGACAGACACAAACTTTTTTTTGCTTTTTCAGAATCAGCAGGCCCTAAAACGTCGAGAAATGCCAAAAAAGTGGGGATATGAATTTCACTTTTGGCTCGAGAATGTAATACTTAGGTTTTTCAGACCGAAGTAATATAAGGACACATCACACAAGGATCAAATTAAATGGAAGTTTTTATCGAATGTATTATGTAATGTAACAAAACAAAAACATCCTCTTTTGTTGTGAGCACTGTTTTAATCATTAGATTAACATCTACATTGTTAAATAGCGTTAATCAGCGTTAATCAACACCTTAGAACGCCAGTTGTTGTGGGACCCAGGGTTAGATCTAGGTCTTAAAAGGTATTTATGTGTGGTTGTGACACATATTCTAAACCCTATTACACAACACATTTTATTAAAAAAAAAAAATAGATAATTCACTTTATAGCCTAATATCCCATACAAGGTTGTACAACTGGTCCAGTAATGGTCCATTACTGGCCGCCAGTAATGCAGCAATGGGCGAGTACTGGCAACCACGACTGGGCCATTAACATAATTTTACTGGATGATAACTTCGGACAATAAATGGTTGCCATTCTTGGGCCAAATACTGGCAACCATGACTCTGCCGTTAAAAAAAATATACATTATTATCATATATAAATTTAAATAAATTAATATTAAAACACAAATTTTCTGGATTTAAAGCCAATTTTATTTTTATTTTTATTTTTTCAATTTCACTGACGTTTCGATCTTCCTTGAGATCATTTTCAAATAAATTAAATACAAACTAATTTAAAATAAAATAAAAATGACGGAAAAAATTCAAAACTCCCCATACAACTGGTTCAGTTGCAAGAATGGCTGAGTAATGGCAAACACCGCCCTGACTCCGCCATAAAAAAAAATATTTTTTATACATAAATTTAAATAAATTATTCACAAAATAATAATAAAATAATTTAACCTTTTCTTTATTACCATAGTCTTTCAACCGACAAGGTGATAACTAAACTATATGTGAAATTTTTCAAACTATGTATTTCTAAAAGGGATAATACTCTAGTGAAATTTAAAAAAAATGACAGATCGGTAAATTCATGGCTACAGTACTGGCCCAATAACAATAGCCAAGTAATATTTACCATTCAGGGGCCATTGCTTGGCCATTCAAAGGTAACAATATACTGGCTATTTTCTATAAACCATAGATCGGCCGATGATTGGTTCTAGTATTGGCCCAGTAACAATAGCCAAGTACTGTTAACCATTAATGGACCAGTGCTTGGCCGTATGTCAATGTCTGGCAAAACCTACTTGGGATACGTTATTCAGAAAACTACAATACTGATACTCTTGCTCATAGCATTCACCTGGTTGCAAGCATATTCAGTTAACTGATTGAGTGTGACTGCCATCTTTATTAATTGTTGATAATTTGTGTACTGTGTTACCTTCGTTTTGTCTGTTTGTAAATCATTATAATATGATATACACTTTTATTATAAGTATGATACAAATCCTAATGAAAAGCTTTCTAGTTTTCTGTATAAAAACACGATAAATTTACAAATCCGTTGAATTATGATATTATAACTACATATAATTTATAATATTTTCAAGAGTTTCATTACATTAAATAGCTTATATACTTCGGCATAAAAATTAGCAAATTACATAAAACAAGTTTTTTCAACTTAAAACAAACAGTAAAATTCATAAATAACTCTCATAATATCTTTAGTTAAAACTTTTGTTTTTATGTTTAAATTATTTAAATCACTTCTTGTCATGGAATTTTATTCATTTTGTCATTTTTGTTGAAGGTTAAATTTAATTAAATTATAAAATTCTCTTTTCACAGTTTTTATGAAGAATGAATTACACTTAACAAAAACTTAGTCACTCAATGATGCCACATTGATGACGCTGATTCTACATAGCTGATTTTAAGTTTTTATTAATAAACCCGGGTTTTATTATGCCATGCAAAAGTATTGACATAATAATATCTATTTAGAGATAAATAACACTAGTATACAAACGCCGCATCGTAAATAATATTTTACAAGTTCAGTCGTTCTCAAACATCAGTTAGGAATTCTTTTAAAATAGAAAAGTGTAAAGTTAAATCTATTTAAATGGCTTCTCAAGAAGTTTCAAGTGTAAAATTGGTCCAAATTCATTTTGTTTTTTATGTGGAATTTGCACAATACATCCCGCTAAAACATTACTCCATATATAAGAATTGAATTACTTTGGCATAAAACTGAATGAAGATAAACCGTAAATTCCGAAAAATAGTTATGTCAACTGCAACTTAACACATTCAAGATGGTACAATAATAAAAATGTTCATTTTCACGTTGTGTTGCGACCAGGTTTTGACCAAAACTCGCAATTTTAACTCAAAAATCTGTATAACAACTCATATATAAATCAATTATGTTGCAGAATTTAAATTATTCTTAGTAAACATTTTTTTACAAATTTTGAGTTTTGATTTTTTTTGGGAAAACCTGCATAAATTGGTGCAACCTACACCGAAGTTTGTTTTTTTAACTTAAAAAAAAGGGTTGGGGTTTTGAATCAACTGTAGGATCCAATAAATTAAAAAAATTTACAATCATTTACAAATTTATGGAGTTGAATATAGAAAACTTTTAAAAAGACATAAATTTTTGATTATTTTTCATATTTCTTCTAGTATAACTTCCACAATCCTTGATGGATGTTTTCATAAAAAAGCTCAAAATGTTTGTTATGGTGTATTCGATTTACATCACTTTTCTGGTGTTAGTTGCTAAAAAACTGCATGAGTGTAGAATTTTGATTAAAACTTAAAAAAAAACCTAAAACTGATCCACTCAAAACTCAGTGTAAACAAACTACAACTGAAAAAAAATATTCAATGAAACTACAATTTAGCAGTTCAGTGGTCTTTTTTCGTCTGAACTATGTTTGGAAATAAATATGTTATTTGTAAATGTTTTAAATTCAATAAACACTTAGGAAAAATACTTCTACGAAGTTAACAATTTTACATAAGTTCCGCTTTTCCATTGCTTCCTTTTTCATTGCTTTTCCATTGCTTCCGTTGCAAAAATTGCTTCCAATTCATCATCAGATGAATCTGAACTTGTTAAAAGTTCATTTACCACAAGATACTTTCGGTTTTGATTCATTATTTGCATTTATTATTTAAATACAAAATTTGCAGTTTCTCATAAAACTCACTCTATTTGACAGTTGAAAAAAGTGCAAACTCTGTTAGTTTTTATGTACTAAACTGGTAAACCGAACTTAAAAAACTTAAAATAAGCAATAAAACTTGTAAATCGAACATGAATAACTGCACTAGTGTAGTGAAACTTATAAACCGAATTTGAAGCACTGAAAAAGTTTGCACTAGTGCGCACGAGTTGCGTAAATTGAACACGCCATTAGTATCTTTACTATGCACTTGTTTCATTAATATATTAAATTTATTTGACATGTTTCAAATAAATTTTTATTTATTGTAAAAAATTAAATAAATAAAAACTTATTTTGTTTGATCTCCAAGTTGTTGTATATTAAATGAAATCAATAATTTAAATTAATAAATTATTGTTAAATTGAATCACCAAACAATCTGTCATATTTTTTGTACCGATGATGAATATTTAATATTCGAAACGCGTCATAAATAAATATACTTAGTAAAAAGATTGTTTGGTGATTCAATTTAACAATAATTTATTAATTTAAATTATTGATTTCATTTAAATTTATTTGTTTCGTAATATATGCGATCCAAAAACCGGATTAACCTTTTTTTTCCCCGAAAAAATTGGTTTTTCGCATATATCTCAAAAACAAGAGCTAACATAAAAAAATAAATACGATATTCGTGTTCAACAGGTCAAAATCTATAGGAAAAGTTGGGTTTATTTAGGGAGATTTTTCTTGTAAACTAGTGTAATAGATACAAAAAATTTGGTTGTGTAGGTATAGTAATTAACTGCCCCACCTAGTTTTTTCCATGATAGTTTTTTCAATAGAGCACATCGTCCAACCATGCCTCACTTAGGCATTTTAGAATTAGAACATGATTCAGAAACTGCAGTTCATTTCTGGCTATAAAGTTAGACTTTGAGCGATAAATTCTGAATTTGTCTATTCTGGTGCCTCAATGGTTTTGAGGTTCTGTCGTCTCTGACTAAAGTGTCCAAAGAATATCTCTGCCAACATTCTAATGACTTTATCTTGGAAGAGATGGCCGTTTATGGTTTGATTCAACAACACAAGTAACTGTTGGACATCGGTCTTAAGCCTGAAAAATTAGTCCACTATTCATTAATAATTTCACCTTTTCGACAGAAAATTTCTTGACCTGGGCATGCAGGTACCACGCACAAGACAATGTTTTAAACAATGCTATATTTTTTTACTAACCTACATATAGTCTTAAACTACAAATAGACGGGACTATATGCGAGATTAGTGCCATTATGATGTGAAAAATAGATGCGAAACTCTGAGTACTGAGTCTTAAATTGTTCCTTATGTCCGTATATGTTTCACAAATTGACGGAAAGTATGTTTTCAGAAGAAGAGTAGCTTACTTTTGTTCATCCTCTGTGAATATACTATAGTGCTTTACACGTGAAAATCATAGATCATACCTGTTGGATTCTGTGTTCTTCTATCTTCTCTGTATCATACTAGCTGACTGCCACAAATGTTCTAAGAAGACTTCTCTTTGGTTCCAGGTGTTTTTGTTTTAAGGCACCTTTACATATTCGACCTTGTTTCGAGAGTGCTTAGCTCTGCTAAAGAGCATTTGTACTTGGAGCGTTGGTCGAGTTAATCATCTTCAGCCAGTCATCAGCCAGCTCTCTTGTTTTCTCGCATTAGTAAGTGCACAGTTTGTTTTGAATGATTTGCAGGTTGCGTAGCTCACTTCAACATTTTTACAAGCTTTTCCCTTTATTCTCTTATAGTGAATTCTTTTCTACCTGTTCGGTATAAGTTCCAACACAGAATTAACGAAATTAGTATTCTTTTGTAAAAAAAGCAATACAAAAAAAACAAATTTCGATGATTCGGAGTCGGAACTTGTACCGAACTTTCACTATGAACCTCATATTTACAAGGTAAGAGAACTTACTTTTTAGGGTCGGGTTTTAAAATGGAAAATTAGAACTGTTCGTTATTTTTTTTTTTTGTGTTTTAAGGCGTTCATGCTCCATGTAGGAGCGTTGCCAGGCTAATCAGCTTCGAATATTCACCACGGTCATTCGCAACAGCGACATAATTACCATGGCAGCTGATTTTTTTAAGGTCGTTTATTACGTCAGTCTCCCATTGTAGTCGTGGTCTACCTCGCGGTCGCCCACTCCCTGGGGTACTAACGTTCATTTTTCTAATCATTCCAGACTGTGAATCAGTTTGTAGAACATGCCCAAACCAAGCAATCCTATTAGAACGAATACAACCTATTATATCTGGACCCTCAAGAAGGTCTCTGATCTCAAAGTTATACCGGGCTCCATACTCTCCATCGTCTGTCTTAAGTGGACCAAAAATGTAGCGTAGGATCTTACGCTCAAATACAGATAAATGCGATTCGTCATTTTGTGTAAGGGTCCACGTTTGTGACCCTTACATCACAACCGGTCTAATCAATGTCTTGTATAACTTGAGCTTGGTGTTAGTTGATACATACGGTGATCCAAGAAGAGGTTTAATTGAGTAGAAAATTCGATTACCTGCAGCGATTTGAGCTTTTATATCTGTAAGTATGCTGTTGTTTGAGTCAAGCTATGATCCCAAATATTTAAAAGATTCAACTCCCTCAATTCGTTCATCGCCGCACATCAAATCTTTTTTCTCAGCCTCTCTTGAAACATTCATATGTTTGGTTTTATTGTAGTTAATTTGCAAACCAACTTTCCTAGCACCACTCTCAAGCGACTTGAAAGTTTCACTCATAACAGCTTCACTTCGGCCGAGGATGACAACATCATCAGCGTAAGCAATCATCTGTACTGAGTTTATTGACAAGATATTGTTATTAGTCGGTAGTTTTTTTTGACGGCACACATATTCCAAGGCTAGATTAAAAAGTATAGGAGAGATAGCATCACCTTGTCTTAAGCCGGAGTCGACTTTAAAAAACTTTGATATTTCGTTCTCTCCTCGTACACAGCATTGAGAGTTCTGTACTGTCATTTCGCATAGCGATACCAGTTTACCAGGAATTCCCATTGACACCAGAGCAGACCATAGAGCCTCTCGTTCGAGAGAGTCGTAGGCCTGCCTGAAATCAATGAAAAGTTGGTGCACAGCTATGTTGAACTCTCGACACTTTTCCAAAATCATCCTTATCGAGAAAAGTGCATCGGTAGTACCTCGGCCCCGCCGGAAACCACACTGATATTTTCCAAACAGTTGTTCAGCAAAAGGATTGATTTTGGATAGCAAAATGTAGGAAAAGATCATATATGCTGTGCAAAGGAGAGCGATTCCTCTGTAGTTTGCACATTGTAGGCGATTACCTTTTTTATGGATTGGTATCAGCATAGCTGTGGTCCAGTCCTGTGGCATGGTTTCAGTCCCCCAAATCATTTGAACAAGTTCAAACAATCTTAAGGATAGAGTTTCGCCACCATGTACAATCATTTCGTATGTTATATTGTCGATACCAGGTGCTTTATCACGTTTTAATGTTGACAGCGCCGCTTCGAATTCCTCTTTGGTTGGTTCGTCTACACGTACCTTTGACGCATGAATAAACTTTGCTCGTCGCCCGACTTGTTGCTGGTCACTTAAGTTGAGAAGATTCTCAAAATAAGCGGCCCAAGTATCTAAAATATTTTTAAGGTCTACTTGTAGCTCCCCATTTTCGTTTTGAATTGCAGTCGATCTAGTTTGAGGGCCCTTCTTTAAGGTTTTAACCTGTTGAAAGAAGTTACGCGATTGATGTTCCTTATTGAAGCTTTCAATCTCCTCACACTGTCTCTTCCACCATTCTCTCTTCGTTCGTCTACATAGCTTTGTAACGGCTTGTCTTGCCGTTTATAGTTCTCTGTCGTGGACCTGGTGTTGCGTCCTTGTAGACACTTCAGATAGCAATCTCTTTTGTATTAAATAGCGTCAAGGCATGCTTGATCCATCCATGGCTTCTGGGAGTGGTTCTGTGGTCGTCCAAGTATTCCCTCAGCAGCGCTTAAAACAGCATCTTTGAGCAAATACCATGACTTATCGACGTCTCCATTAATGGTTTCTGATTTATCCAATATGGATTTGATATTTCTCTTCTGTTTCAGCATTCTTTAATGATGGGATGTTAAAACGTTTCCGTTGATTGAATTTTGGAATGCCTGGATTTGGGAAATGGAACCTTATCGTTGCACATACAAGGAATTGATCACTTCCAATGTATGCATCTCTAAAGGATCGCACATCCCGAACGCTCGAAAAGAAATGTGCTGTTACTAGAACGTGATCAATTAGATTTCGAGTGCTTCCATTCGGTGAGACCCAAGTCTGCTTATGAATCGATCGATGCGGAAAGAACGTACTGGCAATTCTCAAATTATTTGATAATGCAAACTCAGTCATTCTCTCACCATTATCATTCGAATTCAAATGCAGGCTGATGGGACCCACCACATATCCATAAGAGATATCTCTTCCAACCTGTCCATTAAAGTCACCAAGAATCATAATCAAATCGCGTGTTGGTGTTTGTTTCATAACCTATTCCAGTGCTATGTAGAAATTATCCTTCTCGTCGACGGTCTTAACTTCAGTAGGTGCATGCACGGCAATAAAAGAAATATTGTTACATATATGTACCGCGTACACGTAGGTAGCAGATCCTCTCACTGACCGGGATGAATTTCATCACGGCTTCTTGTATGCGTGCACCAACAAGAAAGCCAGTTCCAAATTCTATTCGAGAAGGATGACCACTACAGTATAGAGAGTGACTATCCAAATCTTGTTTTCTGGTTATCGGGTGCCTAATTTCTTGTAGAGCAATAATATTCATCCTATACCTCTCAGCCTCTGTTTATAGAATAAGAGCATCAGGAGCGCTCAGGCTGCGCACGTTCCACGTTCCGATTCGGTAGTCTGGTCCTTTTTCACGCCCAGGTAAAATTCTGTTTTTGTTTCCGGGTCTGTTATTCTCTTTCTGATAACCAAATTTAACATTAGTTTTTCCGGGGTTAGGGTGTTAACCTTAGGCCCAACCCAAATTGTCGTAAATGGGTCCGTTCTGCATATTAAGGTCACCAGAAACAACTTTTTTACACGTTTATATAGCGAGCCACTTGATTCAAGACAGACGCCCACTCCAATCCGCCCCTGACATGAAGAACAGATGCTTGAGTCGCATTGGTTGTAAGGCGCCAATTCGCCGTAATGTAGCGTCATTGACTAAGCAGTTTTTACTCTGCTTGTCTCCAATACACCAACCTAATTCTGTCAGCATTACCTAGGCAGCACGGCGTGGACATCGAATTTCGGATTTCGCTATATTTATTTAGTGTGTCTTAATCAATTAAGTGATTATGTTTGCAACCAGGCGAATGAGCAAGAGTAGTAGTATTGTCGTTTTCTGCTTAGACCATAATTACCTATTAAACAACGTATATGTTAATCTAATCATAAAAACAGTGCACGCAACAATAGTTACTGTGAGTCTATGTTTTGTAGCTATTAATCAAAACAAAAACGATGCCAAATCTTTAAACTATAATGAACTGTTACATCGTGGAACAGTGGAGAGGAGCAAGGATAGCAGCATTTGTATAGATGAGACACACATTTTCAATGGATGATGTTATATCAGATTCGAGGTATTTGGAGTTCTCCTTTACCTTGTACCAAAGCTACACTGAAAAAAAACTTTGGGTACTATTAACTAAAATCATAGTTGTCAGTACTCAAGTTTTGGGTAATGAGAACCTTTTGTTATCATAAAAGAATAACTTTAGTTAATCAACTAAATTAAAAAATAAGAAAAGTTTCTTTGATTTATCAAAAATTTTGTGTTCACAACAAAAGAGTTTTCTTAATTTTCAGAGAACATTTTGTTCTGTTAAATAAAGGTTAATTTATTATTACAGAAATTCAATACATATAAAAAAAAATTTTAATAAACATTTTGTTTAATTGAATATAATTTATTTATTATTAAAAAAAATAATAGTTAATCTTTAAAGAAGTTTTTGTATGTTAAAAGAAGTTTTAGTTCTTATAAATAAAGCATTTGTTCAATTGAATATAATTTATTTATTATTAAAAAAATATGAGTAAATTTTAAAGAAGCTTTTGTTATTATAAATAAAAGATTTGTTGTTTTTGAATAAAGATTTATTTATTTATTTCATTTTCGCAATACAAATTTATAACATTAAAAAAATATAAAATTAAATTAAATAATCCAATAATATTTTCACATTTATATATTAGCATATTCATATACTGTATATTTAGTTATTTACTATATATACTGTATAATTAAATAAATATTTACTGTATATACAATATATATATATATATATATATATATATATATATATATATATATATATATATATATATATATATATATATATATATATATATATATATATATATATATATATATATATATATATATATATATTTGTATATATATATATATATATATATATATATATATATGTATATATATATATATATATATATATATATATATATATATATATATATATATATATATATATATATATATATATATATATATATATATATTATATATATATATATATATATATATATATATATATATATATATATATATATATATATATATATATATATATACATATATATATATATATATATATATATATATATATATATATATATATATATATATATATATATATATAAATATATATATATATATATATATATATATATACATATATATATATATATATATATATATATATATATATATATATATATATATATATATATATATATTATATATATATATATATATATATATATATATATATATATTTAAAAATTTTAAATAATATATTTACATAGTGATAAAATTCAGTAATAAAATTAAATTAAAATAAATTAAACAATCTAATAATATATCCATATTAACATAATAGCATATTAATATACTTTATCTTTAATATATATATTTACTATTTATACTATATATTAAATTATAAATATATTTCCTATATATACAATATATAAAATATATATTTTAAATTACATATTTACATATTCGTTTATTACTATTGTATATTAATAAATTTATTGTTTTAAGTTTTTGCATCTTCATTTTTTAAAAATTGATTAATGTTGTTACATTTGAATGAATTATTTCCTTTTCTAAAATAATATCATAAAAAAATATTTGTATGAACTGCCACACTTTGCTACATTCTATAGGATAATTCAAATTAAACACAAAAAATATTTTGAATAGAATATCGATTCCCGTTTGAATATTCGGTACAACATATTTGATTTCATCAAAATAAATATAGATAGCTTTTGGATTGATAATGCTTCCATCGATTAAAATGAAAGGCTGTATACATTCATGATTCTCTTTTAATTCCGAAATAAAGTTTTTTATTTGTGTTGGAGAGCTACACACTTTGATGAAGGACTCTTGGGATTTGCAGATTGAAAATTTGTTACATCGCTTTCCTTTATCAGTAAGATATGTATATTGTGCAGTTGTTGGTTTTAGTATCGCATGTAATAAATGAAAAATGGCAACTACTTTTCCTTCTGTAAAATATAAAATTTAGATTAAAACAATAAATATTTTCCTAAAAAATAAAACCTACTTTTGCAATTAAAATCTTTATGATTAATTTCATTATAAAGTTTGCGGTTAGTTATATCTTTTATGTGTGTTTTATAAAAATTGTTCATATGGCATTCGAATTTCTCATACATGTCAAAAATTCTCTTACTGTCATTATAAATGCCGCTAAAATCAATGTTAATCTGCAAAACATACAGAAAGAATTTCAAAAATATACGTGCATTTCTAAAATTTTATGAATTTTCTAAATTACCAGTTTAAATCCATTGGACTGTTTATACTGTGGCCACTGTTCCATAATTTCATTGGTTTGTTTTGTATTTTTAATATTTTCGCTGCGGTAAGAGATAGTCTGAACCCAATGATGGAAAAGTTCTTCTTCCGTGAGTGCGGCATATTTTAAGGCCCGAAGATATTCATCAACAGCTTCAACTGGGTACAATTGATTTTTTTGGGTTGTAATCACTTCTTCACCCTTGGAACATTTTTGGGTGTTAACTTGAAATGTCAACCCACTTTTTTTCAAATTATTCCTTTTGTTGTGGTATTTGGTGTAAAGCCGTCCAAGTGGTGCCAAATTTTTTCTCTTTTGATAGTATACTGTCTGAAATTATTAAATGATATTATGTAGTATTACTAGTATACGATGTCAGACGTTGTTTTTATTACTTGTTCTTCTGTTAGGAACATTTCAGTTATCTCTAATGAAATCAGTTCACAACTATCAGTCGATAGATGTAAATTATTTTTTAAAAAATAATCTATTATTATGTCCACCAATAATCTGCGGTTTATTTCATTAAAACTTTTATTTAAATCATAAAAAGCTTTCAACATCTTTCCTTGGGTGTCGGTAGACATAAGATGTTGGAGATTAAAAATAGAAGAACTGGGTTGCCAGACTGAGGGTGATGCTGGTGATTCTGGTATTGTATTATTTGAAATGCATAAAGATTCTCCACTTAATGTACCGATTGGGTTTCTATTGATTGTTATTCCATGTTCTTCTTGCCATTGTGTGATTTCGTGCTCGAAATCAATTTTTTCACCGTAGGAGAACCCTTCGAGCAGCTTTTCAATGTGGTGAATTCTTAGTCGTTTTAATTGTTTAATATAAACTTTCTCATCTGCATAATAAAAAAATTGTGTTTAAAATAAAAAATTTAATATAAGATTGGCATATGTAACTTACTGTTCAATCGAGGATACAGTTGTTCCAAATTCCATAACTGAAGCAAGTTTTGAAGTTCCACTTGTTCGTTTGAGAAAGCTATGGCATCTTCGTTAGGTATAATCACAAAGCTTGTTTGATTATGGACTTCGAATTCCATTTCATTGGTAGTTTGTGGTGGCAATATTTCCATCAAATTGTTATTATATTGGTTCATTTTGATATTACGGTTGACTTTACGGTTCTTATTTTTAAATAAACTTCTTAAACTTAAATAATATACAAAATAAATACTAATTTTTACAATTTTAATATTATTAATACTTATATAAAACTATATAAACAAGATCATAACTTTACATTTAAATTTGACTTAGCTTATAAATTGCTTAGTTCTTATCATATACGAACTGTTTAAAAGTTTTGATATCTCAAATGGTGGGCCACTAAACTGACTGATATCTATTAGATCAACTGATACAGAATCTGTATTAACACAGTATCCCCTAAAATGTGAATCATATCTGGTTATTTGAAGTTTATCACAGAGGAGTTTTATTTCTGAACCCATGATTATGATTTCAAGAATTTTATAAACTTTTATTTGTTCTGAAATAGATGTTTCTCTAATAAGGCAAAACCCAATTTTAAGATATAACCCATTATAGGTAACTGCTGACACACTAATAAAATCCGTATTGCGTATATTAAGCAAATTACAAATATAATCATTGTATTGACCAACTATACATGTTGTCAATTCAAATGGCTTCAATACTGTTTTATTGCAGTAAATTGAATTGGCAAATTTTAGTTGAAATTTTTTAGCCAGAGTAAGTGAAACGTGTTTTCTAGATGTGGTAGAAGAAGCATACAATTTAAATTCTCTATGTTTACCTTCATACCGCATGCTCCAAAAGCACCGTGGTGGCCCGGAGTTTACTATCACATTGGGATAATGTGTTAGGAAATGAAATTTTGGTTTAAGAGAATCATTGAAAAGACGTTGGTACTCCAAATTATGGTTTTCTATTTTTTCCTTTAATAAAGCAATATTAGTGTGCGAAATTCATAATTAAGCAAAATATCATTAATGTCCACTAAGTTTAACAAAAACAACCATACCTCGTCGTTGTTTGGAATTTTATCTCCAACAATCAAAGGCAGAAAATGAAGGAAAGTCATCATTTCTCTCGCACACATTTTTAAATGGAAATTTTTTATATGGTTTTGAGAAATTGGTGGAGAAATATTTTTAATTTCCAAGAAACCGTAATTAAATTTTGCTTACGCAGGTTTAAAGTGTCTAATGAAAAATAGTTTTGTTTGTAAATTAAATAATTAAAAACGTGACATAGATCATAATGACAGACACCTTCATATATATCATGCATTAAATCTACTGCAAAATTTGAGGAAACATCAAACGAAGGTATTTGATTGAATATTGATTCTTTCTTAACGCCAGTTAAACTTGGGTCGTTTACACAAATATCACTTTGGTAATTGATTTTGTTTCGTAGTCCTCCAGTATTTTCAACTCCTAACTTTCTGGTGGTTTCCTTACTTTCCTTGCATAATCTACAGAAATAGTTAGATGAAAATGAGCAATTAAAATCTAATAAAGCATTTAAGCTCAAGTTATCTCCTAAAACTAATCCCAGTATAAATTGAACTCGTTTTGTACCTTGACTAGTAACAATATCCAAACCTGTTTCTTCTAAAACTTTTAGCTCTTGTATGAGTGATTTTAGCGACATAGAATTTCCATATTCTTTTAAATCAATCGCTTTGATGGAAGCAGCTAAATAAATATTTTCCAATTTTGAAGAATTTTCAGCAACTGGAAATGAATAGTAGAAGTTTGTGACTGATTTACTTTTAGAATGTGCACCTAACGGGTTATTAATTTCAAAGTCATCTGCATACAAGAAATAGGGAATTAAAATACTGTTTTGATACAGTTTTGCTTTTTCTTTCCATAAATTACCTTGCACAAAATGTGAAATTGAATTAGGACTGTTTCTAAGGCTTTCCAATTTATGCAAACACTTTAGTAAAAAATCATCGCATTCAAATACTTTTCGGAATTGAAACTGAATAGGCAAAAGTGTTCCAACAGACTGTAATTCATCTATTGCTATTTCTCCGTTTTGATGAACTTCTGTTATTTTCTTACTGATCGTAAACTGTTGTGGAGGGACCATTATATCGATGTGTTCTAAATATTTATTGAACTTATGTTCCGTATCAAACTTAGTGAATGGATTTTCACATAATTTCAAAATTGTTTTAAATTCAAAGCCCACATTTTCTGTTAAACAATTGTTCAAAGAATCTAAAATAGGATTTAAAATTAAATTTTGAACACTTTTTTGAATATCTAGCAAATCTTTCTTATTTAAATTGTTTTTACTATGAAGGTTTAATAAGAATATGCATGCAGCGTTTTCTATGATATTAATGGCCTCCTTATAGTTAAAATTATTTAATTTAATATTTTTGTTAGTATAATGAATTTGATCATTATTTTGAGAATGCAATAGAGAAGAAGAGTCTGTTGAAAATTCACTTTCATTGGACACTTTCTCTCTTAGTCCAATTTTATGATCTTTAAAATGTTTAACGAGAGCATGTCTACGAAATGATCGAACATTCTGAAATGAACTTGAACAATTGGCTTCACAACAACGGTAGGTGTCATAAGTTTTTAGCTTATGAACTTTATGGAAATGAGATATCAAATCTTTCAAACTATTAATATTATGCAAGCACTTAAAACATTTCATTTTATAACAATTTAATATTACGTTTAAAAAAATATATTGTTTGTTACATATACAAATTCTAACAGTCACCTGTATTTGGAATAAAAAATTTTGTATAAAAATGTGTGCCGTAGTTTGAAACAAACACGTTTTTCTATTTTGCGTCTAAAATAAAGTCATTTCGATACCCAAATGCGTATCGAAATGGCCTTCATTAAGATACGCAAAGTTTTGTTTTTCAAGGTTGGTCACATTGGTCATACAAACGTCAGTGAAAGTTAAAACGAATAATTATATAAATAAAATTATTCTTATTAATTAATCTTATTATTAAAAAATAATCTAAATTAGTGTTAAATATTTTAATTAATTAAAATAATTAGTAATAATAACAAAATATCAAATTGACTATATTTTAATAAAATACACATTTTATGAAAGCTAGTTTTGCAACGAAAAAATATAGAAATATGATGAAACGCAGAGCTTACTATTTTGAATTGAAATTTTTAGAAATTTTCTTTAAAACATTAAAGCATAAAAAATATTTTTTAAAATTTCAAGACAAAAAATGCAAAATAGAAAAAATAGTATAAAAAACTCGTTTCATAAGACGTTTTATCGCACGTATCCTTTAGAAAACTCCCCGCTGCGCGGGTCGTTTTCTAAACAGATTGCGTGCGATAAAATCGTCGATTATGAAACTAGTTTCTTAATATACTATTTTAGTCGTAATTTTAGTTTCCTAAATTACTAAATAATGCAATACTCACTTGAACTTGAACCGAAATTTTATCAATGAATTTCACTTTGCAACAAAATTAAACAAACAAAATAACTTTTCCACTTTTCACAAAGGATAAATAATTCAATTCAGGTTTTTAAATGTAAATTTAAGAATTTTATTTTAAATTTTCCAAAATTTTGAATGAGTTACACTTTCGACGTCAAAAAAATTGTGAAACAATTAATTCCAAAACAAATTACAAGTATTTCTAACGGTACTTTTTCCTTCTTTTTGGGATAACTAGATATTTATTTATTATAACTAAAATTTGTGCACGGATAACAAAATATTTAGTTAATGTAGGAGAACAAAAGATTTTATTAAATGAATATATGAATTCCATAGAAAGAGAAAACATATTACGTTCAACTTTTATAGAAATGAAACAAAAGTCAAACGTAATTTTTGTTATTTTTATTAGCAACGAAAATTTTTGTTTTATTAACAATTTTTTTCTTAATGAACTAAATATTTATTTATTCTTACAAAACAGATTTTTCTTGCATTCAACGAAAGTTTTCGTTAAAATAAATTGTCTTATTATTTATATTAACGAAAATATTAATTATATATAACTAAAAATTTAAGAAAACCTCCATCGTTGAGATAACTAAATATTTTTTTAAGAAACAGAACTTTTTTTTTTGCATTAGATAAACTTTAGTTGTAGATACTAAATTTTAATAACTAAAGTACTTTAGTTAATAAAAATATAGGATTTTTTTCAGTGTAGTTAGATATTTTTATTTGAATTTAATTTTGTTTTAATTTTATATTTTAATTTTTCTAAAAGGTCTAAAAGGTCCCTGGACGATGACCATAATCGCTGTCAATGTAAAAATTATGCTGAGAGCAATTACTATGTATTGATGGCATACTTTTTTCAATAATTTACTCAAGAATTTCTGACTGCAATCAATGTGACTTTAAAACAGGGTTTTCAATTTTATTTTATTCGACCACTCATTTCACTCATTAATATTATATTCATAAATTAAAATGTTTATAATTTCAATGTCGTTCTTACTCATAATAGCAACATTTTTATTTTTTCTATTTCACTTCTTTAAAGTAGTTTAGATTTTTCTTTTCTTTTATTCGATTTGCAAAAGTAGAAAATTCCTTTTCGTCATCCTTTTTATTCATTTCTCTAACGATACAACAAAATATTCAAATTCAGATAATTGAACAAAACATTCACGAAAACTATTAATTTTTTACGTTTAAATTTGAAGCAAAAATAAAAGGTGTGAGTATTTGAAAGAAAATATTTATTTCAAGTTAGCAACAAGAACGATATTTTATTATTTTCACTTCTGTATTATTTTCACTCCTTTCGACAGCCTTTTCATTCTTGATTTCATCCGATAATTTAATTTCTAAATGTTTTTAATATTTAGAAATATCATCATTGTTTCATCAGTCATACAGAATCCTGAATGTATCAATGTAGGGTTAACAAATTCAACTTGTCCTTTAATAAATTAACTGTCGTGCCCCACACTAAAAAACATTAATTTTAATGTTTAGCTTTGCATCGAGCAAAATTTCATTTGGTTGAAAACGTCGATAAAATAAATTTTGGTTTCTGTTTTCAAAATTTTACGTAAAAAATTAAAATAGATTTAATAATTTAATTTATCCAAATCCTTCCCTTCAACCTAAATTATGGCGTAAAATATTTTACTCAAGCAATTGAAGCCAAAAATTAGGAAATAAAATTTCAAAATATACAAATTTAAGTTGCGCTTATCAAAGCGATGCGGTAGATCGCTGTTCGTGAAAATAAAAAAAGCGATTACCACTTCCTTATTCACTCTGCCTAGTAGACATAACGTCAAAATAATGTTTTGATCTAATTTTGTCCAATTTAATATAATCTTAAGACAAGTTATTAACTTAAACTCACCTTTAAATTTCAATATGGAATTTTTAGACTTGTTGAAGGAACTACTTGAAGTGATAATAATAATAGACCAAAACAATTCGTTTTACTGGCTGATTCTGATACTAGCTAATAAAGATTTGTCTATAAAATTATTATCAAATTAAATTTACCTCCGATTCTGCGTAAAACGGTCTTTGCTAGGAAATTTTTTTTAAAAAGGAATGTGTTAAGGTTTAGACTTGTAGGTTGTTATAAAAACATTATTGTAATTTGTTCTTTTACTCCGAATGACTGAATATTTCCATAAATTTTTCGGTTTCCAATTTAAATTTAATTTGTTTAAAAAACTATAACGTAATGTGCCGATCATTAGACCCCTACATAAAAAATTCAGGTATTAGCGCATTTATCCCAAATAACTTATCGCAGGTTTGCAATTCCTTTTTCTAGAATTTGCAAAATTTAACTCTGATTCGGTGTAAAAGATCTTAGTTAAGATTTTTTTGTAAAAAGGATTGCGTTTAGGCTTAGGTGAGTCGGTTGTCATATAAAAACAGTATTATAGTTTGCTCTTTTACCGCGAATGAAAGATTAGAATTTATGTGTTTTCATGTATTTTTGGATATTTATAGGGTTGTAGTGCAATTTTTGTTTTAATACTACAATATAATAAACTGTAGTGCCAATATTTTAAGTATTTATTACACTGGTTATTTTATACTTTATTAGTACTCCAAGGTAGTGCTTTCAAAGACTAGTGACACTTCCGCGTGTGGAAGATGCAGTGCTTTTAATTAGCTGATACGATTATTGATATGTGTGTTGATTGACTGCACTCAATCTCCAACCGGAACGTTCTTATTTCCCAAAGAAATGAGGGAACCTTTTTGTAATAAGTTTTGGTTAGCTTATACAAGTTTAAATAAAACTTTAAATAACACCACTTTTGATAGACAAAAACAATAACACAATGTTTTAGTTTATATTCATATTTTTCTTAACTTATAGTTTGTAATCCAAACTCTGTTTAAAATTTGGAAGGGTTTTTTGTGAATAATTAAGCTTAAGTACATATTGGAAATAACTTGAATTTTGCAATTCGAAATAACTTTTCATTTTCTCTAAAATTCCTTTAGAAAATTTTTTTTTCTGTTTCGTGCCAGGATTTGAACTCACATTCATCAGAGACACATGTTCAAATCCCGTGTGTCTTACACAACTTAGCCACGATGACGAACCATATTTTAATTTTCATGTTCAGATAATTTCTAAATTGAAACTTTATTATTTTTCATATTTATTTAAGTCGAATCTTTCACCTATTACATATTGGAAATTACATTTCTTTGGGATTGTTTGTATTAAATTTCTAGATATTACGATGTATGAATTCATAGGATGAGATATTTTGTCAACACTTAAGTCAACATTCTAATAAAAATCCTAAGTCACTAGTGTAAAGTCATTAATGATTGTTGTCAATCAACGCAAAACTTAATATCTGACGCAAGGTCAATTCATTGCTATATTTTTGGTTACGAAATATAGACAACTTTAGGGGAATTTTTAATTTGGAAGGGTTTTTTGTGAACAACTAAGCTTAAGTACATTTTGGAAATCACTTGAATTTTGCAATTCGAAATAGCTTTTCATTTTCTCTAAAATTCCTTTAGAAAAATTTTTTGTGTTTCGTGCCAGTATTCAGGATCCAGGATAAAAAAGAGAACCTCCTCTTTTTCAAGTCGGTTAAAAACTAAAATAATTCAAAATATGAATTTAAAAAATAACAAAACTGAAAATCGACACTTCAAACTCGTATAACATTTAGTACAAGACTGAATAAAAAAATAATAATATTAACAAATGAATGACAATTGACACACACAATAGAGTTTTTTCTTCAAACTTCAAATCGTTGTTTTACTGCATGAAATCTGTCAAATGATAATTAGAAATCAGTAATTATGTATTAAAATTTACTGCAAAAATAATAATAATGCAAATATAGTAAAAAACAACTTAAAGACAACGCAAAACAATCTTGATTTGCAAGAAATAACAATTTTTTAAAGTTTTCGAAAGCCAAATCAGCTGATCACAAATGTAAAGTTTTTTTCGGATTACTTAATCGAATTGCATCGCATGCTTGCCGAACATAACATTCGTTTGCCTTTTTATTTCATTGTTGTTTGAATTTCTTCTTGATTTTATTTACTTTTTTTTCCAAAATGTTATTTCCGTTCAAAAACTTGTCAAAACAAATTCAATAAATTACCGACTGCTTGAGTTATTGCCAAAAACGTGGGTTTGTTTTCTTTGTTTTTTTTTTTGTTTTTCCGTCTCCACTTATCATATATAGTCGTTTGGAACCAATTTTTTTTTTCCGAAAATCCGAGATGACGTACATTGCAATAGGTAGATTTCTCTATGAAATCTACCTAAACACTAGATTTATAGCAAAAAATTGGTTTATACTATATAAAGTATACTAAGCAAACGCTTTTTGTTAAAACCAGCTCGATATTATATAAAGTAAATACAATAATTCCCAATTACAAAATGACAAACAAAGTAGCACTAAAATTAAAATGGATCAATAAAATTTTATTTATTTTCTATTTTAGATTTTATCGTAACACATACATGTAAACCAGTTTACTTATATTATAATAAAGTCCAACAATTTAAGCGTAATATAATGGCCCCATATTGAATTATATAAGTTTTTTTAGTATATTTTTTATATTATAAAAAGGATAATAGATACAATGTTCTTAATGAAAAATTGACATAAAAAAGAAACAAAAATAAAAAGAAAACAAAAAAAAGCTTCTCTTGTTGTAAAACAAAAATACATAGAACCTTTTGTTATTTGGTTGTCATCAAAAATTTAGTTGTTCCTCTCATATCATTTTAATGTATATATTAACATTCTGCAGCATTTTAATTAGCTTACGGGTCAGTAATTTTGATTTATAATATCTCTCTTAAAACTTATCATCCTTATTATAATTGTTCATCGTACTGAGTGGGCTGTAACATCCTTATTGTGTTTTATTTTAGATTCTTTCAGTTGATATTTTTGATTTTTATTATAAAAGTAATATTATTATTAGTATAGAGTATAGACCCTGCAAATTGCAGTTAATGTTCAGAACGTGCAAGGAAATTTCCAACTTCATTTGTAGCTTGTAGTTTTTCTTACACGTTATGTTAATCACAAAAAAATCTAACAAGTGTGAATAAAATTCGCTAGTCAAGGATTCCGTGAATCTATAAGAACACAATATCAAAAGTAATTAAGGTAAAGTTGTGTTGTAAAGCAGGGGCATCAATTGGGTAGCGCTGGGGGGGGGGCATTGGCAACCAAACTTATTTGCAGAACCCTGACTATTTGGCCCTGTTTTTTTATCTATATCGTATTGTACAAACTTTACAAGACTTTTTTAAAAACAATAAATTAAAAACAATTCTAAAATGTAAAATCCTATAACATATCAAAAGTATCAAAAAAACTTGGTGGTGCTAATTTTTATAAAATGAATGAAAATAATTATGGGAGTAATTTAATTTTTTTGTGTTATTTCCAGTGATTTTATAATAGTGAATGTTTTATAATAGACAAGCAATATTTTCTAACGACACGAACAAATATTTAAGTTATGTAAATATTTTCAAAGTATGTTATAAAAACTTGCTGACAAATTCTTTTCGCTATATGGACTATAATTTTTAATTCATAAAATAGCAAAAATTATATGATTGGTTGGTTATAATAAAATACAAAACGTATCCTAAACGTAAATCTTTGTTCATTTTTTTTATACAGTCACAGGGAGGGAGAAACTATTATTTTTTTGTGGTAGGTTTTTTATAGATTTAAAAGAAGCTCGCAATAATTGTACAATTTTGAATCAAATGAAAAATTTACGCACGTCTATGGGTAGTAAACCGACCAGACGTCCCACGCTGCGTGGAAATGTCCCACAGTTCATTGCGTTGTTCCACGGAGAAATCTGTCCCACGAAACAAATATTTCCACCACATTTGCCTGCATTATCGAAATAATCAAAAAACCTTTTATCCACCTACGTACAGTTTGCGCAATATCTTAGTCAAAGCAATGGCTTCACAGTTTTTTCTTGCAGATTGTATAATGTTATGCATATGTTGATTTAACTATATTGAGAGAACAAACCAGTGCAATATTTTTTTTACTAAAATAGTGTTTTAACTGTAATTTTCTTAGAAATACTAAACTCAATTTTTTTCACTTCAATAATTAACATTTTATTTTGCAAATATCTTTTGATGTCTGACAGATCTACTTCAGCGAAACGGTTTCTTTGTTTATAGAAACATCTCCCCGGTGTATATACGAGAGATCGAAAGTATATTATGAAAAATAAAATACAAAATATTTTACTTAAAAAGACGCAGTTTTCCGTATAAATTCACAAACATTTAAATTTTTAAGCCAGAGCTTACTATTTTACTTTATTCGAGCACTCATTTCAATCCTGTGAAATAATATTCAAAAATTAAAATGCTCATAATTTGAATATCGTTCTTACTCGTAAGAGTCAAATTTTTGTTTTTTCGATTTTATTCCTTTGGAGCAGATTACATTTTCCTGTTCTTTCATTCGATTTGCAAAAGAACAAAATTAGTCCCTCTACGTCATCCTTTATATTTATTTTTCTAACAATTGGAAGCATCAATTTTGCTTCACAAAAATAAAAGTTTTGAGTATTTGAAAGAAAATATTTATTTCAATTTAGTAGCAAGAATATTTTATTATTTTCACTACTGTAAATGGGAGTGTTATATTTTTTTTAAGCTACGCACTCTGAAATAACAAAGCAAAGGAGTGATATCAGTAGCATTTCAAACTCTGTTTAAAACACACTTTAACTAGGTAACTCAAAAGTAAAATTATTATTTTCTAATAATTTTTTTTCTCAATAAAGAACAAACAAAGTAAACAGCATAAAAACTTGATAATGGGTATAGATTTTCAAAAGATAGAACGAGAGGTATACTGTATACCTCTTATACTTACAGAATACAGAAAAGATATTAATTATTTAGTAAGATTAAAATAAATTGTTTCAATTGTTTTGCGGTCTTTACTTGTGTAACAAAAGTTTTAAGCTACTATAAAAGGTAAATTTATACTTATTTTTAAAATGATATTTAAAAAGTTCTCCTGCAAATCAAGACGGATAGAAAACGTTTACGTAAATTCTCATACGACATTGAATTGGACTATCCTTTTATAAAAAAATCAAAATATAACGACGCAAAAGTTTATTGTATTACCAGTCGGAGTGAATTTGCAAATTAACAGTGGACATTATGATATTAAAAGACATATAGATACAGATAAACATAAAAAGCGTTGCTATAAGCCGCCATCTCCAATAGCTTAAACAAGTTTTGTTGTTATTTTGATTTCTTGTTGTTATTTAACATTGACAAAAAGTTAGTTGCAATTTGCGCTGATAACACGAACACCAATTTTAGTGGTGTCACGTCAAGGGGTGAAAATTTAAAAGCAAGCTAAACTCGAATTTGAACCAGAATGTATTGGGTATTGGACTGGCATGCCCATATTCTAAATAATGCAATAAGAAGTGCTGCTGATTTAAATGGCAGGGTTAAAGAATTTGGATATTTTACTGTCTTTACTGGAGACGTTAAAGGAGTTCTGCGGCAAAAGTAATGTCGAACATAACCAACTTAATGGATACAGTGTAACTCGCTGGCTGGCGGTAATGCCAGCACTAGAAAGAATTTTGAAAATGTACGAACCACTGCAAGCACATTTCCTAACGGTTGAAAACTGTCCAAATAAAATAAAAGAATTTTTTGAAGAAATAGTAAACAAATAAATAGTAAAGGAAAGCATTAAATAGTAAATTTATGCACAATCTAGTTAGCACTTTTTCACCGTCCCACTTTCTCGCAATACAAATTCTAATTAGTTAGTATTTGAAAGAATATTTGCATTTTGTCACACATTTTAACGATTTGGCTCTGGTCAGTTTAGGGTAGACATAACTCTTGCTCTCTGAGACCAATAAAGGAAAACAAACAAAAAACGATTCGACATAAGAGGAGTCACGTAGGGACTGCAATCCCGTGGTGTTTTATGGATCCTGGGACTCATACGTGACTCATAAATTTTAAATCCCGGGATGCCCGAGATCTAAAAAATCGTATAGAAAAACCATCCTTTTTTTTAAAGCTGCCCGATCTGCTGTCGTTTACAAATTCACTCTCTGAACAGTTACAAAGCAAAGATATAATAATTTCTGGCACAAGCGCTTTAATTAAAACTACTTTCTTGATGCTTAAACAATGCAGAGATGATACTAAATTTAAAATTATTTTTAACAAAAGAAGGGATTTTGCAGGACTTTGCGGCATTTGCTTCGATGAAACAACACCAGAAGACAAAGATCTAGCAGAGTAACCATGGTAGCTCAAAAGCATTTTATTTTTATTTCTAAGTCCATGCATTTAAATGCTTTTAAATATATGTGTGCTTTTAAATAAATGTGTATGTTATGTTTTACGAAAAAAATCTTTTTATGTCATTTGAATTCTAACACTTCCCCCCCCCCCCCCCCCCCCTAAGATTATGGTGAAATGACGCCACTGTTGTAAAGTCTTTATATTGCCAGACCATAGTCATGTCAATCTCATATAAATTGATCGAAATGACACAAAAATTGTTACTTGAGGTTAAATCTTATCCATAGTGATTTATGGTAACTAAAGAGAGGCTCAATTAAACCAGCTTGTAATTGGAAAAAAGATTTCTATTAATCAACGTCAAAATTTAGGGTGGAAACTAAAAATAGTACTTTCTCGACAATACTTCTAAGAATGTGCATTGCAAAATTCTTAAAATTGCAATGTCCCTTAAATACAGTGCTCTTTCAAATTACACTCCACTCATTTTGGCTTTTTGGCACCCTTTTTTACTCCCATCCTCTAAAAACACAGAAATGAAATTATTTGAGACTTCGCTATACATTCATTAAAAGTTTATCAAATTTCCTGTCTCGATGAATTTTTTCGAATTTTTTTGTCAATCAACGTCGAAACGTAGAAGATATTGCACTTTTTTTGACAATAATTCAAAAATTGACAGACAGTAATTCTAAACAGTATTAGAAATAGGAAAAAACAATTTTGGATTTAACAATTGGAGGAAAGAGGGAAGACGAACAGGTTTAAGAGGAGGGTATTGTTACGGTTATAGTAAGATCACAACAACAAATGAATGAAATAAAAATAATTGTTGTATTATTTACAGTTAAGGAACCGACAAAATTATTTCTTATTTTTTTAACGAAACATTCCTGAATAAAGATGTTTAGAATAACGATCGATTTATCGATTTTTCTAGATTCTAAGGAATAAGGTTTGAACAGGTTTTTTCAGATAGAATTGATTAGTTCTATTTTAGACTGTGATGATTGATTGATTAGTTCTATTTTAGTAAGCGAAACGCTGTATCGTGCATATAAAACCGTGTATATAGATTTAGATTTTGTAAATAAAGTTTTAAGTGTTATTTAATAAAAGTATTTTGTGTATTATTTTGAACGCTGTGAACTGGAATTTCTATAATACACCTCTATAATACATTGTTGTGAAACAATAAAGTTGAGGAATACTTAATAAAACCGGTGTTTTTGCCTACACAGTCCAAAATAAGCCGAATATGTAATGCAAATTGCTACACATATAGGTCCTACGGAAGTCTCTATTATAAAACAATGCAAAGCTTGCTTTAAAAATAAATTTAATGCTCTTTGCATTAGCAAGTTGTTTTCAAACTTCAAGCGTAGCAAGTTGTTTTCAAACTTCTACCATTAGTATGAAAAATAAATTATGATGGTAAGTTGTACTAAAATTTGTGGTTTTGCATTAGAATTAGTTTTAATGCAACATTTGCTTTGCAATTTAATAATAACTTGCTATATATAACCCATATTGCAAAGCTTGTATTAAAAATTGCAGTAACATTTTCAACTGGGTAGTAATCAGTGATCGAACCCAGAAGGAGATTCGGGAATTGCGTTTATCGAATTGAGTGTGAGACCAATTCGAAGGAAGGTTTAAAAACGTGACAATATGTACTTCTTAAGGTGTTGTTGGTGTTCAAATCATTGAAATTTCTTCGAAATTATTAGAAATCATCGGAATGTTATTTTTTTGGTAATTTTTCCTTAGCTTAGCTCACAAAAATTTATTTATTTATTAAATTTATTAAAGCATTTTTATATTTTGAATATTTATCTTTAATTTTTCAATTTTTCAAACATTTTTCAAAAGAACTTGCACCAACTCTCACCAAAATATTCTATAAATTCTATAAATATGGTATTTTTCCATCCTGCTGGAAGTTGGCCAATGTCCAGCCTGTCCCAAAAAAAGGAACGAAATGTGATATTTCAAATTATAGACCAATAGCCTTACTCCCAGTCCTGTCTAAAATATACGAGCACTATATTAATTCACACATATCGAAATTTTTGGAAGACAACCATTCTGGAAGACAGCCAATACGGTTTTAGAAGCAAAAGATCAACAACCGATCTAATGAACTATGTAGCGCATCTTTGGAATAGCATACTTGAGACAGGTGATGAAACGTACGTGATCGCATTAGACATCTCAAATCAGACATCTCAGTTGGCTGGCATGCCAACTTGATCAACAAACTCGTTGCGTACGGTTTTCATCCCGCAGTCGTGATTCAAAATTTTCTGTCTAACCGATACATTTCGGTATCATACAGATGGCTTTTCTTCTGAGTCTAAATTAATAACTGCTGGTGTACCCCAAGGCTCAGTTTCAACGAACTGTTGCAAATCACCAGTAACAAGTCATTCGTCCCCCTATCTTCGAAGGGTGAAATGCATGAACGAATAAATCCCGCTCGGAGAGACGCTGCCATAAATGTAAACGAAGACCTAAAAAAAGTCGCCGATTGGGGTGTCAAAAATTTGGTCAATTTTAATTCCACCAAAACACAGCTATTGATTGTTTCCACATCAAAGACCGAGTTTCCCAACGATATTTCAATTGATATGTGTGACGACCAAATAGACGAATGTGAAAGCATTCGTTTATTAGGAGTCACAATTTCCAATGACTTACAAGACGCATGTTGTTGTTTGACACCTCAAGATGCATGTTGTTGTGGGACAGATCTTAAAATGTATCTATGTATTGTTGTGACACATTTTGTAATCCCTACTACACAACACTTTTTATTTAAAAAAAAAATAAAATTTACATTTGATTTATCTTTCGAAATTTGTATCATTTTTCTGCTATCAGTACCAGCATTTTTATTTAATTTTCATAATTTTTTGTTTGTTGATTTGAACCAAATATTTTACAAAATTTTTTAATAAGGATCATAAGGACCATGATTCATGCAAAAAAATTGTCGTGTAGATAAAATAATATGTATTCGCTCTGATTGATTGAGAAGCGGTAACAATTTTTTATCTGTACGACAATATTTTTTATCGTGCGACAAAAATAATATCTTAAAGATTGTTCTATTTTTGAAAGATTAACAACCTAACCTAGAAAATTTTACTTGTCATTTGCATATCAGGAAAATGAATTTTAAAAGGAAGATTTATCGATAATTATTTACAATTTAATTAATTTGTTTATTAATAACACATATATAATTAGGCGGTCATCCTAATAAAAATATAAAAAATTTGTCAAATGTCAAAATAATCAAATTACATAATTTAATTGTAATTAATCATATGTGAAACTTACTTATAAAATTAATTTTTTTATTATGACAAGGAAAATTTTCTAGGTTATGTTTTTATATCTTTCACGAAAATAGAGCAATGCTTAAGATATTATTTTTGTCGTACGATCAAAAATATTGTCGTACAGATAAAAAATTGTTACCGCCTATCAACCGATCAGAGTGAATAATATTTAGTATTTATTGAGGTTACTGTTGGCACTTGGCGAAACATTATTAAAAATAATTTTATTTTTAATAAAAGAAACACTTGTTTGTATTTCGCAAATTAATTTTTGTTTCTAACTTTATTTATTTTAAAATAAAATTTAAATTAAAAACAACTCAACCGGTTTCGGTTTTTACACCATTTTCAAGAGCTTCAAAATTGTTACAAAGAAAAAATAATACAACATGTCATTTATATACAAATAAAATTAAATTAAAAATGAAACTAGATCAAAAATGAATACAAAACAATTTTTAAATTTAAATAATAGTAAATTCAAAGAGCTGACATTTTTTAATTATTGTTTATCCATTAAATATTAAAATTAATATATGAAATAATGACTGCATCTTGGTATCTAACAAAAGGAAATCACAACACAATTTAGAATTTTCTGAAAACAATTAAAATTTTGTGTTAAAGAAACAGATCTGGGTTGGTTAAAGGCGAATAAATGACATCTGTTTGTAAATTTAATAAACTTTTATTTAAATAAAGAGCTTTACGAATTTCAAACGATTCAAGAATATCAAGTTTGGGGCCTTTAGTTTCAACATGATGAATTTTTAGATTTTCGAAAAGAAAAGATTTAGGTTAAGATTAAGAAAACAGCTATTATGGTTTTCGTTAATTAAATGGTTAGAAAAAGTTGAACTTGTATGTCCCAATCTTAATGCCCCAAAATGTTCTGCATAAATGTTATGAATAATATTTTATCTGAACGTCAATTCTTTTACATGAAGCAGGCCCATACAGCATTCACACATTTAGAACCGTTTTAGAATCTTCCTTTTAGAAAATTTGCTTTCTCAAAAATTAAAAAAAAAATTTTAAAAATACACTTTTATTGAAAACGAACTAAAACCTAAAAAATAAATTTTGCAGTGACACAACACGATGTTCCAAAGAAACAAAGGTTATATTATATCCAAAGAAACAAAGGTTATATATACAACACGATGTTCCAAAGAAACAAACATTAAACTATGTTTGCTTTCAAACTGTAATAAGGAAATAAATATTGAATATCTTTTTTAACAATTTAACACAGATGGCAAAATTAGATGCACAGACTAGAATACTATTTAACTAGAAGTTTTGTTAGATAAATAATTTTTCGTTACAGTTTTTTTTACAAAAAATAATAGTGGGTGGCGTAGTCATAGTAAAAAGTCAATAAATATGTAGAAAATGTGCTAATCCTGAATCTAAATTAAGTAATATAAATACCAAAACTTAATTCAACTATTTTAAAGTATTATATATTACTTATAATACAAAATGTGATGTAATACGTTCAATACGCTGACTGCGCCACCTCACTTTTATTTTTTGTAAAAAATTTGAAACGAAAAATTATTTATCTAACAAAACTTCTAATTAAATAGTATTCTAGTCTGTACATCTAATTTTGCCATCTGTGTTAAATTGTTTAAAAAGAAGTTTAAATATTTATTTCCTTATTACAGTGGAAAGCAAACATAGTTAGTAATAAAAGATTTAACGTTTGAATATAACCTTTGTTTCTTTGGAACATCGTGTTGTGTCAATGCAAAATTTATTTTTTTAGTTTTTAGTCCGTTTTCAATAAAAGTGTGTTTTTTTAAATTTTTTTTTATCTGTTTTATTTCATAGTAGCCATATACATTTTTTGAATTTTATTTTACCTGAAAACAAGCTTACCACTTTAATATCACAGTAAATACATCTTAAGTAAAACCAGTAATGAAATCACTTGCCTAAAATTCCTAATCTTCTTTTCAAATTTAATAAATTCTTATAAAATATGCCGTATTCGTTTTAATGCATAAACACAAACAACAAACGTTTGCTATAAATTATAATGTTTACTTACGTTTGCTAACAACCAGTCTCCCTCCACTAACCAAAGTCCAAACATTTTCTAAAAACAAATGTTTGTTAGTATTTGTTGAAGTTCCGAAAATTTACGATGTTTGGGATGGATTAAATTTTTCTTATACAAATATCAAAACTCTCAAGCCTGATTGTTGACCCCATATGCAAAATACAATGAACCTAACCTACGCTGAACCTCTAAATTTATTAATAATGTTTATGGTTCACGGTTTTTCTCTGCTAAAAAACAATCAGGCTTAGCATTATGAGAGTTTTGACAAATACAATACACTGATTAACTGATATAAAGATATAAATAATGATTATTACTCAAACGAATCGTGAATGAAATACTTTTTTTCCCCAAAAAAACATGACAGTTGTGATCAGCTGATTTGTATAACGAAAAACCTTAAATAATTGTTATTTTATTTATTTATTTATTTGAATAACATATTCACAAAACAATTTACAATATAAAAATTTATAATAAAAATAAAAATTTACAATAAAAATAAAAATTTGTACTAAAAAAATAAAAAGTTATAATAAAAATTAAAATTTACAATAAAAATTTACACAAAAAAAAAATAAAAATTTATAATAAAAATAAAAATTTACAATAAATATTACAAATTTACTATACGACAAGACTGAAATTTACCTAAATAAAATAAAATGCTTTAAATACAACTATGTTACATATGTTTACTATATTTTATTTACAATTACCCAGGTTAGAAATACCAAGGCTTATCGAATGGGCCAAGCTTAGCCCAAGCTTGAAAAACTAAGAAATGATTATCAAGGCATGGCCAAGCCTTAGTCTGATACATTTTGTCATACTAAGCCAATGGTTAAAATAAATAAATGTAAATTGTATCTTTTGACTACTATATTTAGTTTTGGGCCAAGCTTGGTTCAATGTTGAAACAAATTTATTGTAATTGTTATATAATTTCAGAATTTGTGCAATGATGGACTGTAACCAACAAATTTACAATATATGAGGAAATTCCACTACAATACCCGGGTAGTAAAAGGCTAAGGAGCCAGACCTGCGCCAAGCAACAGCTTTCGGGGTTTTGGCCAGACTTAATATTTTCAAACGGCCCAAGTTTGTGCCAAGTTTGGACTGATGTCCTTGGGCCATGTCTGACAAATAAGACTTGGGCTAGATCTACCAAACCAATTTTTTTTCCAGTAGCCCTATTCCGGTAAATCGTGAAATAGGAATTGAGAAATAAATTATAGCAATTTTTTCATAACTAGTATTCCGTGTCGCGGGAAATAACAAATTCGTATTAGAAAATATTTCTTTATTTCATTTATTGCACTTTTTTCTCAATTCCCAATTCCCAGGGAAATGCCGGAATAGGCGTACAGACCTCCTTTAAATGTGTGGAAAGAAGTTGTTAAAAGAGCAACATTTATAAAATTAGAGAAAAGCTTAAAATGACTTGCACATGTTTACACTACATTAGACTAGTAAATAATGCGTAACGTAATAAACTGAATCTTGGTTCAGTCTAGGCATTTACAACTGGCCCATACTGTAACCAAAGTTAGCTAGCCAAGGATTATACTGCATTATACATTAAAATGCAATATTTAAAAATATACTTTTTTAATATGTTTATTTTTTTTTATTTATTTTTTTTATTTTATTAATAATCATATAAATTTCCTTATAGTAACAATTTGAATTTGATTCTTGATTTTAAAGAATATCGATTTCGACTTACGTCATCCTCAGTTCTTAAATTATTATTACAATCTTTGCTTAAACTAATGTCTTATATACCATTTAAACTGCTATTTTTTATTAGATATGTCATATATTTTGTTAGTTTGAGTGTTGATTTTATCATTTTAAATGTTGTTATTGTTTTTATGTTTATATATTTCTATTTCTTCCTATCTATCTAGATGTTGTACTTTTCTTTTTTTATGTAATATTGTTAAATTTGTGTTGATATTGGTATATTTGTGTTTTTCTATTTTCAAATGTTGGGAATATCTGGATTTTGGATCACTTTTATTAATTTCACTGGTGTGTTCAATAAATCTTTTTGTGAAGGAATTTACTACAGTCATCACAGGCAATTTTATAAACACCTGTGTCTAAGGCTTGGGTTTTTTTGGTTTTTATGTAATTTTCTATTTTATTTTTGTTTTTGTAAGCTGCAATATTGTGGCGGTCTGTATTGATTTATTATGTTAATATGATGAGTTCCCATTTCTACTAGTTTTGATTCTTCTCACTTTTTTAATTTCAATTTTTTATTTCACTTTTCTTTTTTATCGTGCTTTCCATATCATTTTTCACTGATTCCATTTATTATTTCATCCGAAAACCAACCCAAACGGATCAAACAATAAATATTAAATCACATCATCCATTCCAACATAAACTAGCTGCATACAACCACATGATCAATAGATTGAACAATATACCAATGAATGCAGAAAATTATCAAAACGAATTAAATAATATAAAATACATAGCCAGTAAAAACGGATATAAAAACGAAATAATTGACACATTAAATAGAAAACATAAAAACAAGAAAAATTTGCAAACCCTAACAACACCGAGGAATAAAGAAAACTTAGCAGGCAAAAAATACATAGGCGTAACATATCATAAAACAACCTTCAAAATAATGCACTTTAAAAATATATGGATATATTGCAGCTTACAAAAAACAAAAATAAAATAGAAAATTACCTATAAACCAAAAACCCAAACCAGACACAGGTGTTTATAAAATTACCTTTGATGACTGCAGTAAATTTTATATAGGTCAACCGGGGCGGTCCTTCACAAAAAGATTTATTGAACACACCAGTGAAATTAATAAAAGTGATCCAAAATCCATATATGCCCAACATTTGAAAATAGAAAAACACAAATATACCAATATCAACACAAATTTAACAATATTACATAAAAAAGAAAAGGACAACATCTAGATAGATAGGAAGAAATAGAAATATATAAACATAAAAACAATAACAACATTTTAAATGATGAAAGCAACCCTAAAACTAATAAAATAAATGACATAATAATAAAAAATAGCAGTTGAAATAGTATATATATAAGACATTAGTTTAAGCAAAGATTGTAATAATAATTTAAGAACTGAGGATGGGGTAAGTCGAAATCGATATTCATTAAAATAAAAAATCAAATTCAAATTGTTACTATAAGGAAGTTTATATGATTATTAATAAAATTTAAAATTAAAAATAAACATATTAAAAAAGAATATTTTTAAATATTGCATTTTAATTCAAACGCACACAAACAGTGAATAATATGGAAAACCATAACAACACATATAATGAATTATACATTGCAAAAAAAATTAAAAAGCTATGAATTCGATTTATTTGTTTTAGAATTGGTCCAGCATTGTATTTAAATATTGATCTAATGTGTACAAATAATAATGGTACGTGGTTATCATTTAAGGTTAAAACAACATTCAACCAATTTTATTTTAAAGCTTGCCTCAACGTTGTTCAACCTTAAAACAAGCTTGCCTCAATGTAAAAACAATCCTTTGTCCTTACCTGGGTAGTATTGGGCCAGCATTGTATTTAAGTATTGTTCCAAGGTCTAAAAATAATAATGCGTACCATTGCTTGGCTCAATGTCAAAACAATCCTCTCTGCTTACCTGGGTATTGAAGTTATCTTTTTATATACAACATTTTTTTATTCTATTTTAAAAAGTATTTTTACATATATTTGCGTCGTATAATTTTATAAATTTATTAAAATTATTAATTCCCCGATTTATCGGTTCATTATTGCCATAATCAGTTCTGTGTTTTACTTCCTTCAGATAGCTAGAGTGCCTTGTTTGTCTTATATTGTCATTTATTTTAATCTTATCATTAAAATATGAGACGTTTATATTGTGGTGTAAAATATCATATATAAAACTAGCTGATAACATCTCACGACGATCAGCTAGGGAGTTCATGTTAAGTAAGTTGAGCCTATCAGTATAGTGCGGCAAATTGGTAAAATCGCGTTGATCGTAAACGTGTCTAAGAGCAAACAGTAAAAACTGCTTTTGAACAGATTCAATAGAAGTGCAGTGAATTTTCTGAAATGGTGCCCAAATGACTGCTCCGTACTCAAGAATTTAGTTTGTACTAATGAACAGTAAAGTGATTTAGTTACCATAAAATTATCAAATTCCGTTGCTCTTCTTTTTATAAAACTTAACATTTTTCGAGCTTTCGCTATAGACGAGTCATAGTGTTCTCTATAAGTTAGCTGTGTATCGAGAACTACACCAAGATCACGCACTGTAGTGTTCTTTTATTCAGAGAATACGTGTAGTATTCGGGATCTTTCTTACGATGAAAGGATATCACTGAGCATTTGTCTACGTTTAATTCAAGTTTGCTTAGTAAGCACCAATTCTCAAGCGCAGCGATTTTGTTCTGAAGGAACTGAGAATGGGAATGATTTTTTATAGTATGATAAACTTTAAAATCATCAGCATAGAAGAGATGCTTAACATCACTCAAAGTTTCTGACAAATCAGCAATAAATATGTTGAACTCCAGAGGTAGCGTAAATGGTATTTGATAATGTTTTTCAAATCAAGATTGTTTTGTGTTGTTTTTATGTTGTTTTTACTATAGTTGCTTTATTATCATTTTTGCAATAAAATTTAATACATAATTAATGATTTCTAATTATCATTGCTGTATGTAATCTGTCAAATACATTCACCAAAATAACGATTTCAAGTTTTTGAAAAAAGGTCTATAAGCTTTGAAATTAAAACGAAATGTCATACTTAGATTTTTTTTTATATTCTTTATTTATCATGTAAGGCCTTTTATCCATATAAAAATGACACAAACATGTGTTATGTCTATGATTTTAATGATATACACAGTATTACCAAAATTCCTACGCTTAAAATGGGTCAACCAGAATATGAGAATTTGAGTGCAATTATTTAAGGTTTTTTAGAGTAAAGAAAAATTTGAATTTTTTTTCTTCAGTTTTATAAAGTTTTTTGCTTTAAAACTTTTAGAAATACGTACTGACTGCTTCAACAAACTTGTCTTTTAAATTTAGGATCAATCATATAATGGAAAGTTGCTGAAAAATGGATCACAAAAGAGTAACCACCACAACTGTTAAAAGTCAAGTTAAATAAAAGTATGTAAAAAACAGACGATAAACCACAACCCAGTTTTTATTGCTCGTTTTTCGACTAGCTATCGATACTGGATATTGCACATGGTTTAAATTTATTTTATGTTAACATGTTTCTAGTTTAATAATAACATGATGAAAGCCTTGTGCGTGATTAAAAACGTTGCTATATACTTTACGTATATCTTTTTTGTTAACATCAACTTGTTATTTCTTTTGGTTATCTGAATTAACGTTTTCAAAACATACGTCATACGATAACAAATGTTTATTCCATTGTCTTTTTATTGCTATGAATTTATTTTTTTTATTTAAATGAAAGCTGTTTTAGTGAAATTTTTTGGTAAGTTTGTAGAACATAATTTCTCTTACTGTATACTGAATTTAAAAAGTGGTATATTTCCAATCGATATAAGGTTTACTCAACTTCGTCGCGGAAGCAAATTGGTGAATCGAACCCGTAAATTTATTTAAAAGGTGTACTGCACCTTTTAAATAAACTTAGGGTCAAATAATGTAACTGTGAAGCGGCAAAGTGCTAAAAATTTCATCGTTTCTTTTCATTAGAAAACTTATCACTCACCGTTTCACAGTTACAGAATTTAGCTGCCGGTTAGAACGGTGTAGATAAGGCAACTGCACGTTATGTTTATATGCAAATTAAATAGTTATCAACTTCATTTAACTTCTGTGATATATTTTATATATTTATATTCATTTTATATAACACTTTATGTTTTAAATAAATCTTATTCTGTTGTCAGGATAAATATTTACTGTAGTTGTCCCAATCACTGTTTGAAATAATTTTTTCTTTGTTTGAATAATAAACTACAACCTCATCCCGTGTTGATTTTAGTTTTTCTTCAGGTTTTTTTGTCGTTTTATCTACTTTGTACGTATCACTCGTCTTTAAAGTTATCGGATAAAGATACAGATAAATAAAAGATAAATGAATTTTTTACAGATTGACAGATAAATGAACTTAAACCTAGAAAAAACTCAATTTCAAATTATTATTGCAGTTGGGTTTATGCTGAAGTATGAGAGCTCACCGATTCCTTTTTTTTAGGTAGATTTCATATAAAAATCTACCTATTGCAATGGGCTTCATCTCGGAATTTCGGAAAAATTTTTGTGCCAAACGACTATATATGATTAGCGGAGACGAAAAAACAAAAAAAAAAAAAGTTTATATATATATATATATATATATATATATATATATATATATATATATATATATATATATATATATATATATATATATATATATATATATATATATATATATATATATAAACGATATGAGATATAACGAAAACGACCGGCACTCTCACGGTCGCATTTGTTGAGGTAAATGTACATGTATGTTCTAATAATATCTTGGACAAGTTCGTGAATCAGCAAAATCCGGCACGTGGTTAAGAAACTAGAGGCTTTTTTCTGAAAAAAATTGATTTTTTAAAACCGTTATAACGGCCGTTTGGATAATAATATTTCAAAAAATTTAACAAATTTAGAATCTTTGGAATCTTTTTTATCAATTTATTTTAAAAATAGACCTCTGCAGTTAGAGGTTCCTGAGTGAGCGGCTCCAACAAAAAAGTTTGCAAAAAAAATTTTTTTTTGAAACAACCGGCACTCTCACGGCCACATTTATAAGGCCAGATCAAAAAACCTTTCAGGCCAGATCAAAAAACCCTAAATCAGCCCAATCCAACACATGGTTAAGAAACTAGAAGCTTTATACTAGAAAAAAACTCTGTTTTTTAGATCCGTTATAACGGCCGTTTGGATTCTAATATTTTTAAAAACTTCATAAATTTAGAATCTTTGAAATCTTTTTAATCAGTTTCTTTCAAAAAAAAGACCTCTGTAGTTGGAGGCTTCTGAGTGAGCGGCTCCAACAAAAAAGCTTGTAAAACACAAAATGCGTTTGAATCAACCGGCGCTCTCACGGTTGCATTTGTAGAGCCAGATCAAAACACCTTTCTTAAAAATGTGTGTTTTATTAATATCTTGGACAAGTTCGTAAACCAAAAAAATCTGACACATGGTTAAGGAACTATAGGCTTATACTAGAAAAAAAAGTGTTTTTTTAATCCGTTATAACGGCCGTTTCGATACTAATATTTTTAAAATCTTCATAAATTTAGAATCTGTGGAAACATTTTAATCCGTTTCTTATAAATATAAACCTCTGCAGGTAGAGGTTTTTGACTTGTTGGCTTCAACAAAAAAGTTTGCAACAATCCCCAACTACAATTTCCAAAAACCTTATAACAGTCAATGTCAACCTTATAACAGTCAAAAAATAAAAGATTTGAATAGAAGAAATTATTTTTTTTCTTAGAAATAAACTATTTTGATATTTTGCAGTAATTGCACGACTTATGATATAGAGTAGGTTTGTGTCATAAATTGTCACACACATGTTCTGTGGTAGATTTGATATTTTTTTGTTGCAAAATTGGATAGATATAATTTTGCTTGTAGGTAGCTAATTTTCTTTTTAAAACTTGTTCGATATCTGTTTGAAATTATTTTGTTTTGTTTAAACTAATCTGATACATCAGATTCTACTGGCACACAAAACTGTCTGATCTCGAAATCTACCTATTTCTAGCGGATATACGTGCCGCTTGGACTTTTTTTAGTAAAATGTGTTATGTAGTAGGCATTACAAAATGTGTGACAATAACAAATAAACACCTTTTATCACCAAGGTTCCTCAACAACATGCGTTCTAAGGATGTTAATGGACGAAAATCTTTCTTTTTATTTTTTTATATTTTTTGTTAAATAGTGGATAATTAAACGATAAATCCTATCACATATAAAATATGACATAGGCCAATATTTCATGATAGGATAAAAAAAAGCAAAATGAAATAAGAGAAAGAAAGCAAATTTGTTTTAAAAATTTGCAGGAACAAAACTAAAATGGGGTTGCCAATAATCCAGCTAGTGGCATAATCCTTGATTATGTGCCGCATTTTCTTCCCCAAACGATTAAATCCCTGATATAGAGTTAAATGAAGGCACGTTTCTTCGAGAAAGCAACAGCGTTCCCACCATCAAGGAGTATGCCATTGCTAAGATTGAGGGTGTTACCGTTGACTGAATACAGTTCATCCGCCAGCACCCTTAAGATATCACCGTGTCTAGTGATATCTCACTACTATTGCCAGTGATATATGATATCTCACGTTAACTCATATACCAATAGCAGGGACTGGAGTACGTGGGGTTGTCACACCCGTGGATCAAAAAAAAATTAACAAATCAATAAAAGCTGATCCCTCCATGCGGACAAAGAGTTAGCATTTCGTTATTCAGTGTTTGATGCCTTGTGTGTACGCGCCATAATTACCATTCGGGAAATTATCTTAGGCAAAAGTTAAAACAAGAGAATATTTTAAACAATTTTCCTAAATTTCTATAGCAACCAGCTTCTTTTTTAAATTTCTATATTAATTTATTTAAAACATTTTTTTTTTCAGTTTCGTTTGATCTATCGTATTGCTAAGGATGCATATTTCTTGAAAAATATTTTTTGAGAAAATTGTTAAATTCACGTAATATTTGGTTACAGTGGCGTCATTTCACCAAAATCTTGGGGGGGGGGGCGAGAATTTAAATGACATAAAAAGATTTTTTTCGTAAAACATAACATACACGTTTTTATACACAGATATATTTAAAAGCATTTAAATGCATCGACTTAGAAATTAAAATAAAATGCTTTTGAGCTACATTGGTTACTCTGCTAGTCTTCTGGTGTTGTTTCATCGAAAATCCCTTCATTAGTTAAAATAATTTAAATTTAGTATCATCTCTGCATTGTTTAAGCATCAAGAAAGTAGTTTTGATTAAAGCGCTTGTGCTAGAAATTATTATATCTTTGCTTTGTAACTGTACAGAGAGCAAATTTGTAAACGACAGCAGATCGTGCAGCATAGAAAAAAAAGGATGGTTTTTCTATACGGTTTTTTAGATCCCGGGCATCTCGGGATTTAAAATTTATGAGTCACATAGTCCCAGAATCCATAAAACACCACGGGATTGCAATCCCTACGTGACTCCTCTTATGTCGAATCGTTTTTTTGTTTGTTTACCTTTATTTGTCTCAGAGAGAAAGAGTTATGTCTACCCTAAACTGACCAGAGCCAAATCGTTAAAATGCGGGACAAAATGCAAACGTTCTTCCAAATACTAGCTAAATAGAATTTCTATTGCGAGAAAGTGGGACGGTGAAAACGTGCTAACTAGATTTTGCATAAATTTACTATTTAATGCTTTCCTTTACTATTTTATTCTTCAAAAATTCTTTTATTTTAATTGGACATTTTTCAACCGTTAGGAAATGTGCTTGCAGTGGTTCGTAAATTTTCAAATTTCTTTATAGTGCTGGCATTACCGCCAGCCAGCGAGTTTCATTGTATCCAATAAGTTGGTTATGTTCGACATTACTTTTGCCATAGAACTCCTTCAACGTCTCCAGTAAAGACAGTAAAATATCCAAATTTTTTTAACTCTGCCATTTAAATCAGCAGCATTTCTTATTGCATTATTTAGAATATGGGCTGCGAATCCAATACCCAATACACTCTGGCTCAAATTCGAGTTTAGCTTGTTTTTAAATTTTCACCCCTTGACGTGACACCACTAAAATTGGTGTTCGTGTTATCAGCGCAAATTGCAACTAACTTTTTGTCAATGTTAAATAACAACAAGAAATCAAAATAACAACAAAACTTGTTTAAGCTACTGGAGATGGCGGCTTATAGCAACGCTTTTTATGTTTATCTGTATCTATATGTCTTTTAATATCATAATGTCCACTGTTAATTTGCAAATTCACTCCGACTGGTAATACAATAAACTTTTGCGTCGTTATATTTTGATTTGTTTTATAAAAGGATAGTCCAATTCAATATCGTATGAGATTTTACGTAAACGTTTTCTATCCGTCTTGATTTGCAGGAGAACTTTTTAAATATAATTTTGAAAAATATGGAGGAGCTGAAATCTCACAGCTCTGAGATATCAAGACTTCGGTCAGGGTTAAGGATTTTGATATAGTTTTCGGCAAAAAATTTTTATGAGGACATGGTTTTTAGTTTTGGGCAGCGATGTATATCAAACATAACCCTTTGTTAAAGTACAAGTATTTCTTATGTCTGTTTGAAAATTTATTACAAAACTAACACGAAACATCAATACGTTGCCGGAAAATTATAATCAAAATTCCAAAAATATTGTTAAATTAAATAAAATCAAACTTTTTCAAAATTCCAAAAATATTCCAAAAATTAGAATAAAATCAAATATTTAAATTTTTTTTAAATTCCAATAATATTTCCAAAATTCTTAAAAATTCAAACTTTTTCCAAAATTCTAAAAATATTGCAAAAATTATTACAAAATCAAAAATTGAAAGTTTTTTCAAAATTCCAAAAATTATAATAATACCAAAAATTTAAAATTTTTCAAAATTCTAAAAATGTTCCAAAAATTCTTACAAAATCAAAAATTAAAACTTTTGCCGAAATTCTAAAAATATTGCAAAAATTATTACAAAATCAAATATACAAACTTTTTCAAAATGCCAAAAATATTTCAAAAACTATAACAAATTCAAGAATTTCCATGTCCAATTTCATTTTAAATTACATTTACGTCATGAAAACAGCTACATTTTTTTCCAAAAAATTGGCTAAAAATAAATAAAATCGTTTTTTGACACACTTGACATTATTTTTTGACAAACTTATAATGCCATAATTCTCAATAATAATAATAAAATTTCATTTCAAAGAAACAATTTAGTTTTTTCCAAAAAATTGGGTAAAAAACTAAATAAAAATCTTTAGACACACTTGACAACATTTTTTTGACAAACTTATAATGCCATAATTCTCAATAATAATAATAAAACTTCATTTCAAACAAACAATTAATTTTATTTTTGTTCCAAAAAATTAGGTAAAAACATAAATAAATTTCTTTTGACACACTTGACAACATTTTTTTGACAAACTTATAGTGCCATAATTCCCAATAATAATAATAAAACTTCATTTCAAACAAACAACTTATTTTATTTTTTTCCAAAAAATTAGGTAAATAAATAAATAAAAATCTTTCTCTTGACACACTTGACAACATTTTTTTGACAAACTTATAATGCAATAATCTAGTTTTTGATCTCACATACCAATCCCGACCATCAAAATTTCTCCAAATTTTATGTTCCTACTCGTAATCACTTAAAATGAACGTTTTTTAAGCCAAAAATATGAAAATTTGCTATTTTTGACACACATAATGATTTTTTGACACAGTTCTGGTACAGTTATCGAACACAGCGTCCTTTCGGACCTGTCCCTTGTGAATACCTATTTTTAGAAAAAAAAATTTTTGAAATCCCTCCAGTCGTTTTCCCTGCAGCGTAGGTAATGACGGACGGACGGCCGGCCGACAGACAGACATACATTTTTTTTTTTAGCTTTTTTAGAATCAGTAGGTCCTAAAACGTCGAGAAATGCCAAAAAAAGTGGGGGTAAGAATTTCACTTTTGGCTCATGAATGTAATACTTAGGTCTTTCAGACCGAAGTAAAATTAGTATATAAATTTACCTTTTATAGTAGCTTAAAACTTTTGTTACACAAGTAAAGACTGCAAAACAATTGAAACAATTTATTTTAATTTTACTAAATAATTAATATCTTTTGTGTATTCTGTAAGTATAAGAGGTATACAGTATACCTCTCGTTCTATCTTTTGCAAATCTATACCATTTAGCAAGTTTTTATGCTGTTTGCTTTGTTTGTTCTTTATTGAGAAAAAAAATTATATATTAGAAAATAATAATTTTACTTTTGAGCTACCTAGTTAAAGTGTGTTTTAAACAAAGTTTGAAACGCTACTTATATCACTCTTTTACTTTGTCCTTCAGTGCGTAGCTTAAAAAAAATATAACACTCCCACATACAGGAGTGAAAATAATAAAATATCATTCTTGCTACTAAATTGAAATAAAAATTTTCTTTTAAATACTCAAAACTTTTATTTTTGCGTCAAATTTGATGCTTTCCAACGTAAAATGCTTCAAATGATTCGTTCAATTATTCATGTATTGTTAGAAAAATGAATATAAAGGATGACGTAGAGTGATTAATTTTCTTCTTTTGCAAATCGAATGAAAGAACAGGAAAATGTAATCTGCTCCAAAGGAGTAAAATCGAAAAAACAAAAATTTTACTCTTACGAGCAAGAACGATATTCAAATTATGAGCATTTTAATTTTTGAATATTATTTCAAAGGATTGAAATGAGTGCTCGAATAAAGGAAAATTGTAAACTCTGGTTTAAAAATTTAAATTTTTTTGAATTTATACGCAAAACTGCGTCTTTTTAAGTAAAATATTTTGTATTTTATTTTTCATAATATACTTTCGATCTCTCGTACTCATACACCGGGGAAATGTTTCTATAAACAAAGAAACCTTTTCGCTGAGGTAGATCTGTTAGACATTAAAAGATATGTAAATTATTGAAGTGAAATAACTGAGTTTAGTATTTCTAAGAAAATTACAGTTAAAACACTATTTTAGTAAAAAAAATATTGCACTGGTTTGTTCTCTGAATATGGTTAAATCAACATATACATAACATTATACAAACTGCAAGAAAAAACTATGAAGCCATTGCTTTGACTAAGATATTGCGCAAACTGTACGTAGATAGATATAAGGTTTTTTGATTATTTCGATAATGCGGGCAAATGTGGTGGAAATATTGGTTTCGTGGGACACTTCATGGGACAGATTTCTCCGTGGGACAACGCAATGAAATGTGTGATATTTCCACGCAGCGTGGGACGTCTGGTCAGTTTACTACCCATAAATGTGCGTAAATTTTTCATTTGATTCAAAATTGTACAATTATTGCTTCTTTTAAATCTATAAGAAAAATCTACCACAAAAAAATAATAGTTTCTCCCTCCCTTAGATTGTATAAAAAAAGTGAACGTTTAGGATACGTTTAGGATACGTTTTGGATTTTATTATAACCAACCAAACATATAATTTTTGCTATAATATGAATTAAAAATTATAGTCCATATAGCGAAAAGAATTTGTCAGCAAGATTTCATAACATACTTTAAAAATATTTACATAACTTAAATATTTGTTCGTGTCGTTAGAAAATAATGCTTGTCCATTATAAAACATTCACTATTATAAAATCACTGGAAATAACCCAATAAATTTAAATTACACCCGTAATTATTTTAATTCATTTTATAAAAGTTAGCACAACTATCAAGAAAACTTTTGATATGTTATAGGATTTTACATTTTAGAATTGTTTTTAATTTATTGTTTTTAAAAAAGTCTTGTAAAGTTTGTACAATATGATATAGATAAAAAACAAGGCCAAACAGTCAGGGTTCTCCACATAAGTGGGGTATAATTAGGTTGTGTTCTCCTGCATGTACTTACTTTTAAGTTTATAAAAATTACCAATAACAATTGAAATTTGAATGTTAAATACTGCACTATGAACTCTCGAGGAACCCTATACTAATGAAATATATTGGTTCCTCTGGCTCAGACACGAATATCTCATAAAAAAAACACAATCGTTCTTCTAAAAGCGGTGATGCCGCGCACCTTATAGTACGATAGAATTTTGTCAAAATACGCACCCACGGCGTTTTTGGAAGAACGATCGTGTTTTGTTTATAAAACTGATTTCATCAGAAGATTAGAAGCAATTAGACCGCCTTTCGTATCGGTGGCGCTCTAGTGCTTGATACAAAGAACGATAACGGTTTGAATATTGCGGTGAACTGTACTTTAATCGGGCCAAAATAATATGTAACGTAATAATTATATTATCAGATATATTTCAATTAATAGTGTGCGATAAAATTGGTATATTATACCGCATTTACAGCGGCATAGCAAATTAGTAGATGTAATTTAAATCTGTGCTGTAAACACTTTTTATTTTGAAAGCTTGCAACTAATTTGATATCTACCGTCTTCCTCCGAAAACAACGCCTGGGCGTTGTGTTCGAGGGTGAACAATTTTTCGATTTTCTTAAAAAGTAATATAATTTTCGAATAGAACGCTGTTTCAAATAGAACGCTATCTCGAATAGAACGCCATTTTTCGAAGTAAGCAATATTTTAAAAAATTTAAATTTAATTAAAACTTTTGTTGTAAATAAAACATAAGTTAGTAGTTCAGGTAATCTGTATAGTTATATAATTTTGTATGTGTTGTACACTGCCATTTTATTCTGTATCCAATTTTAAACCGAAAAATTTATTCAATTTTAAAAAACAGTTTGTGACGGTGTTATCAGCCATTTTCCAATCGATTGAATTTCTGACAGAATTGATTGTAGCCAATTGGTCTAATATTCAGAAAATCATCAAAAGTAGAGCCAAAACAACAGAAAAAGCAATTTTTTAGCATTTAAAAAATACACAACCAAAATCGAAAGTTTAGACACAATCAAATACGTGCAGATTTAATTTTTTATTATTTTTAACGTTTGAAATAAATTTTTCTCGTCCCACCCTGGAAAAATTAATTTATTTCTAATAGTAAAACTCATTTCTTCATTAATTAAATATACGTTTTAATTAGAGCATTCAAATCCGAATATTCGAGTATTCGAATATCCGATTAATTTGAGTATATTTTAAGTATTCGTTATTCGAATATTTATACGCGAATATTCGAATATTTTTTATCTCCCAAAATATAATGGTTTTCCATCCCTTAATTTCTTGTTTCTATTTTGCTCTAAAATAAAGTCATTTCGATACCCAAATGTGTATCGAAATGGCCTTCATTACGATACGCAAAGTTTTGTCTTTCAAGGTTGGTCACATTGGTCATACAAACGTCAGTGAACATTAAAACGAATAATTATGTAAATTAAATTAATAAGAATATCTAAATTAGTGTTAAATATTTTAATTAATTAAAATAATTAGTAATAATAACAAAATTTCAAATTGACTATTTTTTAATAAAATACACATTTTTTAAAATTTCAAGACAAAAAATGCAAAATAGAAAAAATAGTATAAAAAACTCGTTTCATAAGACGTTTTATCGCACTTATCCTTTAGAAAACTCCCCTCTGCGCGGGTCGTTTTCTAAACAGATTGCGTGCGATAAAATCGTCGATTATGAAACTAGTTTCTTAATATACTATTTCAAACTTCGTTACTAAGAAATTTCAATATTTTAAGGGAAATAATTTTATTACAAAAAGTGCTTGATGTATAAACTCCGCTTAATATTGCAGTCAAAGAACTTAGCGAAAAAAATTCAACACTTATGACAGCCGAAGGCATATGCAGATTCTTATTTACTTCTCTAACGGAACTGAACAGTGATTTAAGTAAAATCTTACTCCACGAAATCAGAAAACAAATGGATCAGAAAAGAAACAAAACAACCTTAACCACCTTATTTCTATATCTTGACACTGGAGTTATACCACAATCGAACGAATATTTTGATTACGCAAAGAAAACTGCTGTGAAAACTTTCCTTTCTCGCCTCCTCAGCCTTCAAAGATGTACCAGATCCTAGCGATGAAAACAGTAATAACCTGTTAATATAAATGACGCACTTGCAGTCAACAATCAAAGTAAAAATATATTGCAACAAAAGCTGCAACCAGCGGTTAGCTCAATTAGTTTTTCCACGACATGAGATACAGTAACAGTGGTAATGAAAATTGCGGTTAATAGTTTAAAAAAACAATTTTGTTATTTAAACTCGTTCAAAACAAGAACAGCTAAATTAGACAGTTTGAATAATGCTCTATTGACTATCAGCCCCACTACAACAAAAACTGAAAGAGGTTTCTCTACGGTCGGCGGGATATCTGAAATAAGAAGTAGCCTAAAATTTAAACATCTAAACGCACTTCTCTTTTTTAAATGCATATTTCAAGAAAATAAATAAAATAAAATGCATAATATGTTAAACCTGTTTGATTTTATTCATAGTCCTTAGTATTTCTTTTCCTATTCGAATACTAACCGAATATTCGGACATTTAAAGAAAAAGTTATTCGATATTCGGATAATTCAAAATGTCGAATAACTGAATGCCTCAGTTTTAATAGAAAAATTTCAGCCAAATCAAAAATGTGTCGGTCAAAAAGGTGTCCGGTTTGTGAAGAATGACCTATAAACATTAATCGTTCATTATACAATTGTTGTCCTCTTCCACAACAGTAATGTTGACATCTTCTAGTTTGCAAAAAGCTACAATCTCCATCCCACATGATGTCGAATACCCTTTATGGACCTTGGCGTTGTCGTTCTCATCGATAAAATCATTTAGATTGTCTTCAATTTCTAGGATGGTATCGCTTATGATACTACTTAGCCACGTACCGAACGGTTCGAAACTGAGTTTGAAGTTTTTGAAATAGTCAAACAGAGATTTCGAGTTTTTATCTGTCAAAAATCAATTGCTTTCATATAAAAATCAAAATACGTATGATATTATTTATCATACATGTAGTGAATGCCTTAAAAAAATTAGTTTGTATTCATAATTCAATACATAACGCCTAGGCGTTATATTTGAATAAAACGCAGGGTGGGCGTTCTATTTGTCTACAACGCCTAGGCGTTTTTTTTCGGGGGAAGACGGTAGCCTTACTAAAAATCAATTTTTTTTAAATTTAATACTTCACGCTATGAACACCATTGTAAATAAAACTCTTTGATTTCTACACCGTCTCCTTTTCCCAAAAATTAATATACTATTTACTAATTTGCTATGTCGCTGTAAATGCGGTATTATTTAAGTAAATCTTCTAAAAATTAGATGAATTTACAAAATAACAGTGCATTGAAATTTTTATAGTGTATAATTCTATCACGATTGGATGGTTTTATTGAATCGATGTATTGATAGTATCAGATCCTTGGGGTGGCCAATGCCCCCCCCCCCCAGCCCTACCCAATTGACGCCTCTGTTTGGTTAATCTTTTTCTAAATTTCTTTAGCAACCAATTTATTTAATTTTAATTGTATATAAAATTACAAACAAACAAAAAATGCTTAGATTAAACAATTTTCTCATATTAAAATTTAACAAAACATATATGTCTGTAAATATATGAGCAATTTCACGAAGATTAAACATCGTTTTGACTTGACTCCTTTTAATTTTGATTATTTTTTATTTATAGATAGTCTTTCATAAATAAAAAATACAAGTTCTCTTAGAATTTTTTTTTTCGACCTTCACAGGGTGCCCCTCAATTTTTTGTTATTTTGTGATGTGAGTGCATTTTGACGAGCGATTGTAGAAAAACTACTCAATCGATTTTCATAAATGATATGTCATTGAATAGGTATTAGTTTTTAAAAATGTACACTGTTAGTTTTATGAAATAATTTTTAACGGTGTAACATAAGAAAAAACGGTGTAATTGAACAAAAGATGGCGCTACACCTTTTTTTTTATTTTTGAAATTATATAATTTTGAAGAATATTTTTTGTTTTAAAGATAAAATTCGTTGTGCATATGACTGTCGGGAATCAGTTTCTTTTTCTGAAGGAAAACTATAAAAATGGCGTTATAAACTAAGAGATTTTTTTTTATGTTAAATATCAAATATTTTATTATTAAATGAACTTTTTAAAATATTATAAAAATTATATATGTGGTACAATAAATAAAATAAATACGATTGTTAAAAATGATTTACTTATTTTACAAACAGAAGTTTCTTTTGACTAGGAAAACACTTCTGCAATTATTTTCTTTGTATTAGATGGCATAAAAAAATGAAATGTTTATTTATCACGTTTAGTAATCACTTGTCACTCTTATAAAAAATAATTTGACAGTCTCGACTGCAAACAAAAAAGCCGTATAAATAACTAAATATATTTAGAAACTTTTGACTGGAGAAGCATTATGTTCGTATTATGTTATTATGGTCATAAAGTAAAAGATTGTATTTTAACATTAAATTACAAATATTTTATTATTGAATAAACTTTTTAAAATATCATACAAACTATATATGTAGGTTAAAGAACATAAATATAGTTATTGAAAATTATTTACTTATTTTACATTCAAAAGTTTCTTTTGAGTTGGAAAACATGTTTGCAATTATTGTCTTAGTATTTAATGGTACAAAAGATTGAAATTTTTGAGTTCCACTTTTAGTAATCGCATTTTTATATCGATTTTGTAATTTTTCTTTTGTTAATTGATATTCATTTTTATCGGCGTATCCAAAGTTCATGGTAGATTCCCATTTTAAAGCACATTCGAAAAGTTTTTTTGGTGTATCAATAATATCTCTGCAACCCATACTATAACGGTGTGCAGCACGCTTCAGTGTACCAACAATCTCATCGCAAGGTCCCTTGCCATGGCTGATAGCATGAAAATGCCATTCTGCATCAACCTTATAGTCTTTTTTATGGTGGCATAAGTTAATTAGGTTATGTTTGTTTTTGTATTGAGAAGGTGCCCCGTCGGTGTTATAAATTATTTTCCTAATATTAGAATTTATATGCGTTCTGATGAATTCAATAAGTTTTGTAATGAAAAGATGAACTGTAGTACTGTTGTGATCGTTTATATCCGAAATTAGTATAAAACTTCGGTGCTGTAGCCTGTATATATTCACTTGCAGCACTTTTAAAATAAATGACAAATGGATGAATAGTAGCTTGTGAATTATTATAATGATAACCTTGAACCGAATCCTGAATTATGTAGACGTAGTTTTCAGAAAAAATCCCCTTGAACAAAGCACTTTCCTGGTTCTAATTTTTTTTCTTTCCTCAATGAATGTAGATTGCTGTTTTGCCATAAAGTTGTGTGGTATCAAACTTTGTAAACGGTAAACAAATTTTTTCATAAATTCTTCTACAGTTTCTATTAAAGTATCCAAATTGCATCGATCAGTGGTAATCCATTGTTGATATTTGACTTGAAGGATTCCTTTAACGTCAAAATCATTTAGTAATCTTTCTTCCAGTTGTTGAAGTTTTTTTGAACATTCATTGCGCTTCAAAGTATGACAATCTTCTGTTAATTCACCACATGAAACAAAGTCAATTAATGTTTTATAGTTCTGGAAAGCAGCATCAGTAATCCAAGACATCTTAGAGTGTTGAATCATTAGTTTTATATTTTGATGTATGGTACACACGCACACATTATGAACTCCTTGGGATAATTTTATATATTACATATTTATATATTATTCTTGTGGTCGAAGGGACGTGAATTTAGTAAATCCTATTTTCACATCAGGAAACTTATTTTTAAACTCCAGATAAGCTTCATTTAATGTACATAGCAATAAGCGCTTTTGTGGATTTATGCTGAAATTTCTCATATTTTCTTTATTGTACATATATAATTTTTATAATATTTTAAAAAGATCATTTAATAATAAAATACAGGGTTGTTAATATACACGTATAAAACGTTTTATACGTTACAAGTATAATACGTAACGTATAAAACGTATAAAACGTATATAACGTATAAAACGTATAATATGATTTTGTTTTTGAAATTCATTCATAAAAAATTAAAAATTCTTCTTACTTCAGATATTAATTATATTTTTAGTAAAAATATATATATTTTAGTAAAAATATAATAACGTAGTTTTAAATTATTTATATATTTTATAATTTATAACAAAAACTATTTAAATTCTAGATGTTATTTGAATGTATATTTTTATACTTTATACGAAAGACTATGTTACTGTACATTAAACTGGTTAATAATTTTTAATTCACTAGATTTGAATATTGAACATTTTGAATTATATATTAGAGATTCATTTGAGCACTTAAACTCAAGCAATTAAATTATTTTTGAATTTTTCAACACGTATACTATACGTTTTTCTTTCATTTTGATTCCAACATTTACTTAATATTTAATGGGAAGCATTTGGCTCATGAACTTAATTATTTGGCATCATGAAATGTTATTGACTATATAAAATATGGTTTAATCCAACTTCAGCTCCTCCCATCTAATGAGAACAGCTGGAAATATTATGTTGTTTCAGAATAAATGTCGTTTTTTTCATAGCAGTTAGGGAAATTATTAGAGATTATCAGAGAGATGTTTTTAAAAAAATTTTGTTGTGTGAATACGGGTTGCACCACTTCCAATTAATAGACACAGTTTGAAAATAACAGGTTCTTGCAGATCAAATCTTCTTTTTATCCAAAAGTTGTAATAGTTAAAATAATATGTATTTACGTCAAACGAAAAAGTTTAGTGAGAAGTTTATTGAGTAAATTCAATTTTGGTCATTGATAATGTCAAATTGGAAAATTGGAAATGTCAAATTATTGCAGACTAAATTTGTTTTGAAAATAAATAATTATATTTTGAAAAAAAAAGCATTTACGTTAAATGTGGAAGTTTTCTGAACTAATAGGAATAGTTGGGTAAGAAATTATCATGCCGACGCTATATTTTCTAAAGCAACTGTTCCTATTAGTCCCGAAATGTAGGCTTTATAAATATTAAATATCACGAGTACGATACGAGTTAATGCCCGCGTTAATGTTATATAAATGTATTTTTATTTATTAAGGATTTTACTTTTATACGGTATAAAACGTAAATAATTGTGTGTTTTATACTGTACGTTTTATACGTACGTATAATACGTGTTTTATACGTTACCGTATTATACGTTACAACCCTGATAAAATATTTGATAATTAACATAAAAAAAAATCTCTTAGTTTATAACGCCATTTTTATAATATTCCTTCAGAACAATCAAAAACTGATTCCCGACAGTCATATGCACAACGAATTTTATCTTTTAAACAAAAAATATCCCTAGTCCTAAGCTTTCACAAGTAGTTAGATATAAAATAAGCTTCAATTAAGTTTTAAAAAAAAAGGTGTAGCGCCATCTTTTGTTCAATTACACCGTTTTTTTCATATGTTACACCGTTAAAAATTATTTCAAAAAATTAACAGTGTACATTTTGTATACGTTTTGTATACGTTTCGTATACGTGTACGTTTTGTATGTACAAAAACTTTGTTCTAGTACATATTTAACGACATATCATTTATGAAAATCGATTGAGTAGTTTTTCTACAATCGCTCGTCAAAAGGCACTCACATCACAAAATAACAAAAAATTGAGGGGCACCCTGGTCGAAAAAAAAAATTCTAAGAGAACTTATATTTTTTAATTATGAAAGACAAATATAAACAAAAATAATCAAAATTATAAGGGGTCAAGTCAAAATTTCCCAAAAATTTGCTGAACTTGCGTGAAATTGCTCATATGTATGTTTTTTTGGAAATAGCCATAATGTATTTTGTTCTTTTGAGTTCGTTTGATGTTGTCAAAAATATTTACGCTTTAGGGCGTAAAATAGTAATTTTACGCATTGTTATTTCAATTTTGGGCATTGTTATTTCAATAGGCAAAAGTCCAAGCGACACGTATATCGGCTAGAAATAGGTAGTTTTCGGGATCAGACAGCTATGTGTACAAATAGAATTGGATGTGTCAGATTAGTTTAAATAAAAAATTTAAGTAGAAACAGAATAATCCCAAAAATTTATCAAACCAACCAAACTAAATACATAAACGGAAACTACTTTATCAATGCAATTTCGAATAGTTTTGTTTAATTTGGTTAAAACTCCTTAATAACATATTAAATCTTTTGGTGGATTAATGTTCTAACTACGTCACAACTGCAATACTACCACACATAATTTATAATCAACAGCAACATCAAACAACTTTTACACCTCAAATATAATACAAATACTTATAATTTAGGAAAACTTTTGCAAATGCGTAATCAATACACATATTTTTATTTCAACTAAACCGCTTCCAAATATTCCAAATTTCCAAAGAAACTTTATAGAAACATTAACTTAACTATTCCCTAATTAAAAACAATAATGAATTTTCAAAACAACAAACATACAAAACAACATTTTTTAAATTTTTGCGAAAAAAAAAAATAAAAACTCATGACAAGAAACAAAAGAAAATTTATTTAATATTTCTTTGGGATATTTTTTAACAAATCCCGTTGTTGTAATTATATAGCGTGATAGTGGCTTGTATTAGGTTAGTATAATGCTAATTGCATTGGAACTTCTTGGGTTAGAAAGCTGAAAATTTCTGAGGTTATAGTTTAAAAGTTTAATTAAAAGTTAGTATTACTTTAAACAAAATGAGCTTGGTCATTTCCATCTATATCGAGGACAACAAAGTTTAGTAAATTTTTAAAACAGCTTACCAGCTTTAAAAGAGCAAACAGGAAATTTTTGCGCTAAGGTTTTCATTTTGAAAAAAATGATAAAAAATAGTTCAAATATTCAATATTTATCAATTTTATTTAAACATTATGATTCAAACGGAAGCTATAACGCCCTAGATTATTCGACTTTTAAGGCTCTGGCCGCTTAAATAGTACCCCGATATGGCCAGTTCGCGAGCTTGTCTAAGATATTGTTTGCAGCAACATACATAGAAAATATTTTTGGTGTAGTTCGAAAAGTGCGACCGTGAGAGTGCCGGATTATTCCGTTATACCTCATATCATTATATATTTATATATATATATATATAAATATATATATATATATATATATATATATATATATATATATATATATATATATATATATATATATATATATATATATATATATATATATATATATATATATATATATATATATATATTATATATATATATTTATATATATATAATATATATATATATATATATATATATATATATATATATATATATATATATATATATATATATATATATATATATATAAATATAATATATATATATATATATATATATATATATATATATATATATATATATATATATATATATATGTATATATATATATATATATATATATATATATATATATATATATATATATATATATATATATATATATATATATATATATATATATATATATATATATATATATATGCATATATATATATATGGTTTACTCACAATTTTTGAATCGTAAAAGTGCATTTTACGGTTTTTACAAAAAAGGATTTTAAGAATCAAGAAATATTTAATAGAGATTACTCGAAGCATAGAATTACTCGCATTTGCTGAAATTAAATAACAATAACAGTTGTGAAGATTTAAAGAGATCGAGAAAGACTGGCTATTGATGAACACTCAGCAAATATATATATTATAGTGCGAACATAATAAGCTTTGCCGCAGAAGGCAAATGCGTATATACACAGGTAAACACAGCATTTCGCTCCCGAAGACATTGAGCACACAACTCTAATATTTGACATTTGATATGCTCGAGTCAACCGACCACCATAACTAATATTAATCGTGATTGATCTTCTGTCAAATCGTTTTTTTGTTTGTTTGTTTTCCTTTATTTCTCTGAGAGAGAAACCGGTTTGTCTTCCCAAAGACGTGCATAAATTTTTCATTTGATTCAAAATTGTACAATTATTGCGAGTTTCTTTTAAATCTATAAGAACAAAACCTACCACAAAAAAATAATAGTTTCTCCCTCACTGCTACTATATAAAAAGAAATAAGAAAAATGACAGATTAGGATTTGATTCTAACCAAATATATAAATTTTAATCTTTTATCTATTAAAAATAAACTACACAATAATGAAAAGTTGGTCGCCAGCTAGTTTTCATAATATACTTTCAGGATGTATACATAACTTAAATATTTGCACATTTGCATTTTAAAATAATAAAATGTTCACTATTATAAAATCACTGGAAATAACACAATAAATGTAAAATACTCTCGTAATTATTTTTATTCATTTTATAAAAATTAGCACAACTAAAATAATAGATTGCACTTTTTGTTTCGTTTTAAATTATTTAATTGTTTTTAATTTATAATTTAATACAATAGTTGGTTGTTGTAAATAAACAGAAATGCAAATGGCGAAATGAGAAATTGAATATGACATATTAGCAAACACGATTTCTTATGTCTCTCTTCATACAATTTTAAAGTTATGTTCTCTCTATATTTATACTCTAAGGCTCGAGTTCATTCATTGTCCTAATTTGGATTAAAATACAAAGTTTTGGCATAATAAACTACGAGTACATACAGTTGTTTATTAAATCAAAATCAATTTCATAATTGAAATCGTAATAAAAATAACATGTTTTCGTTTTTTCATAAAAGAGATTCTGAAATCTTTTATTCATAAAAACGAGAAAAATCTTGAAACTCTTGAAATATATTTTGTACATATTTGTATAAAAGGAACTGTAAAGGGAAATAATACAATCATTACGTACATATATATACATACATTCAAATTTATGTAATATTTTTGCTATTTTTTAAATTAGGGTAAAAACATTTGAATAAAAAAAATAAACGTACTCGTCAGTTACTATGAAGAATTTTGATAATGGAAACAATTTAACAAAAACCTTTGCACACTACTGATTTTTCTGTTATAAATATTTGTGTTGATTATGTCTACTATTTAATCAAAACACTAGATTGTTTGCTGCTGTTGTATTAAGAGAATTGAAAGATATTTAATATTTGAAACGAATTTGTAGCGGTTGTTTCGATGATATCTTCGAAATTTGACTCCGAAGTTCGATTTGACTGAAATAACTGAATAGACTAAAAAAACAACAACAGTTGCATACACTT
>OY856188.1:163671629-163770516 GCA_963693315.1 Diogma glabrata | reverse complement strand
GTTGTACTGAGCAAAAAAGTTCACTAGACCATATATCTACGGTGAAAATCGAGCTTGCGAATTTTTGCTTGAAGTTTTTTTGTCGTAATTTATATTTTGTGAAAACTTGCTTAGGTTCATATCTCGTAAACCATTTAAAATTTTACGATAAATAAAATAAGTTAATTGTAGCTCTTGACCTCAGCTACAAATTTACTGAAAAATCAAACCGAAAAAAATCACATCTTCATGATCAAAAACACGAAAATTCCAAACATTTACCATTTTTTTAACCGTTTTGAGGCCATAGCAGCCAAACCGCAGAAAATTAAAACTAATAATCTAAAAGAAAATTGTAGCCAATCAAATATTTTATTATTAATTTTTTATGATATACTAACCACATCTGAACATTTCTTCATGCAGTTTTCGCCCTGCAGAAGTGAAAATTTATCGCGAACATACCGAAAAATTACCATTGTTAGTTGTTTATAATTTAAACTCATCAAAAACGTTCTATTTGTTATTTTACTTCGGTCTGAAAGACCTAAGTATTACATTCATGAGCTAAAAGTGAAATTCTTACCCCCATTTTTTTTGGCATTTCTCGACGTTTTAGGACCTACTGATTCTAAAAGAGAAAAAAAAATTTTTGTCTGTCTGCCGGCCGGCCGTCACAACCTACGAAATCTAGAAAACCGCTGGACGGATTTCAAAAATTTTTTTTCTTCTAAAAATAGGTTTACTCAATGGGAAGAGCCGAAACGGCGATGTGTTAGATAGCTGTACCGGAAGTGTGTCAAAAAAATCGTCAAGTGTATCAAAACAAGGAAATTTGCATATTTTGTTGCTTAAAATACGTTCATTTTAAGTGATTGGATTGGTATGTGAGACCAAAATCTAGATTATTGCATTATAAGTTTGTCAAAAGAATGTTGTCAAGTGTGTCAAAAGAAAGATTTTTGTTTATTTTTTTACCCAAATTTTTGGAAAAAAATAAAATTAATTATTTGTTTGAAATGAAATTTTATTATTATTATTGAGAATTGTGGCATTATGTCGAAAAAATATTGTCAAGTGTGTCAAAAGAAAGATTTTTATTTATTTTTTTACAATTTTTTTACAATAACAATAGCACAACATAACAAATTGCCCAAATTTTATTTATTCTTTACACAATGTGTATACGGTTATGTAGATTTTGTTGTTTTATAGACGTTAACTTATACACAACAATGAATCCTCATCAATTTGTGTATTTTTTGAGGATAAAGAATAATAAGCAAAAACAAATTTAATCTTCTATATATAAAATTGAAAGTATGTGTGTTTGTCCTTTATAGCATTAATACACCATTCATCCGATCATCATGAAACTTTGGGAAGTTGTTGTGTACACTTGCGCATAGGTAACTGGCAAATTTAAAAAATGGAACCCCAGGGTCCTGATAATTATCTTAAGGAGTTTGGCCTAAATGTTGATAATTATTTTAATTGAGTTTTTATTTAAATATCGTTTCATACCCTTAGGTTGCTTTGATCAATATTTTTTACATTGAACATAATTTTATGAAGTTGAAAAATGAAAGTATATTCTGACAAACAATTACATTTATATATCAAAATAATCAAAATTATAAATATTAGAATTTAGCACATCATGATCTTAAAATTTGTTTTATCTACACCAAATATGTTGTTGGTTTGCAATTGTATGTAATACATGTTTCTAAAACTAAGTGAAGATAACATAATGTCAATCTCTTGTTACTTTACACAAATAACTTATTTAAAAAGTTCAATAAAAAATAAAAGAAAACAAAGTTTTTTATAATTTTACTGTTACTCTATATATATTTCAGCTTGTTAGGCCATCTTCTGGAGTAATCTGGAGTAATAAGTTATTTGCGTAAAGTAACAAGAGATTGATATTATGTTATTTGAAAACTTACGCCAAGTGCCAACGGAAAACAGTGTTAATTATAAGTGAAGATAGTTGATGGACATGAAATTCACACAAATACTATACAAAGAAGCATAGCTTATGTATAATCAAACACGGATGGCATTCATGATGAACAAACTAATTAAAAATGGTGGCACTTAGCCGGCAACACGTTTGCAATAGTAATTTGCAAACGGTAATAATGCATTAATACCAATGAATTTAATATATTTATGTTCGGGAACATATGTAAAATTTAAAATTTTGGATCTATGGGTGTGACAACCCCGCGTACTTTAGTACCTGCTATTGGTAAATCAGTTAACGTGAGATATCGTATACCACTGGCAATGGCAGTAAGATGTCACTGATATAAGGGGAAAAGCGATATTTTAGGGAAGCTGGCGGATTTCAATCCACGATAGCACCCTTAGTCTTAGTTATGGAATACTCTTTGACATGCTTCTAAGGTGTTGATTTTTTTATTTTTTTATATTTTTTTTAAAGAATTAATATTTGTGCTTGCTCGAAGAAATGAGCTTCCATATAACTATTATATATGCTGAATTGAGGAAAACAACGCGTTACACGATCTTGGTATTTGCTTCTAGCACTAGGATAATTAGTAACCCAGTTTTAGCTTTGTTCCTGCAAATTTAAAAAAAATGTATTTTATTTTTGTTTCCTCCATCCTATGGAGGAAATCCCTTCCCTTTCTTATGAGATAGCGGCAATATGCGACGGGCATAATGTTAAATAAACAAAACTTTTACACTTTTTAGCGTAAAAAATAATATTTTGAGAGATTTTGTGAGTGATTAAGATCAAAGTAATTATAATAAATCACTTGAATTTTGCAATTTGAAAGTATTTTTCATTTTCTATCAGAAAAACTTCTTTAGAACAGTTTTTGTGTGTTTCGTGTCGAGAACAAATACAATGCATTAGCACTGTGAACATTCGTGAATTTTTGTTTTATATAATGTTTTATATAGAAATGACGCACCTTTACTAATTCAACAAGTAATTTAAATTTTTTGTATTGCTTACTTGAAAACTTATTTGATCGCTAATTTTTCATATATCCAAACTGATCAGCTAGAGCGCTGATTATTTTTCATTCATATTTTTAAAAAGAAAAATTAAAATTTATATGCTATCATTTCTCATTGCCACTGTTTGAAATCATTGCTCCTACGTCAACAAAATGTCTGCGTAAAAACTTTATTTATAAGCGTAGCAAAGCACGCCGGGTCCTGCTAGTGATTTATGTAAAGAAATTTCTTTAATTATGATAATTCTTTTCTTTTTATATTTAACCCTATCTTCTTTCCTATTTTCCTTGTAACTTTTGTAACTATTTTTCGTTAAACTCGTGAAAAAAAATCAGGTTAGTTTTGTCGATACCAGACTTAAAATGCCACAATTTTGGCAAGCAGCGCAAAACTGGTCGATTGCTCTTGTTTGTAATTGTTTTGCTTAAGAGTAATTTTTTTTTAAGTTGGACACTATTGATATTTGATAACTTCGAGTTTCCTGAAAATGGAAAGTGTTATATCTTATTCCAGTGCAGCTAATCAAACAGCAACTCCTTTATCAACATTTATTTAATAAATTCACTAACATGTATTACACAATAATAATTTAGTTATAACTAGCACTTAACTCTATTGACTGGATGTTATCACAGAATTATTCAGACTGACGATTTAAAAGAAGAAACATCAGCAAGCATTTTATTAACCGTAAAATCACTCATACATGAATATACAATTCTTTCTTCAAATATAAATTCCATACCGTAATAAATAATATAATAATTTCGATTTACAATTACTTGATAATAACGATTAATTACAGTGAAGGATCTAGCTACATTATTCATGCTAATTTGTTTAATATCCAACACTTTCCCCCTCTTAGAAACAGAGTGGGTAATAAGGCAAGTTAATTACATTTATAATCACATTACTGATAAGCTAAACGGTCCGGATAAGTTCGCGTTCTTTTGGACCGTCTAAGTTCCATTTCAGGACTTCTTCTTCTTTTAACTCTACAATAATCATGATCAGTGTCATTCTGTGGAGGTGTATTATTTCTTAAATCTATATTATTCTTATCAAAATTTAAAGTTTTTTTATCTCTAGTTACTTGCTTATTTTTATTTAAATTAATTATATTTCTATGAGTCGGTTTTGGCATCGGATCAATTACAGGATGATATTTATCCGCTAACCCCGATTTCCTAATCTGATTTTTATGAACTGTTCTTTGACTATGACCTACAGCAATTATATACAAAAAATTACCCCATTTCCTTATTACTCTAGCAGGAATCCATCTGATAAAACTTTTAAAATAATTCCTGTACATTATCTTTTCCCCTTGTAAAAAAGAATTTAGATCTTGTTTTGGAACTACCTGATATTTCTTAAAACTATTTTTATTTTTAAAATTTTTTGTATGATCAACATTTTCTTTTAAATTGAACCTTACTTTTTTTTTATTCTTCTTTAAATTGTCAAGCAGTATTTTAGGTTTATATGAAAAAATCATGTCTGCTGGAGTTCTTGAAGTCGCCATACTTGGAATGTTTCGTTGATTAAAGAGAAATTCTTCAATAGTATCTTGAATATCAGCGTTTTCTTTTTCCAACAAATATTTTTTCAAAACAGTTTTCACATTTCGTACATTTCGTTCTGCTAGACCATTAGATTGGGGATGGTATGGAGGAGATTTCACTAGTTCAATGTTTAATTGATTGCAAAATTTTCTAAAGTGAAATGAATTAAAAGGAGGTCCGTTATCTGACACTATTTTTTCGGAAGCCCAAATACCGAGAAAAATTTTTTTAATTGAAAAATTAAAACTGGTGATGTTGTTCTACGCATTAAAATTACATCACAATATTTTGTTTTTGCATCTACGATTATTAAAAATGTAAATTTCGAAAAAAAAAGAAAATCGATATGTATTCTTTCAAAAGGTTGTTCTGGCTCAGTCCAAGAAGAAGATATTTTTTCTTTTGGGACTGGCATTGTCCTTTGACATGCATGGCATTCTTTCACAAATTGTTCAATAGACTGATCAATTTTATCCCACCAGACATATGATCTGGATAAAATTTTCATTTTGACGACTCCCACATGGTTCATATGATGTATTTGCTGTAAAACACGAGATTGTAATTTTTTCGGTATAATGACTCGGTTACCGTAAAACAAACAATTGGATTCAGCACTCAGACTATTTCTTTTATTATAATACGGCTTAAGCGTATTTGGAACGTTTTTAGGCCATTCAGTCATAACACACTTAAAGACTTGACTAGTTATAAGATCTTTGCATGTTTCTGCTGCTATCTCTTCCAGACTTAGTGTAATTTCATTGTCGGGTAGTTCAATAAAATTAACAAAACTACAAGACTCCACGTTTGTATTATCTTTTGTGGGCAGCCTGGATAAGGCATCCGCATTCGCCATTTTTGATCCGCGTCTATATTCGACCTTGTACTGATACATCGATAATATCACTGACCATCTTTGCAACCTAGCAGCAGCTACGCCTGCTGTGCCTTTGCGCGGGTGAAAAATTTCCTTTAATGCTTGGTGATCGGTATAAATCACAAATGAATGGCCATATATATATTTATGGAACCGTTTTATCGCAAAAATAATCGCTAAAGCCTCTCGATGAAGTTGCGAGTAATTTTTTTCGGCCGGAGATAGAGTACTGGAGGCAAAAAGCACTGGTTTTTCTTCACCATCGACCAGGTGAGACAGTACAGCACCTACTCCATACGGACTAGCATCAGTTGCGATTATTATAGGTTTTGTCGGATCATATAATTGAAGTAAATTATTTTTTAACATAAGAGCTTTTGAATTTTCGAAACATTTTTGACACTTTTCCGACCATTCAAACGCGGTATCCTTTTTTAATAGGTCATACATTTCTTTTAACTCGGTAGATAGGTTTGGAACGAAGCGACCATAATAATTGAGTAAGCCCAAGTAGGCTTGTAGTTGCTGTAAATTATTTGGAGGGGGAGCATTGACTATAGCCTTGATTTTATCGTCATTTGGACGAATACCCTCTTTAGACAGTGTATGTCCCAAATATTTCACCGAACTTTCCAAAAATTTGCATTTATTTATGTTAATTTGGACATTGTGTTTTTCTAGGCGTTTAAGAACTTCAAAACATTTTTGTTTACATTCCTCCAATGTTTCACCTCCGAGGAGGATATCATCCAAATAGCAGAAAGCCAGGACCACTCCTAATAATATTTGATCCATGATGGATTGAAAAATTGATGGAGTGGAAGACACTCCAAAAGGAAGACGGGTATATTGGAATAATCCCTTATGGGTATTAATAGTAAGATATTTTTGACTTTTCTCTGAAACAGCAACTTGCTGATAGGCGCCGGTTAAATCAATAATACAAAAAAATTTTGCATTTGCAAGACTAGCACCACTATATCCTCTATTTTTGGTAGAGGGTAGTGCTCCATTTCTATATGTTTATTTATGGTGACGCGGCAATCCATACAAATCCTTATGTCTCCTGATTGCTTAGGAACAACCACTATCGGACTTGCCCACTGGCTTGATTTAACGGGAACTAATACATTTGTTTGGACTAACCGAAGAAGTTCGTTATCTACCTTATCTTTTAACTTAAAAGGGACTGAATATGCTTTATGAAAGACCGGTATAGCAGCTTCTTTAACTACTATTTCCGCTTGAAATCCCGTTATTGGTCCGGATTGAGATGAAACAACGATTGGGAAACTATTCTAAATTTGCTCTACAATATTGTTTTTAATATTACATACCTTGAATTCCGTTTTATTGAAAATTTTCCCTCGCCACTCAGGTACTAAAGCATCTAGCCAAGACCGCCCTAAAAGGGGTTTGAAATATTTTTGACTTTTAATTACATACATTTCCAAGTAATGAGCGACATCGTTGAACTCCACCTTGACATAAATTTTTCCCAATGTCTGAATTGACTGACCTGTAACTGCGAATAATGTGTTAAAATTTTGTTCAATTTTAATAAAAGAAAATTTTGAACAATACTCATCTTCACTGATAATTGTTGAACATGCTCCTGTGTCGATTTCCATGGATAATAGGTGACCCTCTACTTCCAGTATTATCACATCGCTATTTGAACTGACTGAACCAATAGTGTTGATGGATCTCACATGACTACCTGATCCCTTTAAGCACATAGTTGATGTATGTCCTTTGCGTTCGCAATTGAAACATGTCCAATTTATAGCAGGACATGTTTTCACATCATGACGTCTTCCACAACGGATGCATTGATTATAATTTTTTTTCCATTGAACTCTGCTTGGACTATGACTTCGACTTTGATTTGATTCTTGACTTTTGCTACGACTTCTATTACGGTAATAATGATGATGACGATTTCCCGATATATAACTGGATCGATTTCCTCTTGATTGACCGCTATGACTTGAAATATTATTTTTTAATTTGGTTTCCGCATCGCTAACGCTGTATAGTGCTGATGGTTGAATATTCTTTGATTCATTTTTTGACATCTCCATGTTAAGTGCTAAGTTGCAACATTTTTCAAAATTTAAAGTGACATCATTCAGAAGAGTTCGTTGTATCTCCTCGTTACGAACCCCTGCGATGAATCGATCTGTAAGCGCATCATCTAATGCTAAGCTTTTGTATTGCGTTGGTGGTATACATTTGTCTTCCTCCTCTGTAGATGCAACAGCTGTGACAATTTTTTCCAGTAAGTAATCCCCAAAATTACACGATTGGGCAAGCGCTTTTAATTTAATAATAAATTCTGTGATAGTTTCTCCTGACTCTTGACCGCATTTATTGAATTTAAACCGCTCTGCTCTTTTGTTTAACCTTGGTGCAAAATGACCTTTCAAGGCTTGTACTAGTTCTTCAAATGACCTTTCTGATGGTTTAAATGGCTGCACTAATGACTTTAATATTTGGTACGCGTTTTTCCCGATCACACTCAAAAATATATTTCTTTTCTCATCTTCTTCAATTTTATTAATTTTAAAAAATATGGAAAGCCTTTCTTCGTATGATTCGAAATCATCACCCGGTTCAAATTCTTCCAATTTTCCAAACAACCCATGAGGTGCCATTTTCACACTAATTTATACTAATTGACTATAGTTTACCTTGGTACGGGTTTTTGTGGTAAGCAGCGTCCTGTTTCCAGTTTTCTTCGTCGCCAGATTTGTTATATCTTATTCCAGTGCAGCTAATCAAACAGCAACTCCTTTATCAACATTTATTTAATAACTTCACTAACATGTATTACACAATAATAATTTAGTTATAACTAGCACTTAACTCTATTGACTTGATGTTATCACAGAATTATTCAGACTGACGATTTAAAAGAAGAAACATCAGCAAGCATTTTATTAACCGTAAAATCACTCATACATGAATATACAATTCTTTCTTCAAATATAAATTCCATACCGTAATAAATAATATAATAATTTCGATTTACAATTACTTGATAATAACGATTAATTACAGTGAAGGATCTAGCTACATTATTCATGCTAATTTGTTTAATATCCAACAGAAAGATTAGTCATTAGTATTTAGTAGTACTGTGAAAAAAGTGCAGAACACCACCTCTCAATTCTGACGCGTTTAGCCTTAAAAAAGAAGTCAAAGTTCAAGGTCAATTACTCTAGAAGCCATCAGTCAATAAGTTTGATACATATCTTTAATTATACTTATATTGTGTAGTTTAAGGTCCAGGCTGAAACTGCATGGGGCAAGTGTCATGGGTCATACGTGCTTTTTTTCATCGTCCAATATGCGTTTTACATAATGTTCCACATTTTGCATGTTTCTCCGGCTATTTTTTATTTTTTAAGATCATAAATCAATGTTTTATTAAGGCCATAATTAATTTAGTAAATAATTACAAAACCCCAATTTAAATTTGTTTATGACACTTGATTGAAGTTTAGCTAATAGAGTTGTTTGGCATTTTCTTGAAATTCAAAATGGTGGACAAATAAGGCGGCGGCTGCAATCAACCACCTCAACGTGAAGGAATATTTTTTTCGATGTAAAAAACTTGTAAAACTCATCAGATCATTTAAGTGAAATCATTTTCTGATGCATATATACTTGCTGAATACGAATATAATCGTTTGTTTGAGTTAGAAGCCTCCTTTTTATCGCTAACCTTAAAAACTTTCAAAAAAGTTGTGGGAACAACCGAGTGAAAACAATCGAGTTATTCGATTGTTGAAGCATTTCGAATTATTCAATTGTCCATAACAGACACCGAATATTCGAATAAAAAATTCATTCAAATAAAATTAGTTATTAGATTTTTTATTCGAAGTGTTTTTATTCGAATAACTATTTTATCCGAAAGAATTTGCATTCGAGTGTTTTTGATAACGAATTTGAATAACAATTTTTTTTCTCGAAATAATTGGGAATCAGTCGTTTTAGAAATAGTAGTTGGATGGAGGAATCCACTAAATACATATCGAGAGGTTGAAAAATAGATGAACTATAGGTAGTTTTTTGATTGGAAAAATTATTCGCAAAAAATTAAATCTTTCAGTTTGTTTTGTGTTTCTGAAAATAATTTAACTATATGTACAAAGAAATAAAGATTTGAGCTATAGTTATTTTAAATTTTAAGAAGAATTGAAGAATTATTTTATGTATATTATTGATAAGTATTTGTTTGGGTATATTTTTGTTTTGATATCTATATATAATATTTTTTAGTTGAAAACGTTGGTATTTAGCATGAGTAATTATTTGGAAAAATTATGTACAGAACAAATTATGATATCAAGTAATTATAATTTTAGACTATTTTTTATAATAGAATTACATTCAGAGAGAAAAATTTAATTAACTGATAGTTTTTTGATTAAACTTTTTTGTAGTAGTGGAATATAAGTTATGTTGGACTAGATAAATAAATGACAGATTTGAGGAGATATATTGGATATTAAATGTAAAAGATTAGGCTAAAACAAGTACTGTTGATTTCGAAATTGTAAATTTGTTTGCGGAAAATGTGGGGGTTTTGAATATTTCAGATGTTTGTAATAAAAACTTAGATAAATATAAAATAAAACCCTCAAGTTTCAAAGCAATGAGATACTAGTTAAGATATACTATTAGTCCAGTAAATAAAGGTCGAAAAAGATCAAAAGCTCGCAAAAATCATGTCACGGACGGGACTTGGCGGAAATTGTTGGTCTTACCGAGTACTTTGACTTGACAAAAATTACCTTGGGGTTCCGACCCTGTGAGCCTGGAAAATGGCCCTCAAAGTGTCAGAAGTAGTTTCCGGGCCATATCTCCGGAAATATGGCAGTTAGGGCAATCCTGTTTAGCCAGAAATGAAGGTGAGCTAATTATCTACAAAAAATGGCCTATTCATTTTTTTCGCAACATTGATACTTTTTGCAAAAACGGGTAGTGAAAAATTGTCAAATTTGAGACCATGAAAAAACGCCAGATTCTCATCAAATTTGAGAACTGAGGGCTTGGAAATACCCACAGCTCCATGTTTTGGCCTGAAAAATTTGACCTGCAAATGACAATGGCTTCCTCGTTGTATTTGCGAAATTATCGCGGCCATATAGGAGCATAGGAAGGATCAGTCGCCGTGTAAATATTGAGAAGGAAAATTTAATTTTCTTTCTGGAAATAAGGATCCAACTTCTTTTTATTTCATCATAAAGCTTAAGAGTGCCGGAAGGCCACTCGCAAATTCATAGAAATTATGCAAAAACAATTTTTCCACCTTACGGCTTCTTGAACTCCTGGCTGTGCTGTCTTACATAAGTTGAAACCCCTAAAGGGTGTTTAATATTTTCTCGATATGGTCATCGACCTCTTGTGCTAATTCTAGGTGATTTTGGCAAACTTTTTCGCAAGATGTTTTTCGCAAACTTTTTTTCGCGAACTTTAGTGGCAACAATTCAGATGGGGTATTTTGTGGAAATACTAAAAAATAACTCAAAAATTTCAATCTATCAAAAATTTATTACAGACAAATACATTAACTTATACAAAACTGTAAGTATAACCAGTTAACTGGATCTTATTCAAAACCACCTTATTCAAGTCCATCGCTCACGGTAGTCTCGCTCTCTTCTTCCCTCTGGGACAATCAAAGAGATTAACTGTTCCTTACCCTTGCTCCAAAAATAGAAACAGCAACACTAACTTTTAAACAGCACCAAATAATTTCCAAATAGCACCAAAAGTCCACTTTTTGTCCAGATTTTTTTTTATAAATATTGATTTCCAACAAAAGAGAAAATTTTCAACAATCAAATGGTCTACAAAATGTTTTTTTATTCGCCTACTATTAAAGTGTTACTTTATTACTGTGATTTGCAGCTTTAAAGTATCACTTTTCAACTATTTATTTTGTTGTCATAGCTACGTCCAAAAAAGTAAAAGGCATTTGTATTTGTTTAAATTCTATGAAAAATAAAAATTTTTATCAAAGCAACCCTCAAATTCAAAATTTCATTACCCAATTAAAATAGTTGTTATCATTTGTTGTCATAGCTACACAATAATTTTAAAAAAATAATAAATATTTTGTCAAAGGTTACTTGTTCCACATATTTTTATTTTAAAATTTATGAAAATTTATAATTTTAATTTAGAATAAACAAATTTTCTTAAAATATTTTGCTTGCGGCGAATAAAAAATAGTATATGATGCACGGACGTAAGCAAACTCCACATCCGTCCAAAATCTTTAGCTTTACGTCCTAGCATCATAATGTACTATTATTGACGATAAACAATAACAATATAAGTCCACGAGGGACGCGTGAAACCAGTGTGTGTGTGCCATGTGTGCGCGCCTGCGCGGACCGATATTATACACGTAATATACGCGCCGCGTGAAGCAGAAAAAAATACAATATACGCGCCACGTGAAGCAGAAAAAAAGAGGAAATTATCATAAATAATTTCAGAGAAACTTTTTCTATTTTTTTTTTGTGGATTAAAAACAATGACATTATTTATATCAATGGAAAGCTGAGAACCTCAGCTTTACTTTTATATAAGTAACGATACCCAAAACATTCCTCGGAAAGAAAAAAAAGTGTCTGAAAAATTTAGCTAGTTTTTTCCCGTGTGGGCGTAACATCAACTTTTAAAGAGCCCTGGAAATTTCTAAACAATTTGGAAAATACGATCGGAAACTAGACATTCTAAGCTACAAATTGGTGTAACTTATGAGGCACTCCAATAGACAATAAATCTTTTATTAATGGTTTTCCGCGGACTTTCCGAAACTCCATGAAAGTCCTCAAAATGGAAATTAATAAATTCCCTTTTGTTTAAAAGTGCGAGTAAGCCACTGTGGCAAACTTTCTGAGATGTTTTAAGACGCCCCCAGGTACAATAATCAAGAAAGAAACATATAAAAACACAATTTTTAAAAAAAATATGAATAAATTTAAAACAGCGTCAGAAAACCGGATAAAAAGAAACTTTGACCGCCGTTTGCACTCGCTTACAAACGTGATAACAGGAATTTTATCACAGGATGTGACAGGTACGGGTTTTTTCTTTCACATGAATTTTGAATCATCGAAAAATATTGAATTTTGACCGAGTTATCCGCTAATTTGTCCGCCGCTCTTTAGTAAATACGTGTAAAGCGGCGTTCTGGCTCCATGATGAAGAGAAAAATGCAGGACAAGGTTCGAGTCCGTTATCTCGGAAACTATCGGGCTTACGATAAAAATGATTGGGACAATTTCTGTAGATAATTATCTCACCTTCATTTCTAGCTAAACAGGAATACCCTAACTGCCATATTTCCGGAGATGTGGCCCGGAAACTACTTCTGACACTTTGAGGGCCATTTTCCAGGCTCACAGGGTCGGAACCCCAAGGTAATTTTGCTCACGTCAAAGTACTCGGTAAGACCAACAATTTCCGCTAGGTCCCGTCCGCGACAGGATTCTTGCGACCTTTTAACCTTTATTTACTGGACTATATGTCTTTTTGGGAATTTTTCGAGTTATTACAAATAAATTATAATTTTATTATAAATATATTGGGAATAGAGCCTATTAGAATTATATATTAAAACAAATTAATTATTTTAAATTTATATGTTTATTTTAACGATTCGGTAAATATCCTTTGCCATTTTCAAAAAGAGAAAAAAAATATTATTTTTCTACTTCAAGCTACTAAAATACCATTTTAATATAGAGAAAAATCTATGTGAAAGTGAAACTTTTTCTAACTAGTGACTGAAAATTTTTTATCACTAGTGAATGAAAATAAATAAATAAGTTAATAAGGTCACCTACAGCTAGTGGTTAAAACCAAATATTTAAAAATAATAATTTTAAAAGTTATCTATAAAATTTCACATACTACTACAATTATGCATTTTCATGTATTTATGAAGTATTAACGCATGCATAATATACATAATATATAATATGTTACTGTAATTTACCCCATAAAAAACATCAATATATAACTATTTCCAACAATTTGCATGTATTTTTTACATGGTAAATAAGAATATGTTATACATTATGAAAAATATGCTCATATATAATATCACGAGTCGTCAAATAATAGTCGATTATATTTCATAATAGTAGATTCTTGTATGAGCTTAGAATGAAGGCAATTCTTCACGAGGATGAAGTTTCCCGAAACGAGCGTAGCGAGTGGAATTGCCATCATCCTAAGCGAATACAAGATGCTGTTTTATCCACGACTATAAAATATTTCGTTTAATTTCCAGTTTTCATGCAAAAATTTGTATCACCATATTGAAATAACAACATCAAAGATAGCGAAAAACAAAACAAGTTTGTTGTTTAATTTGTTAGAGGAATATAGAGCTGTTAAAGAATTTTAATCAAATTCACTAGTTGTGGAATGAATGGAGGGATCAGTTTTTATCCTTCCGCATGGAGGAATCAGTTTTTTTTGTTTTGTAAATTTTTTTTTTTTTGATCTACTGTCACACCCAGCCCCGCGTACTCCAGTCCCTGCTATTGACATACGAGTTAGCGTGAGATATCACATACCACTGGCAATAGCAGTGAGATATCACTAGCCAAGGTGACATCTTAGGGGTGGTGGCGGATGAACTGTATTCAGTCAACGTTAGCACCCTCAATCTTAGCTGTGAAACAATCCTTGATGATGAGACGCTATTGCTTCCTCGAAGAAACGAGCCTTCATATAACTATGTGTGGGCTTTAATCATTAAGAAAGACAGTGCGTCACAGGATCAAGGAATATGTCACGGGCTGGATTATTGGCCACTACATTTTTGTTTTTTTTCAGCAAGTTTTTGTAAAAATTTGCTATTTACTTTTTAATTTGCTTTTATTTTCTCTATTCTATCATAAAATATTGGCCTATGTCATATTTTGTCAGTGATAGGATTTATTGTTTAGTTATCCATTATTTAACAAAAAATATAAAAGAAACTTTGAACGTATGTTGTTGTGGAATCTTGGTCTTAAAAGGTTTTTATGTGTTGTTATGACACATATTGTAATTCCTACTACACAACACATTTTATTAAAAAAAAAAAATACAATTACAATGGAAGACATACGCATGGAAAGCATATATTCTTTAGTAGTCGTGGATAAACATTATTACGAATGTCATTTAAGGTCCCGTGTGCGCGTAGCGCATGAGGGAGATTCTTAACCTCAAATGGCATGAGTGGTAATGTTGAAAAATAATCGACTAATAATTTGGCGATGAGTTGTATTTAGCAGACAATTTAAAGAACAGAAATAGTAACATTATTTCATACAGCATAATCCTTTGTTGTCATTTTTTCTTCTAACAAAATTAAATATTACTTCATCTTAGTAGGCGCATAAATGTTATATATTTGTAATATATTTTTGACAAATAAACATAAACATGCAATCATTTATGAATGAAAACGGACATTTTTATTATTTGCCAATTGCATTTTTACATAATTTTGTATTATTGAATAATTTGTAGAAAAAATTTTATTTAGAAACTAATAATTATTATCTTTTAAACAAAATTATAATTAAAAAAAAATTATCTCATTAAGAAAAAAAATTATCTCATTCTTGTTTTAAATTAATATATTTAGTAGGCCGAAAATAGTCACTATAATTCGCTATTCCTTCCTACCAGAGAAAAATAATCGACATAATTCATTTTGATTTGTTAAAAAATAGTATATGAAGCGTTTTTAATGAACCTTATCGAAACTTTATTTAGTGAGTTGAATTGTCATCAATACTTCATCAAATTGTCTAATTGTAACAAAAACAACAATGTTATAAATATTTGTTAAAATATTATTCTAAATATTTGGTTTTAACCACCACCTGTAGGCGAACACCGGAACAAAATTAAAAACTTATTGTACACTAATAAAAATTGACTGCATAATTTCTATTATCTGGCAATATTTTATAAAATTCCTATTTAAAAATTTAAAATTTGTTGGTTTCCTTGTCAAGTGACGTTATTTATATGATTGATTATATAAATAACGTCACTTGACAAGGAAACGAACAAATTTTATATGTTTAAATAGGAATTTTATAAAATATTGCCAGCTAATAGAAATTATGTAGTCAATTTTTATTAGTGTGCAATAATTTTTAAATTGTCTTCGGTGTTCGCCTACAGGTGGTGGTCAAAACTAAATATTTAAAATAATATTTTGAAAAATATTTATAACATTACACATTTTATTACAATTAGACGATTTTATGTGAAGTTTTAATTAGTTATTTATAAATATTTATAATTCCAAAAAGTAAGTTTTATTTAAATAACTAATAATATTAAATCAAATTAATTTTATTTAAAAGATAGTTTTTAAAGTTATGTGTTTGAAAAATTAAATTTATATCTTCGAACTTTTTGCTACTGTCTTCCATATGTAGGCAAACACTGGCATATACAATAAAAACAATATTTTACACTGTACAAATATTGCTATTTCGGTTTCCACTATCAAAATTAGTTATGTCTTCTTGTATGTTTTTGTAGGAGAATTTGTAAATATTATCATTTATATTTACGTGTAGAAAAATAGCGTTTTCTTTTTTGCGTTCCTGAACTTATTTCTAGCGAACTTTTTTGCGTTCCTGAACTTATTCCACTCGACGCTATCGCGTCTTGTGAACAAACTGTCCACTCACGCAAAAAGAGACGTTCTCACCACTTGTTGAAAAATCTACTATTACCAACAACATCAACATTTGTTGAAGAAAAAATTATATGTAAAAACAAAAAACACTAAAAAAAATATAATTTAAATGTCAAAAAAAATAATGTTTGTTTGTTGATTGAATAGATATTTGCTGAAACGTTAAAATAAACATATTAATTTGTTTTAATATCTAATAGGCTCTATTCCAGAGGCGTAGCTAGGGGGGGGCGAGGGGGGCGGTCCGCCCCGGGTGTCACCCGTTTTGGGGTGACACCCGAACGTAAAAAACTTAAACAAACCATCACAATGTTTTCAACGATAAATCACTTCGAAACCGTTTTGGGGTGACACCCGAACGTAAACAACTTAAACAAACCATCACAATGTTTTCAATGATAAATCACTTCGAAACCATTTTGGGGTGACACCCGAACGTAAAAAACTTAAACAAACCATCACAATGTTTTCAACGATAAATCACATCGAAACCGTTTTGGGGTGACACCCGAACGTAAACAACTTAAACAAACCATCACAATGTTTTCAATGATAAATCACTTCGAAACCGCGTGACACCCGAACGTAAAAAACATAAACAAACCATCACAATGTTTTCAACGATAAATCACTTCGAAACCGTTTTAGGGTGACACCCGAACGTAAACAACTTAAACAAACCATCACAATGTTTTCAACGATAAATCACTTCGAAACCGTTTTGGGGTGACACCCGAACGTAAAAAACTTAAACAAACCATCACAATGTTTGCAACGATAAATCACATCGAAACCGTTTTGGGGTGAGACCCGAACGTAAACAACTTAAACAAACCATCACAATGTTTTCAATGATAAATCACTTCGAAACCGTTTTGGGGTGACACCCGAACGTAAAAAACATAAACAAACCATCACAATGTTTTCAACGATAAATCACTTCGAAACCGTTTTGGGGTGACACCCGAACGTAAACAACTTAAACAAACCATCACAATGTTTTCAACGATAAATCACTTCGAAACCGTTTTGGGGTGACACCCGAACGTAAAAAACTTAAACAAACCATCACAATGTTTTCAACGATAAATCTCTTCGAAACCGTTTTGGAGTGACACCCGAACGTAAAAAACATAAACAAACCATCACAATGTTTTCAACGATAAATCACTTCGAAACCGTTTTGGGGTGACACCCGAACGTAAACAACTTAAACAAACCATCACAATGTTTTCAACGATAAATCACTTCGAAACCGTTTTGGGGTGACACCCGAACGTAAAAAACTTAAACAAACCATCACAATGTTTTCAACGATAAATCTCTTCGAAACCGTTTTGGAGTGACACCCGAACGTAAACAACTTAAACAAACCATCACAATGTTTTCAATGATAAATCACTTCAAAACCGTTTTGGGGTGACACCCGAACGTAAAAAACATAAACAAACCATCACAATGTTTTCAACGATAAATCACTTCGAAACCGTTTTGGGGTGACACCCGAACGTAAACAACTTAAACAAACCATCACAATGTTTTCAACGATAAATCACTTCGAAACCGTTTTGGGGTGACACCCGAACGTAAACAACTTAAACAAACCATCACATGTTTTCAACGATAAATCACTTAGAAACCATTTTAACCAGGTTATCCATATAATTTTAATTTATAAATTGTGATAACTTATAAATGTGTCCTATAAATGTGTTATTGGTTCAAAAAGAATCTATTCTACTTTTTAAAATTTTTGAGTTATTACGTGAAATAAAGTTTTAACAATATTAATCGAATCAACATGTTGAGCATTGAATCCCATCACCACAATTACTCAATAGCTTTGAATATTCCTATAGATACCATATTGACCGTTTTTACGATATATTGTTTAGCATGATTATTTAATGACCAGGTCTGAAAACACATACGCTGAATAATGTATAGGAAAAGTGGTTTACGTCGATAATGTGGCACCCTTTGTCGATAGGGTGGCACCATTGAGTTACAATGTCTCTATTCCAAAATGATTTCTAAAATATCCGCTTAACCTTACTACCTAATATATGTTTTACATTTCAAACAAATTAATTGCAAACACCTAAGGAAACTAACAAACAATCAAATTACCGTGTTTGCAAATGATCTCAAAATAATTTTTTTTCCTTTATCTTGAAACTCAAAGAATAAATTGAAATAGATCGTTTTTCAATGGACACAAAAATAATTACTGTAGAATAAAATGGCAGTTATGCAATTACTGCAGTTTTGCAAATTTTTGTAGGTTGATACATACTCATACTGTTTGTTTTCAGTTTTATATATTTATATATTTGAATTAAATGAAAGTTTATCATTTAAAATTACATTCTGTTGGGTTTTAAATCCCTTGGAAATTTCAAACTCATCAAGTGATTCTTTTAAAGATCCTTGGCTACATAAATGTAAAGCCTTCAATTTTTTTTTAAAAGTGGTGTAGCTATTGTTATTAATTATGTAAATGGTTTGCAAAAATAAACTTTAAATTTTGTTTATTTTTCTTCTTAGGCAGGTATTCCTTAAATCAGTCTTTAAAACATTTTCCGGTTTTCCCGATGTAAAATTTTTCACAAAAATCACATTCAATTTTGTAAATTATTGAGCATGATTCTAATTGGATATTTAATTTTGGTTTCAATTCTTTATATAAAATATCTTTTAGGATTTCATACTTATATTTTTTTAAATAGTTCCTTATAATATTAGGCTATGATTTGTATATTCCATTTTATCAAATATTATTTAATATAAGTTGTTACAAAAAAATTTAAATAAATTAATTTTCTTGGCGGTGTATTTAGTCGTTAACACATTGTACTTATTATGAACTATGTACCTATTATGTATCCTACAAATATATTTAGAATTAATGCTTTGCTGATAGGTATCCTATAATTAAAAATATTTTTTTAGATTTCGTTTAGCAAATATCCCAAAAAATAAATATGCCACGAGGAGTTCATACTTTTTAAAGAAAAAGTTGGTTCCAGCAGAGAAAGACCAAATCTATAAATATGTTACAAAACCCGATGATATCCAAGGTTCATCAAAAGAAACTGATTATCACGTTGATGCAACGAATGTTTCAGAGAATAGTGGCTGATCTTCGGAAAGTAACAGCAACAATACAGAATTAATAATGATAACCTATGATGACGAATTAGAAAGGAATAATGAAAATGACAGTGATAATGCCGCTAATGCTTCTACTATCGAAGACAGTATTTGCATGGGTGAATCACTTCAGGACTTAAGAGATGTATCACATTGGAATGTACTCGTCTCTGGTAATGTTCGCATTGAAATCATAAAAAAAGAAAGTGAACATTTTCAAAATAGAGAAGGGTCGTTTGTTACTATATCTAGACACGAGTTAGACATAAAAGGTGATGTTCGCCATCTTTCTAAAGAATGATTTTATAAAATGATGAATAATGGTGAAAAAATTCTACGGCCATGGATTGTTTATTCTCCTGTAAATAATAACTTGCGTCCTGTATTGTTTCTGTTGTCGTGTATTTGCTGTCACCAATAATAATAATACAAAATCAACATTTACTACTGGATATCAGAAGCGGTGGAAACTAAATCCCAAAGTGGCCGAGCATGAAACTTCAAATGAACATCTGGAGAATTTCGAAAAGTGGAAAACTTTGGAAATGAGGTTAAAAATTCATAAAACGATAGGAGACGCAGCCTTGCAATTAATATATAATAAAAAACAGAAGTGGAAACATCTTTCATCAAGATTATTGGATATAACTTTGTTTTTATCTAAACAAAACCCAGCATTTCATGGACATGATGAAGGACAAAGTTCTTCAAATAAAGGCAATTTCTTAGAACTAACCAAGCTATTGTCAAAGTATGATGTAGTGTTAAAAGAACACATTTTGAATTTTGAGCATGGTAAATCACCAAAAGTATCATATTTGTCACCAGATATACAAAATGAGTTCATAAATGTTTTAGCGATCCACGTAAAGTTTAAGCTTGTCAACGAAATTAAATCGGTTAAATATTTTGGAATTATGTTTGATAGCACACCTGACATTTTACATATTGATCAAATGTCAGAAGTGATTCGTTATGTGAAAATTGATGGTACTACCAAGTGGAAATCAAGGAAGTATTCCTTGGATTTTTTCCTTTACGTGGAAAAAAGCCGCTTATTTAAGCGACGAAATTCTTACACTGAAAAAAAAATTGAAGTAATGATAACCTCATCTCGAAGATGGCAGTTTATTATTCATGCAAATTTTCAAACAATTTCACCGTGATTGGGACAACTACTCAGTACTCAGTAACATTTTCCTGATAACAGAATGAGGTGTAATTAAAATATAAAGTGCTATCCAATATAACAGTAGTTGAATAAAGTTAATAACTATTTCCATGAAAACATATTTCTTTGGCCTTATATCATGAATTTTTCATTTTAAAATTTAAGTATTTGAGATTAATTGAACTATATTTTATTTTCACATAAATATTTCATGCATGATTGTCTCAACTGCATCGGCTTATCATTGTACGGTTGTTGAATCAATCTCGTATTTCGATTCGCCATATCTGCCCGCACGGTGAGGTTGAGACAACTGCATTTCGATTGGAAATAGGACATGTTTTTTTCAGTGTAAAATCTTGAAAATGATGGTATAGATGTTGTGAATTGTCGCTCCCAAAGGTTATGATAATGCAGCTGTTATGAGTAGTATACATGGAGAAGTGCAAGCTATTATTAAAGCAAAAAATAACAAAGCAATTTTTGTGGGCTGCAAAGATCATTCAATTAATTTATACGGCCAACACTCGTCAGTGGAAGCCATTTTTACATGTTTTTCTGCTTCGACTAGCCGTTGGGAAGTACTTGCTAAACACAACAAAGCAACTGTTAAAATACTCTTAACAGCGCATTGGAGTGCTCATTATGCTGCAGTAAAAGTATTGGCCGAAAACTTTGATGGGATTGTGGCTGAAATTGAGAAGTTAAGTGATCAACAAGAAAATGTAGACACTAGAGGGGTTGCACAGAACCTTATCAATGCAGCATGTGATTTTTCGTTTCTTTGCTATCTTTTGTTTTGGAATGATATTCTAAGAGAAATAATATCTATGCTCAGATTGGATTGCAAAGCACGGGCTTGAATATTGATCAATTAGCTACAGAAATAGAGCCAATTCATAACGAAGTCTCATTGTAGAAGAGGCAATAGATCTTGCTGCGAAAAAATCGGAGGACTATGACATTCCAATGGAAAGCCGAATTCGTCATAAAAACGCAAAAAACGAACGGGTGGTGAGTTTGCACCTGATGTTGGACTGACACTGAGAGCCCAACTTAAAAAGGACATGTTGGAATGTCTTGACCGATTCAGTGTTGAACTCCGAACTAGACTGAAGTCAGTTCAAGATTTAGCTTCATTGTTCGAGGTTGTGCAGACAAACACTTAGCTTTTGGCGAACAGTGAAGAGTTAAAATTATCGGTATCAAAATTTACTGGTTTTTATGATGCGGTATTGGCAACAGAACTCCTCATAGAGATACAAAGGGTGAGGAGGCATTTAAAAGCGGCCAATGTTACAGTTTCTAACTGGGTATACCTAGACTTTTTGAAATTCATCGTAGAATGGGATTTTTTAGAATTTCTTCCGAATCTTACGGTCGCACTAAAGTTATTTATGACTATTTGCGTATTAGTGGCTTCGTGTGAGAGGAGTTTCAGCAAATTAAAATTAGTTAAAAATTACTTGGGGGCTTATAATAATAATGCTCATTTGTATTAATTAAAAAAAATTATAAATAACGTTTATCGGCTTTTTATTATTATTGACAGTTTTTATTTTTGGGGTGACACCACAATATCCGCCCCGGGTGCCACCCATGCTAGCTACGCCACTGCTCTATTCCCAATATATTTATAATAAAATTAATATATAAGCCTACAAAATACTATTATAATAAATTATAAGTTATTAAAGTCTCTGAGAATCCAAAGATATTATGCCAACTAGGGGGTTGCCAATTAAAACTGTAAATCAAGTTTCTTGTAAGAGTTTATGAATAATGCTGTTTTTAAAATTTTGAGGATTAAAATTATTACAGAAATCTAACTTGGGAAAAAATACCACAGATGAGACTGTAAATAATTCACACTACCGTTCTGAATTTAGATATTTAAATCGTAAAAATGGGACGCTATGGATGCTCTAAATCACTGGCATTTCATCTTTACTGCAACGAGTCAAGCTCATTAGTAAAATTGGGATTGCCGATCAATTTAGATGCTCTCCATTGTACAGAATAGAGACAGTTCAAACCATTTTTGTATATATGCTCCACTGCATAGAAGATGACATACTCTATGCACGGACGAATAAAAGGCTTGTTTATTGTATGAAGTTTTGGCCATTCAAAGCGTACGGCATCTCCAAAAAAGCCTGATTTCCACTTCATATTATTTTTAACTTCATCTTCTAATAATCTTAGATTTGAAATTTTCATAATTTTTGGAATCAAACTTCAATTAAAATGGATAACGCGTTGTTAGTGTTGAAAAATGCAACAATGCTAGCAACACTATATTCCAAAATCTAAAAGAAATTTATCAAATTTGACCTACTGTTATTATGCGTTCAGTTTTATTGCCCTTTCCCATCTTTCAGGACGTAATCAATAATCTTGGCTGGCTTTAACCCAAAATCCCTAAAAACACGTACATTACCACCGCAAGAGTCATGTTGTTTGACGAGCAAGGTCTTTAAAGGTTTTTAATATTTATGTGTTCTCTGACACATATTGTGAATCATTTTACACAATATTTTTAGCTTAAGAAAAATACCAAACCAAACCACAGCACTGCGCTGTATATGTTTTTATTCACAACTACTAAAGAATATATGCTTTCCATGTGTATGGCTTTCATTGTAATTTTATACATTCTCTCACTTGATGTATAATGTGACGCAATCGTTACATTCTATAACAGTTCTATAGTTCATTAAATATTTCCTTAGCAAAATAAAAATTTAACATTTGTTGGCATAGTAATATCAAAAATGTTAAAACAATACATATATTTTATAAAATAAAAAATTTAACATTTTCCGTTATGTCAATTGTTTTGTTTTTTTATGCTATCTATGATGTATTTCAATATGGTGATAAAAACTTTAGCAGGCAAACTGGAAATTAGTCCAATATTTTGCAGTCGTGGATAAAATAGCATCTTGTATTCGCATAGGATGATGACAATTCTTCACTCGGATGATTCCTTCCACTCGCTTCGCTCGTTCGGGGAAACTTCATCCTCGTGAAGAATTGCCATCATTCTAAACTCTAACAAGAATCTACTATTATTTTCTGAACGCGTATATAACCTGTCTATTAACTAAAAGTTTCACATGTCGTCCCTAACCAAAACATAAACTTCCAAAAAGTATTCCTTTTTTAGAACGAACACCCCATTTATCGTAGAAGTGTAAAAAAACCTTATTTAGATGTCGTTTGGTTTTCTGAGCACGAACCTAATCATACCTTGTACTAAAAACTCAACTTTTGCTCTGGACCATAAATCTATTAAAACTCTGTTTTGAGGATTTCTTATCGTGAAATTTGAAATTGTTTGCAGCTGATTGACTCAAACAGTAAGGTTATATATTCGTGTTCAGCAAGCAAAGATGCTTCAGCAAATTTTTTCAATTACATGATCTGATGAATTTTACAAGTGTTTCACATCGAAAAAAAACAATTCTTCAAAGTTGACGTGGTTGAATAGCAGCCGTTGATATTGGTCAGCCATTTTCAGCCAAAATATTAAAAAAAAAACTTTAGTTCGACTAAAGTTCCAATTTTGATCTCTTTTTCGAACAGTTTTTATTAAATTATTAAATTTTAATCACTGAAGTTTAAAAAAAAGATGAAAAATTAGAGTTTTTGTGGTACTAAAAATCTTTAAAATTAAATATCTCAAGAAAACGAAAAAACGCCTATTTGCAAATTTCATATATTTTAGAGGAAAGAACTATTTAAAAAAAAACAAAAATTAAAATTTAATTGTAGTTAAAAATTTTTGTTAATAGAAATTGTTCGGAAAAATTAGAATTCGTACTAAAAATCTTTAAAATCAAACATCTCAAGAAAACGGAAAAACAGCTCTTTGTAAATTTGACATATTTTAGAATAAGGATAGAAATATTTTTAAAAACAAGTTAAAATTCAATTGACCTTTTATTAATTTTGATTTTAATTTTATGTTTTTTTAATATTTTAATTTTAAAATTCATTAAAAAGTAGTTTAATTAACTTTTTCTAAAGATTAACTGATCACCTATCAAACAAAAAAACTTTGTTAAAATCGGTAAAGCCATTCTTGACCATTTTAATTTCAAAGTTACTTCGAATTGGCAAAATTTTCATTTTTCATACATGTTTTCATACATGCTCACACTATACACTTTAAAAAAATTATAAAATCTACTTATATGCCAAGTTTCAGGAAAATCAAAAAAGTCATGTTCAAATTTCGACTTTTCCACCTGTGTAGATCACGGTATGATAGCACAAAAAATAAATTTAAGGTCATAGTACTTAAAAAGCCATCTGAAGATGAAATTTCTAGTGAAACAGATCATTTCCCAAAACAGAAATGTTTCATTAAAAAAGCTATGTTTTATTCAAATTTCATAACACAAAGATGGTTTATTAGAAATAAATTATTTAGTAAAAGTAAATAAGGTCGAAATTCGTACCTCAGCAATATTCAAATAAATTATGCAAACAACAGCAATTTTCAACCAACTAAGAATAACAAAAATAATAGTAAAATAGTACGAAATAATAGGTATGATATATGAAAACGTAAGCTATAATACTTATGATACAAATTAAAATAATAAAGTTAAAAAAATGCTACAACTTTTAAATCCATATGAAACATAAAGCATAGAAGAAATATACAAAAGTCATACAGTACGTAATACCTTTAGAAGTTAATATCAGCCCTACACATCAGACTACACAGCATAAAAAAACATAAAATAAAAAACCAATTTTAGGAAAAGATAGATCAAGATATAATTACTCAGTCTTCTTGGCATGCGTCTCTGTTGCTAGTGCCCAAGAGATCAAACCTAAACGAAGAAAAGTGATGGCGAGCTATCTTAGATTATAGTAAATTATATTAAAAAAACAGAAATGACGCATTCCTTCTTCCACGAATTAAAGGCATTTAAGACCAACTAGGCAATTCTGTTTGTTTGTTCAAAATAGATAATCTCCGAAAAGTTTTTCACTGATTCTTTTGAAATTTTTTATTTATAACAGATTTTCCGGGGTGGCTTCAATCTACAAAAGTTTAAATAAAGCATCCATCATCACCTCAAAACCAAGCAGATACACAGAAGGCGAGGAAGACGCTGGGGTTAGAGGTCTACCAACAACCAGATCCTAAATTCAAAGTTAGTACATTATCAATGTAAATAAACGTTTTATAAACAAAAAAGTATGCAACATTTTTTGACAAAGCAAACAGACGAACATATTTTTTTTGCTTATGTAGGACAGTTATGACCGAAAACGTCGAGAACGTCAAAAATGAAAGAAGTGAATACAAGATTTTGAGAATTTTCTCATGATTTTCTAATTATATTTTTTTAATAAAGAGTGTTGTGTAATAGGCATTATACTATGTGTCACAATAACATATAGATAGATACCTTTTAAGGCACAGGTCCCACAGCAACATGCATTCTGAGATAGTTGATTGTTTATTGTTGTTAATGGACGCTTTTTTTAAATATTTGTAGAATGTAGTTACTCGTGATTACCTTTGCGGGCTGTCGGTCTTTCAAACTGAAATAAAATTGTGGAAGTAATTGTAGAAAGTCATAAACAAATAACTTAATTTCTCAGATATTGGATCAAAGTCAAAAATAGTAATCAAACACACGATTCACTGGTGTTTATTCAGCTGTATTATATAATTCAATTAAATCGAACGCACAATTTAAATAATGTTCTATATTTTTTGAAATATTGTACACCATTGTATTTCTTGTAAATTATATTTAATATAACTTGAATTATTGTGATTTCTATTTAAATATTTCTTAATAATTGTTAAATTAACTAGTTAACGCTGTTGTACCTACCCAAAGGCTCGGTTTTGCACCCCATGTTTTTTTTTTAATTTATATCAACGAAATTTTGAAAAACGCCAGTAACCCAATAAATAGTTTTGCAGATGATAGACCCTGCACAAGTCGTTTGTCCCCTATTTTTAAATAGTAAAATACCCGAACGATAAAATCTACCCAGAGAGACGCTGCCATAAATGTTAACGAGGTCCTAGAAAAAGTCGCAATGAAAGTGACAAAAGTTTTGTGAATTATAACTACACCAAAACACAGGTATTGATTGTTTCCAGAGCAAAGACCGAATTCCTCAATGATATTTCAAGTAGTATGTGTGACGAGTAATGTATGTGAAAGAATTCGTTTATTGCGAGTCACAATTTCTAATAACTTACTCTGGAACCATCAAACACCTTAGAACGTATGTTGTTGTGATACCTTGGTCTTAAAAGGTTTTTATATGGATGGGATTTTTGTGAACAATTAAGCTTAAGTACATAATTGTTATTAAGTATCAATAAGTTATTGTGACACATGTTGTAATTCCTACTACACAACACATTTGAATAGAAAAAAACAATGGCGATGGCAAAAAGCGCGTTAAGAAAACTCGGTCTCCTCAATAGATGAAAAAAAATATTTTAGTCTGAATCAATTACTCCACATTTATAACTCCTGTATTTGTACCTGCATGGAGTATTGTTGTCAAGTTTGGACCACTCATCTGTTTCCATCCTGGCTCTTTTGGCCTCAAAAGCGTGCTATACAAAAATTTGACATCAAATTCCCTACAACTTCGTCGCAGTCATAATGACAAAATACAAATACATCTTTGTCGGTACATCGTATAAATGGAATGATTTGCCCAAATCAATAATCTCGAGTGACTTCAATCTACAAACAAAAAATGCGTCCATCAACACCTCAGAACTTATGATGTTGTAGGACCTGGGTCTTATATGTTTTCTGTGTGTTGTTGTGTACACATATTGTAATTGCGAATATATTAGGCATTACACAATACTTTTTAATAAAAAAAAACAAATAGTAAACGTAAGTAGTATTTCAAATAAGCTTTTTTCCTCGACAAATTTTGCACTTTTGCTTACCAGCAGGAAAGTATTCCATTTTTAAAAGTTGAATCTGATTATCCACTTCTATATGTAGTTACGATTTACGATTACACTTGCCGTACTAAGAATTACTGAATAACACAGGATAAAAGAGTATTCTTTGAAATAAATATTATTTTTTAGTGGATAATTTTTTATGATTATAATCAACAAAAAAGAATGTATGTATTGGTAGATAATAAATTATTTTAAGGAATTGCTTCTTAAAAAGCATCCATACTTTGTATGACTTGTTTCGTGCTTACTACGCTTAGTGGGACTGGACTGTTTTCCTTGATTATAAAAATATATAAACACACAGTGGTAATATATATATATATATATATATATATATATATATATATATATATATATATATATATATATATATATATATATATATATATATATATATATATATATATATATATATATATATATATATACATATATATATATACATATATATATATATATATATATATATATATATATATATATATATATATATATATATATATATATATATATATATATATATATATATATATATATATATATATATATATATATATATATATATAAAATTTATACATTTATCGTTTTAAAAACCGGTTGTTTTGCGTCATTTCACGTATATATTTAAGCTATTACAAAGCACCTACATTATACAATACCAAAAAACTTCGCATGTTTTATACAATATCAATAATCACACAGATTCGTTGTAGGTACAAAAGTAACGTATATAATTCCGTACATGTGTATTAAAAGTAGAATTCCTATTATTAAACACTAATTAATTAGGAGAATGTTTGAACATTTTCGGACGGATTCAAAACGGACAATTATAAAAAAATTAAATACGTAACATAATTAGTGAAATAATATTTTTGATTTTTCATAGTATTATATATGTAAATTATAATCATCTGCTAATCTATGGTCCATCTTACAAAAATATTATAGCTCATGAACAAACAATTCCAGTAACCAAAAAATCCATAACTACTTAATCCGTAGTGTAAATTATTTCTATACTGATTGTTTTCGCATAAATTGATACATAGTAATAAATATGTTGAATAATAAATGCACGTATACCAATTTTATTATTTTACGCTACAACCTTCGACTAGGACTTTCGACTTTAGCGAAAAATAGAATAATCGATAAATTCCTTTTACGCTTAAGGTTTGAAAAATAACCGATAGAAAAGCATTTACTTTGAAATTTCACATGATGATCTTAACTTCAAAGAATAAATTGTAGCAAATTAACTGAAAACTGTTAAAGCTTTTCATCTATCAAACATAATATGAAGCAATCGATGACAATGCTAGATGACCTTAAAAACACGAAACAACCATTAGGAAAAAATATTAACTTGACATTAATAATTAACTTTAATGACCGACCTACAAGTACAAAATTTTATATTTTACCTGTTTCTTTTCCAAATCAAAAACAAAACCAAACACTAGTTCGCCTCTAACCTACATTCACTATTTATTTTATAATTTCGACGACTTGTGTTGTTTTGGTTTTTAGTTTTTTCGGTTGATTAAGTAATTACTGTTGTAGTTATTGTTGTAAGAAGTTTTCTTTTAATTATTATCCAATAAAATCTTGCTATTCTTTCACACACAATTAACAATTTTCTTTATAAATATATACATATATTTCTTCACTTTACACACACATTTGATCAAAAATTTTAAGCCAACTTTTTATGGTTTTCTCTGAAAGCTTTTTTAATTTAAAAGTATGAGTAAAATACTTTAAAAACTTTAAAATAATAATAATATCTAAAACACTATTATAGAAGGACCACACTTATAATATCGTCAGAAATTGAGCACGTTATTAATTAAAATAAGAAAGAACACATTTTAATTGTTTTATATAAAATTTATTGAGTTAAACTGAACACCGACGAATTTCAGTAAAATATTAATTAATTAAAACCTACAGAATAATAAAAACTATTAAAACTTAAAACTTGATTATATGCTAATTATTTTTGTAATTTTCACTAATAAAAGCTTAGATGTTTTATAAAATATATAAATATACAAAGTATACCCTCTGGGCTGAATCGAACTATCCCAGGTCTTATTCAAAATTAAGCGAATCAGGGAAAATATATTGAAAGTTTATAAACCGAGGAAAAAACGAAAAAAGCTTCCCAAAAACTGTAAAAATGTAAAAACAACTGTCATGCGTAGAGAAAATAAAATCTTTCCCTTAAAATGTTTAGGTATTATTTCTTGTCATATTTTTACTTCAGTGTTTTGTATAGTCGGAATAGTAAGGTTTTATATTTAACAATATTTATGTTATATTATTGGGAATGCTAAGACAAAAAAGCATTAATCAAAACAGGATGATAGAAAAACTACACAAACAAAATTTAAAGAACATCGGGCAAAAAAAAATCCAAATCATGTAGTAAGTGTTTCTAAATTCGTACTTATTCGCTAAGGTTGCGTTCATTTGCCTTTTCATCAAGACCATGTTGAAAAATGTTGTATGGTAAAAAATGTTAATATTTGAAATCACGTCTCAATCATATTTTTTACCCCGTTTTACACGTCAATTGGTTTGTGCAAGCAGAAAGATTCCTTTTTCCGTACATCGTACAAATATAAATATTTGCCTGAATCCATAGTCTCGGGGGCGTTCAATCCACAAATGTTTAAAAAAAAGCGTCCATCAACACCTCAGAACGCATGTTGCTGTGGGACTTAGCTCTTAAAAGGCATTTACGTGTTGTTGTGGCGGCACATATTGTAATTCCTATAATTCAACACTTTTTATTAAAAAAAAATATATTATGTCAAGTCAATGAGATGAAATATGTAACGTTATTTTACAAATCTCACACCGAATCTCCAATTTGCTTTTCAAAATAAGGATGTTTCTTTTGATCCACAGCAATGGCACATATTTGCCACATTTTTATTTCGAAATTAAACGAATTGCACGTGCTTCTCCATCGAACGATTGTCGGTAATCGAATACAAGATCTTTCAGCACTTTTGTACCAATATTTTGGCATGTAATTACTTTTAAAATATTTTAAAATCTTAATGACGTGCAAGATGTAAATTTATTAAAAAAACGATATAATACAACAGTTCTGTTAGATAGCAAATAAGTAACGTTGCAATATTTAAAATAAGAATTTCTTTTAAACACTGTTTTTAACAGTGTTTAAAACCAACCAACGCTCTAGAAGGGAGTGGTGGGTAGGGGCAGGGCCGGATAAACCAAGGGTGCAATAGAGCGACCGCACCAGGCGCCAAAACAAAAATCACCAAAATTGAGTTTTGTTTTAAATTCGATTACTTTTTCGTTTTAATTTTTAATGAATTTTGAAGCAAATTAAATTTTTTTTTCTATTTTGCGTCTAAAATAAAGTCATTTTGATACCCAAGTGCGTATCGAAATGGCTTTCATTACGATACGCAAAGTTTTGTCTTTCAAGGTTGGTCATATTGGTCATACAAACGTCAGTGAACATTTAAACGAATAATTATGTGAATAAAATTAATAAGAATATCTAAATTAGTGTTAAATATTTTAATTAATTAAAATAATCAGTAATAATAACAAAATTTCAAATTCACTTTTTTTAATAAAATACACATTTTTTTAAATTTCAAGACAAAAAAAGCAAAATAGAAAAAATAGTATAAAAAACTCGTTTCATAAGACGTTTCATCGCACTTATCCTTTAGAAAACTCCCCGCTGCGCGGGTCGTTTTCTAAACAGATTGTGTGCGATAAAATCGTCGATTATGAAACTAGTTTCTCAATATACTATTATCTTTATGAAAAGCAAAAATAATATATTTTTGTATCAAAATTTGTTTTTTAGTTCTAATTTTTGATCTACGGACGTGACATCCTAGCGTACTCGTGTCGCTGCTATTGACATACGCTTTAACGTGATATATTAGATGTCACAGGCAATAGCAGTGAGATATTACCAGCGAAGGTAATATCCTACGGGAGCTGGCGAATGAACTCTATTCACTCAGGGGCTGTACCTAAATTACGTAACGCATTAAGGGGAGGGGGTGCTCTTTAATTTTGTGACACTTTGTTAAGAGCGGGGGGGGAGGGCGTCAATACATGTCATGTCACTTACAATATTTATTTAGTTTGATTAAAATTCGATCAATAAAATCATCTTCCAACCATTATTAGGGAAAGGATTCTGAAATATTATTTCATGCTTTTACACTAATTTTACACATCCTTTTTTTTATTTTGTATGTTATTTTTAAAATGTTTATATAATAATACGGCGAAAGAAACCCGGTACAAGCGAAACTGAAGGCCCTTCATATTTGACATTTAGAAACCTTCATAAAATTTGGTAATGTGTCATGTAGGGTAGGGATGGGAGTTTTAAAAATGTGACAATTTGTAACATAGGGCAGGGGGGGTCCGAAATTATGAAGTTTTGCGTTACGTAATTTAGGGACAGCCCTTGACAACAGAACTCTCAATTTCATATGCAGTTTTCATTTTTATATTTAACTATATGTGGGCTTTAATTATTAAGGAAGACAATTGTTTACATAACTAAGAAGTATGTTCGACCCAAGTACGGGAACCCAATTTTAATTTTACGTCTGCAAATTATTTTTATAAAATCTTTGTCTAAAACCTCTTATATACATTTTATTTCCTACATCTTTTCTTTTGATGATTGGTCAATGTTTTTCTATTGATTTCATTATATGCAATATAGGTTTTATTGTTTAGCTATCCATATCTTAAAAATCAAAAATATGGAGGGGCTGAAGTCTCACAGCTCTGAGATATCAAGACTTCGGTCTGGGTTAAGGATTTTGATATAGTTCTCGGCAAAAAACTTTTATGAGGACATGGTTTTTAGTTTTGGGCAGCGATGCATATCAAACAAAGCTTTTTGTTAAAGTACATGTATTTTTTATCTCTGCTTAAATAAATATTACAAAACTAACACCTAAAAATATTTCAAAAATTATTACAAAATCAAAGATTAAAACTTTTTTCAAAAACTCTAAAAATATTGCCTACGTTATGACGTATCAAAAACTGTTACTTGTTCCAAAATGTTAAAAATTATAATAAAATCAAAAATTTAAAATTATTCAAAATTCTAAAAATATTCCAAAAATTCTTACAAAATCAAAAATTGAAACTTTTTTCAAAATTCTAAAAATATATATAAAATTCAAAAATTCTATTTTTTTCAAAATTCTAAAAATATTCCAAAAATTAGAATAAAATCAAAAATTTAAACTTTTTCTTAGTTTTAATAATATTCCAAAAATTCTTAAAAATTCAAAAGTTTAAACTTTTTCCAAAATTCTAAAAGTATTGCAAAAATTATAACAATATCAAAAATTGAAACGTTTTCCAAAATTATAAAAATTATAATAAAATCAAAAGTTTGAAATTTTTCAAAATTCTAAAAATATTCCAAAAATTCTTACAAAATCAAAAATTGAAACTTTTCCAAAATTCCAAAAATATTTCAAAAACTATAACAAATACAAAAATTTCCATGTTAATTACGTAAACAAACAGCAAAATTTTTTATTCCAAAAACTTATCTAAAAAAGTAAATGAATTCATTTTTTGACACATTAGACAATATTTTTTTGACAATCTCAAAATGTTATAAAATTCTCAATAATAACAATTTCATGTTCATTAACATTTCATTTCATACAAATAACTAATTTTATTTTTTTCTAAGAAAATAAATGAAAATCATTCTTTTGACACACTTGACATTATTTTTTTGACTAACTTATAATTCTCAATAATAATAAAAAAATTTCATGTCAAACAAATAATTAATTTTATTTTTTTCCAAAAACGTGGGATAAAAAAATAAAAAAAAAGCTTTCTTTTGACACACTTGACAACAATTTTTTGACAAACTTATAATGCCATAATTCTCAATAATAATAATAAAATTGCATATCAAACAAATAATTAATTTTATTTTTTTCCAAAAAATTGGGTAAAAAATAAACAAAAATATTTCTTTTGACACACTTGACAACATTTTTTTGACAAACTTATAATGCCATAATTCTCAATAATAATAATAAAATTTCATGTCATACAAATAACTAATTATTTTTTCCAAAAAATTGGATAAAAAAATAAATAAAAATGTTTCTTTTGACACACTTGACAACATTTTTTTGACAAACTTATAATGCGATAATCTAGATTTTGGTCTCACATACCGTATAATCCCAACCATCAAGATTTCTCCAAATTCAATGTTCCTACTCGTAAGCACTTAAAATGAACGTTTTTTAATCAAAAAATATGCAAATTTCCTTGTTTTGACAGCGGTCCAGCGGTTTTCTAGATTTCGTAGGTTGTGACAGCCGGCCGGCCGACAGACAGACATACATTTTTTTTGTTGCTTTTTTTAGAATCAGTAGGTCCTAAAATGTCGAGAAATGCCAAAAAAGTGGGGGCAAGAATTTCACTTTTAGCTCATTAATGTAATACTTAGGTCTTTCAGACCGAAGTAATATGATAAAAAGGAAATTCGTAAACATTTCGTTGATTTTATTCCATGAATACATTGTTAATTGAGCTTAATGAATTGAAATTCTCATTGACTAACATAAGAAACCCAAGGTTTGATAACGGAACCTGCATGAAGGGAAAAAATGCTGCTACTATGTGCTGCTCATTCTTTAAATTTTGTTATAAAGGGTGCGACGTCATCTTCTGGAGAAACTCTTAACTTTTTTCAAGTATATTCAATTTTTCCAACTATACACATATTTTTTCAAATCAGTATGTTCTTTTTAAGCAGCAAATGAAAATCCTAGCTTAAAGCTAGCTTATGAAGCTTGTTGGGAGAACCGAAAATCGGCTACAAAGATGCTTTTAATATATTTGCAGTTTAATTTTGTGAAACGATCTTCTTTCCAAAATTAATGTTGTTTCTATAATGATGCAAAGCCTGAACTTGAATGTAATTGAATGTATTTCTTTGCATTAAAATGGCGAATAAACATTTTAGAGAAGTAATTATAATTGCGAAAAGCGTCTAAATCAAATACGAATTCGTCGTACAGCAAAGATTTTCAATATCAATCACAAGATAATATAATATTAGATCCTCCACAAAATTTCTTTTTCTTCTAATTGATTCTGCTATTAATTCTTTAGAAAAACAATTTATTCCTATGAATGAGGACAATGATAGATCTAGCTTTTTATATAATACATTTTAATTAAAAAAGTCCAAGCGGCAGGTATATCCGCTAGAAATAGGTAGATTTCGGGACCAGACAGTTTGTTGTACAAATAGAATTGGATGTGTCAGATTAGTTTAAATAAAAAATTTTAGTAGAAACAGAATTATCCAAAAAATTTATCAAACCAAATTAAACTAAAGCCATTATAGGAAACTACTTTATCAATGCAATTTCGGAACAGTTTTGTTTAATTTGGTTAAAACCTCTTTTAATAACATATTAAATCCACAAAAGGGCAAATTAACGTTCTCTCTTGACGTCACACGGACAAAAACACCACTTATAATTTATAATCAAAAATTATCAAACTACTTTTACTTCTCAAAAAATACAAATATCTATCCATTTAGCAAAACTTTTGTAAATGTGCAATCAATATATATTTATTGCAACTAACATTTCCAAATTTTCTCAATTTCCAAAGAAAATATTCCTTAATTCAAAAGAATAATGACTCAACTATGTTTTTTTTATTTAAATTTTTGCAAAAAAAAAAAAACTCAAATAAATGAAATAGAAACATATAATAGTATATTTTCCTACAAGAGATGAAAACATTGTTTTTTTCGTGAGCAAACATTTGTTCACGAGACGCGCTAGCGTCGAGTGAGATATGTTTACGAACGAAAAACGTTTTTATCTCGCGTAGGAAATGCAATTTTTTCTATGATATAATACATATAATCGATATTTACTCTAAATTATAAAATTAGAAATCGACAACAAAACATTCAAAATTCATATTCTACTTTTTCATGGTTACGTTGTTTAAAATACTTTGAAAAATTATATGAAAAACCATAGCAACTATAATTTGTTATTCTATTTCACTAGTGAATTGACTTTTCGCATAGAAAAAACAATTTTTTTGATATTTCTTACGGGATTTGTTGTTGTAAATGTATGGCGTGAGAGTGGCATGCATTAGGTTAGTATAACGCTGATTGAATAGGAACCTCTTAGGCTTGAAATCTGAAAGTTTTTGAGGTAATAAATCAAAGATGTATTTAAAAGAAAGTAGGAGTTTTAACAACATAAACCCAAAAATGATGAAAACATGGCCGTTTGCGTTTGTATTCGTTTCAACAGACCTAGGGACCGTTTCAATAGACCTCTCAACCTCTGGACTTGTATCATTTTTTTTAATTATGGAAAGATTTTAATTTGTCTATATGTGCAAAAGTTTTCATATGTGAGTTTAGTCATTTTCATCTAGATCAAGGACAACAAAGTTTATTTAATTTTTAAAACAGCTGATTTTTAAGGAACGTTAAAGGCCATGGTTGTCATTTGGATAAAAAAGACAAAATAAGGTTTATATATTCAATATTTATAAATTTTATTTTTACATTATGATTCAAACGGTCGTAATAACGCCTTCAATTATTCGACATTTAAGGCTCTAGCTGCTTAAATGGTACCCGGATATGGCTAGTTTGCGAACTTGTCGAAGAGATTATTTGCCGCAACATACAGATAATTTTTTTTGGTGTAGGTCAAAAACTTCGACCATGAGAGTGCCGCTAAATTCCGTTATACCTCATGTCTTTATATATATATAAATATATATATATATATATATATATATATATATATATATATATATATATATATATATATATATATATATATATGTGTTTATAAATATATATATATATATATATATATATATATATATATATATATATATATATATATATATATATATATATATATATATATATATATATATACCCAGCCAGCACACTTAGTGAAATTTAGGTGAACCATTTTGGGATTTGGTTAAATTGAAGTAAAAGTTTGGTTAAATATGTAGAAAAAGGTAATAAATGACTGTTTCAGCTAATTAGTGTACATGTATTTCTAGTCGAAAATTATAGTTAATATGTTTTTGGTGTAAAAAAATAAGTTAATAAGTAAGTTTAACATATTAAGTATACAAATTTAAGTAAAAAAAATCATGTAATACAGACAGTACATGTATTTCATGTATTAAGTGAAAATTTAAGTTGCAAAAGTGTATCTAATACATGTATTTAACTTATTACCTGTTGTTTAGCTAGCGGTAATTTAGCTGACATTGCAACAGTTATTTCATGAAATAAGTTAATTAGCCTAAAATTAACATAACTATGGAACATTGAAACTTTAAAAAAATTCTCAGATTGCTGTTAAGTTAAATAGTTCGAGTTTTACATGTAATATGTTAACTAAGTTTTTGCTGTCTTTTTCATATAATACATATAATAAGTATATGTGTTTATAAGTATCCATAAAGATTTATAGCAAATCTCGTTTTCCGATGACAATTATTATTAGTGCGCAGTATATTGATCAAATCGCTCGGATACAGTCTTTATTATATATTTCTCTCACTAACGTTCTTTTAAATAGTAAAAAATGCCCCTGAAAAAGAAAGTTAAGAAAAACGGTCGATACTACATAATGCGGCGGAAGAGAGCGGCCGAATTCGAAGCACGATTTGATGCATCAAATGTGTCAACGGATGAAGAAATGGATCGGCCACCGCCACAACAACTAAATGCCATTTTGGAAAATAATTTGCCAGCAGAAAATGCTATGATCGAAATCTCCGTTAGTGTTACTTGTGATGAAAATGTAGAGTGTGACGATGATATGCCAGATGATTGTACATCCCAAGTTGGTGAAAATGCTGAATTTTTATTATCAGAAGCAGATATTGCTGAGGAATTGATGCGCGAACACCTGGAATATGAGCATAACGCGCAAACTAAAATAGATCTGTTGAACGAACTAAGGCAATGGGCTTTGCAAAACAAGATTTCATTAACAGCGTTGTTATATTTTTTTTTAAAAGAATATTAAATTAAAAATATCACATTTATCGTGACTCAGTTTGAAATGAATCATCTTTAGAGGAGCTTTTAAAACAGTTTATTGAGCAATTCAACATTTATTTGTTATTCTTGTTTACTATTCTTTTTTTATTATTTTTTATTTTTTATTATTTACGAATTTCGAAAGCTATGCTTTCATCACCTATAGTAAATAAAAACTAAATTTTAAAGTAAGATACATTCCATTATATACATATTGGTGGTTTAATAAAACCCCATTTTAAAAAATTAATAATCTAACTACTAAAAAATATAAAATATAAAGCAAAAAGAACGGATCTAATAAAACAATAAAATAATTAAACCATTAGAGAAAATTAAAAAAAATAAAAAAAATGAATTTGACAAAAGAAGTGAACCTAAATAATAACAGTTTTATGGTATGTCCGAAATGGGTGGATATCCTTCAGTCATAAATATAGTTTAGGTGATTTGTTTATTATAATGTTCGGCGGTCTTTTAATTATTAGGTTAAATAAATTAGATTTTATGTTTCCTTCTTTATTGTTCATCAGGATACCGGGGTTTAATTGATTTTCTTTTTCAATGAAAAAAATTCGTACGCTTCTAGGTGTTTTAGATTATTAATCTCTTTTATGAGCTCTAAATTTGATGGTGACGTGTTGTTGAGCGGCATGTGAGCGGCAACGTTAGAATTCTCAGCCCTTTTGTATTTTTTTCTGTAAGGTGTTCTTTCTGGCGTTGTCCCATTTTGCGTTGAGAAAGACCTACATAAAATTTTTCACAGTCGTTGCAGGATATTTTATACATACCTGGTTTCTGATTTGGCTCAGTTTTGATTTTTGGTTTATAGCTTACATTTCGAAGCTTACACACCACGGACACACCATAAAACTGTTATTATTTCGGTTTACTTCTTTTGTCAAATTCATTTTTTTTTTATTTTCTCTAATGGTTTAATTGTTTTATTATACAGTTTGTTACATGTTTTATTCCAACGTAGAACATACTGTTTTCTAAAACCTCTTGGAATATTCTTTTTGGCAGAACTATTGATAGCACCAATAAACCGCTGATAATCAGATTGATTGCATGGAATAAATTGTACAATATTTTGGTAACGGAACCGTAGGCCAAACTTGATTAGGTTGTTTATAAACATTACTGATTAAAGTTCCTTCGAAGTCAATCACTATTATCTCCACATCATTAGAAGCAGACTTACAAACAATTTTACATTTGCTCAACAAATCATTTTTCCCATAACTTGCGATTCCATAAGTCTTACAATATATCGCATCAACCAATGAAAAATCAAATATACGACCACGATACATTAAACTTTCATATGATGGTGTATGTGTTTCTTGTAACAAATGTACTTGAACTTGTTCATCGTGCAATAAGCGGCCTAAATAATCAGATTTAGGTTGAGAAATACTTTCAATATTCAGTTGACAAATCTTGAACGAGTTTCCCAATTTGTAGAACGGTTGGTGTGAACTTGTAGTTGAATACATTTCTTATTTCTACACTCAGAAAAAAAAACGATGCGTTTGTTACTTATGCGCTATAGTAACTCCAAAATTGTAAACACAACGTACGTTTTTCTAAAATTTACTAGTGCAAAGTATTGATAATTTAAGTAATATTATCCTGTGCCACGTTAATAAAGCAAAATTGGAATTGTAAAATTTTGGAAAATAAATTTACTACTGAAACAGTAAATTTTGAAAGATGAAAACAAAGTTACCTAATGGTCGTTACATTTACTTAACAATTTTGTAGAACATAACCGTCGAAAAATGCTAAATTTACATGGCAAATAGTGCTAATAGTTATTTGTTTAACTAGGCAGCAAAGTAGTAGATTGACTGCCGCGGCTGATAGTTCATAGCCGAGCGAGCGAGGCTAGGAATTCAGCCAAGGCAGTCAATCTACCTTGCTGCCGAGTTGAACATATAATTTTTTCTCCGATTAATTACAATGATATGTAATTTAATAATTATTACTTTAAAAATAAAGCAAAATTTTAAAAATGAAAAAAAAAATCGATTAAAAAAATTTTTTTTTTAATCGCAATATCTGTTTATTTCTATGAAGTCTAATTATTTTGCTGCCTAGGCAGCAAAGTACTTGCTTTGCTGCCTAGACAGGAAAAGTGCCACTTTGCTGACTGAAATAAGTCTGCAAAATTTATATTTGCTGTCTATCGGAGAAAAACATACTTATACACACGCGTATATATAATCCACTATTTACCCAAAGAGATTAACTTAAGTATGCTGAAAATTGCTTATATGATACGTACTTTTTACTAAGACATCTTTAAATTTACGTTTTCATAGTTTGAAAATTACGTATGACTTCGAGTATTAAAGTCATATAAAACGTAAATTTTAGTTAAAATAATAGTAAAATTTACATATGTATAGCTGTCAATTTATGCAGCACATGTTCTTACGTTTTGGCGTGGCGTTTTATTTGTTTACTAATTTTGAGAGATATATGTATTTCTTTTTTTTTATTGTATTTTATGTTTTGCTCTATAGCTAAAAATCTAGATTCAAAAAAATCTTTTTAGGGTGAAAACTCACTTTTTTTGACCAAATAAAACACGTAATGTCAAATAAAAAAATTGATCTGAGAGCAAAAAATGTCAGAACAATGTTTTGGCAAAAAGAATTTGACATATATATAATTGTTATTTCTGTGTTACCTTAGTTACATTATTATTATTGTCGGAATAAATTTGAAATGTTTAGGTCTATATAATTTTAAAATAACTACAGTATCGATAAATTGAAATGCTGTGAAATTGAATTTTTATGAATAAAAAGGAATCATTTTTATGTTATTTTAAAAAAATAATAAAAATGTAATAAAAATAAATAGTGGTCAGTCTGTGAATCGATCCCTCGAACGTCCTAAACTTAAGCATCAACATAATATTCATAAATAAATTGATGTAAATAATTATTTAGATAGACGAATGGTTAATGCTGCTGCCTTATACACAGAGGTCTGGGGATCGAATGCGGGTTAAGTCCAAAATAAATATTAATAATAAATAGCATTATATCTTTACAGGGCCCTTCTTAACCGCTGTTAATCCATTGCCGTGTATAAAATTCTCTCACCCTGAATTGATAAAAAAACGATTAATAATTGCAAAAAAACTAAATTTTTTCATTTTTTTGGTGAGACAAGATGGTAGCATAATAGTAGCATAACAGCGCAAAATGTTTTACATGCTTTTAAGTAGATTTTACTTAGTCAATTTTGTTTAGTTTACTTATGCCTCCGCTGGCTCAATTCGTACGTCATTTTCAGTTAAATTTACATATGCTTTACGTTAAATAAGCTATCTTTTTTTTCTGAGTGATAGCTGTGTTGCAGCAATCAGTTGTCGATAATAACACTTGTGAGGGCCAAAACAGAGTTTTGACATCGACTTCCTCAATTTGCTTTAGATTTTAAGGTAAAAATAATAACGAATTTTTATTTAAATTTTCATTAGAGAAAAAATTTTTACGACTTTTGTATTTAACAGCTAAAGCAAACTCAAAAAAGAATGTTGTAATGATACTTTTGTTTCGTTTCGTCATAAAAAATGTGAGGGTTAAGTTAATATATTCTTTAATACAAATTTGGAAAGTTTTTCGATGTAATCTTCTTATATATTATAGACTGAGAGCCCGCGACGGCCAGACCTTCGTTATTTTATAAAAGCTGAAAGTTTCTCTGCGCATACCCCCTACTCAGGTAGGAACGATAAGCGACATGTGAAGTTTGGATCATAGTGGCTTTGGCAGGGAGCTGGTTCCAGAGGGGCCTCCAAAGTTTCGTGAAAGTATAAAAGCTAATTTTTTTATATATTACTCGGGATAGTATTAGAAGTCACGTCACCCAATGCCAGACACTTACTATCGTGGAAACCCCCTGCCAGACACCCTTAAACTTTAAAGTGTGATCACACTTTAAAGTGTGACCACTATGATCCAAACTTCATATGTCACTAATCGTTCATACCTGAGTAGGGGGTATGCGCAGAGAAACTTTCAGCTTTTATAAAATAACGAAGGTCTGGCCGTCGCGGGCTCTTAGTGTATAAGTTTATATATAAGACACCTTATTTTCAGAAAAAAAATTATTAATTATTTTTGGGATAATTTTTTTTTATAAATTATATGTGGTGATGATTTTAACCAAATAAACAAAAACTGCTGCAAAATTACCTAGATAGATCAAGTAGTTTTGGTAAATATGTATATGTATTTAATTTGTAATAAGTATAAAATTTGTTTGATAATTATGGTTCTATTTAATTTTTTTAAAGTGCGTTTAATAATGCTGTTTGTCATACGTGTTTTTATTTAAACTATAATCTGATGAATCCGATTTTACTGCTACACACACCTGCCTGATCCCAAAATCTACCTATTTCTTTTTTTCATAAAACGTATAGTTTTCAAGATATTTTGAAAAAGAACTTGTAAATTTTCGTAATTTACATAAAAAAATGACCAAAAAGTCCTATTTTTCTTCTTATGCTATAGAATAAAAAGAATAAAAAAATAATCGTGACAAAAAAAATCGACAAGCTCTGCGCTTTCTGCAATCTTTTTTTCGTTGGTTTCGGAGATGATGCTTGTGCGGAGTCTACATTAAAAGAGGCGTCAATGTCGATGACTCGAACAAATTTATTTGTTTTTGCAGATCCAAATCCCAAACTAAGGCCGCCCGGGGTGGTTGAAAAAGCTGGATGGAATTTTGTCATCTACGTCTAATAATTCAATTTTTTTAAATAATTTTTTTATATCCCGTTTTCTTTATATCTATAATTTTCATTACTTCTGCCTTCATGTTGTGATTTTTGTCCACGCTGCTTTGGCTGTCATTTTTTTGCAAAATAAAACTTTGTATCGTGCTGTCACATCTTTTATCACCTGATCTTTTGGCGCTTTGTTATCTGGAGTTTGGCTGTTGTTGAATAAAACTTAATGTTCCTTCAGAATCAATGTGAATTCGAGTTGTGGATATGCCTAGTGTTTCTTCTCGAGAAATATTTCTCGAGAATTTCTCGAGAAATTTAACAAAAATCTAATCTCGTATTTACTAAAAACAATCCAAACTATAAATTTTTGCGCAGTTCGAACAAAAGAGAACTAAAATTACGGTAAGGTATATTTATGGACCGCTGCTTTCTAAATAGTTTGACATTGTGTGTCAAATAATCAGAAGAAGATGCAAAATAATCAGAAAAACAAAGATTTTTCAAGAAACAACAGTTATTAAGATAATAAAAATATTTTACGTAACTAGCCGTTTTTTTAAGTTGTTCTTAAGAATTTAGCTTATTCGATGATATTTGGAAACATTTTACCAAAAATAATAAGAATGCATCAAACTGCTATATTTATGGTAAAACGATATTATGTAAAGGAAATTATGTAGGAAAATCAATTCAACAGTAACAAAAAGTTAAGCAGATTCCTAGACGAATGGACTAGCGTCAACAACTGGCGTTTTCGTTAATTCATTCGAGATAGAATATATAGTTATAATTTCGCACAAATTCTGTCAAAATTTTTAAAATTAGTACATTCAGAATATTCTGAATGAATTAACGAAAACGCCAAACAAAAGATTTATGGATTTCATTATGGAGGACAGATATACTATATAGTAATATCTCTGAATCGAATAATTTGGGCTTAATCCCTATAAATGTAAGTTGTTGGAAATTATTGTACTTATTATTTACAATTAAAAAAATTGTTTTATTTAATATGCATTGTGAAAAAATCAATGTAAAGATACATTGGTTTTTAATTTGACGTTATAAACGAAGAATTCTAAGAAAATATATTTCTCGAGATTTCTCGAGATTTCTCGAGAAACATATATTTCTCCTTTTCTTTCTCGAGAAATTTAAAAGTCGAGAAATCAGAAACACTAGATATGCCTTGTCCTCATAGCTACGGCATACACTTTCGGCATTGCTGTTACTGCCCATCTAAGAATATAAGAGGATATTGTTGAATAAAAATAAAGATGTTTATAAAATAATCATACTTACTGTAATTTTATTTATTTTTTAAATATTTTAAAAACAATCTGTTGCCAGAAACTAAAAACTTAAAATTCAACATTAGTTGTCACATAAAAGCATATGCTAATAGATTATTTTAGGTAATTAGAATATACTTTGAAGTGAAATTCTTAAATTTAATAGCAAAAGGTCCAAGTTGATTATTCACAATATTTGAAGAATATGCTTTTAGACCAAGATCATACTTCTAGCAAATACTTTTGCTTATTCTTAGTTCTTCTAGCGTTTGCTTAGTTTTTCTTCACTATACCCATTGTTTGGTTTATTCATTTTAGAACAAAATGGAATATTTTTATTTCATGTATTATGAAAACAGTATTTATGGATTTACACATAATTAACTCTTCTTATGGTGGCGATTGTTCACATATAGCTGTCATGCAAATTCTGACATAAAAAACGTTGAATGAAAATAATATTTTTCTATGATAGCACATGAAAAGGTTGTTTTTCCTCTAGTGTTAAAATAATAACAAATTGTAGTTTCTATGGTATTCTCATATAATTTTATAGTCTTTAAAACAAAGTTACCTACCATAAAAAATAGAATATGAATTTCGAATGTTATTTTGTCGATTTCTGATTTAATAATTTCTGATAAATATCTATATATATATATATTTACTATCATAGAAAAAAAATGTATTTCGCGAGATAAAAACATTTTACGTTCGTGAAATTGCCCCACTTGCTAACGCGTCTCGAGCACAAATTTTCGCTCACAAAAAAGCAACGTTTTCACATCTTATAGCAAGATGTACTATTTTTTTTTTTTTTTTTTTTTTTATTTGTTTTCCAAAAATTAAATTCATATGGAAAAACATTAGTTTTTATATTTCAAATACATAAAATAATAAAATACCTTAACTAAATTTTAAGATTTAAATTTTCAGTAATTATATATAATTAAATTGTTATTATTATTACCAATAAGTAAATATTTAAATTATTATTGTTATTTTATTTATTAATTATTTTATTTTTATTCATTTATATTTTTAATTTATCTTTTTGAATTTTTCGTTATTATTAATTTGTTTTAAATTACATTTCTTTGTCTTCTTTAATTTAATGGTTAGAAAACAACAATAATAAACAATGTATTAATAAAACGAGATATAGCTCTATATGACGTATATTTAATACGGAATATGGAGATGAAGTATAAAAATGTTTTAAAAATTTCAATAAATTTAAATTTCAATTTCAATATGAGAATGAAAAAAAACGGGATAAATTGTATTTAGTATAAAAAAAAAGTTACGAAAAGTTCATGTTGCGAAGGCAGAAATCCAAATATTATATGCATTGTCTTCGATAATATAAATTTATTCTAGATTGATTAATTTTTGATTTTTGATATATCATCTGATGATGTAATTACAACAGCTGTTTTATCGTTTTCGTTGATTCTAGCATATAAAGCCCCATGTCGATACCATGCATATGCAACTTTTTTATTTTTTTCCAATTCTTTCAGATCTTTCATGAGTTTTGCATTATATGGAGTGAAACGCTCTTGGATGTAGATCTTTTATTCAGAAGGTGATATATTTGGATACAGTTGTCCAATGAAAAGTGGTCCTAATTCTTTAACTTTGCTTAGAAATTGTTGCTTAATATCATATCTTGCAAACCTGGCGATTATGTAGAGATTCTTATTACTTGGATTGGATGCTGCAGAGACCGTTTTCTTGAATGAAGATTCGATATTGCATAGACCAAAATTATAAATTTTATCTATTTTAGCCATAACATCTCTAGATGAAAATGTTAATGAAGATGGAAGCCCATCATTGGGCTTTTTGCCGAAAGTAATTTAGTTCGATTTTCATGTGTGATTGATCTTTGGTTAGTTGTTTTACATTTTCTTCAATTGAAATAATTTTTTTTGTTGTGACTTCATTATCAGTTATGATTTTATTTACTGTTTCATTAATTTTGTTTATTTGTATTGAAAATGCATTAAGATTTGATACCAGGCCTGCCATTAGGTCTTTGTTAGACGGTTCTTCGATTTTAAGAAGATCTTCTAAGGTACCTTAGAAGATGATAAGGAATCTGTACGAGTTTTCACCATTTTATTATATTTAGTGCACTTTTTTATTTCACCAATCCAATAAAAAACAAAACTTAAGTTTATATATTTATAATTAGTTTGTTTTGATAAAAGAAAACACAATTTCAATTATTTCGTATTAATTTGTTTTATAACAATAATCACCAACCACGTTGTCACAATTCACAGTCACAAAAGTAAAACAATTAGGTTGCAGAATTCGAACAAATTTTTTTCTTATTATTTTATTATAGTCTTTTTGAGTAATATTGATCACTAATTTATTAATAAGAATACCAAAAGCATTTAATAAGATATAATACAACAATTAATTTATTTTATTTGTAGGACTTTATAGAGTTTTTTATTAAATTTATTTCATAGCACAACATTTCGACTTTACTACTCAAACGCCATATTGAACAATTAGAACATCCGGATTAATTAGAACATCAACTTGGCATTATTAACAATATCCCCCAAACAAAATAAAACATAAGATTTTGTTTCTGATGTTATTTGTGAACTTAACCTTATGAATTGTTGTTTTTAATCCATTCCTTCATTCGTGTCTAATAATTCGTGTTAATCACGATATGACATTCAAAAAATATTCAAAACTATATGGGTTACTATGACAACGTGTTGCTTTGATGAACTTTTTAAAACAATTTTAAGTTTCATGTGATCAACAGGTTTCCTTTGTAAATGAATAGCAAGTAAATGTTGACTTCCGATTATTGTTATATATTTCATTTTTAATTTAAATCGAATAGCGTTGTAAAATATTGTGTTTTCTTGTGCATCATGTAAATTGTTAATAGTTTTGAAAAATTTGGTTTTTATATTAAACCTTGTAAATTGTCATAAACTTTATTTATAAATATTCATTTTTTTTAAACTAACTTAAAATTTAAACGCTTGCCGAAAAGCAGTGTATTAATTTCGGAGCTCCTCCCTACGATCGCCACCAAACTATAGACTCAACACTTTGAGTGAAGTGAATAAAAACTAGAATAATCTTAAAGTATAAACTATTTAGCATTAGCATATTCCTTATTTCGAGTGAATAAGAATGTACTAATTTTTTTAGCATCTGCTAGAAAATTGTAGAATATACTGAAAATTATAAATGTCAAATTAAAACAAAACTAGACTAACCAAAACTAAAACTAAAATGTCGGACGAGAATACAAATTCCAACTTTTATAAAAGTAATTCAAGAAACTTTGTTAGTGTTATCAAAAAATTTCCTATAGTTTTAAGTAAGTCGAAACTACCAGAAATCAAAGACAAAAAAATGCAGCCATCCTTGAGGTTTGCAAGGAGTTGGAAGATCGGTTCCTAACAAAATTTACATCAGACCAATACAAAACAAATTAACAATATAAAAGCTGATGAAAAAAACAGATCTCACTCAAACTGGGAATCGGAGGATTGAGTTGAAGGATTGGGAGCAGGACGTTTTTACCATACTGCAAGGAGAGGAAAACCCAGTTTTTAAAAAATTGCCCGGTAAATCAATTTAATAAATATTATTGTTTTTTGTTATTATTTCTTTTATTATATTTCAGGAGCTTTATCTGTCGGAATCAGCGCTTCCACTATAAACAGCAGCAGCACACATTAAAATCAGGATAAATCAGTAGAAAAAAATAACCAAATAACATCAAACAAAATCTCTAACTGTACTCATTTTCATTTTGCCGACGAAGAAGTGAACACCAAAAACTTAACGCTACCCCAACTACAGAGAAACAGCTTGGAACAGCTAGCCACGTTTAAGAAAATGGGGGATCTAACTTCTACTTATTTGTGTCGTGAATTTAAGGAGCTGGAAAATTCAAATAACAATGAAAGTGTGGAATATTTAGAAAACGAAAGTGTGGAATATGGAGAATGAATGTATAATATATATGTGTTAAATTTTAATTTTCTGTTATTTATTTTGAAAAACTATTTTTATTGAATTATTATGAATTATTTTGTTATTTAATTTTTAGTTATTTGAATAATTGAAATTGAAGTATGAATTTATAATCAATATGTTTTTTTACTTTTGTTTGCGTATTTTATTCTTGATGTTGGTTGAGTCGATGAGCAATTTCATCCCTTAATCGTTGGCCTCTTACTTTGATAAAATTGTTGTCATCATCCTCGTTACTGTTTTGTTCCCCAACATCGGTAGGTAAATCATCGAAATACCATATATTTTCATCGTTGAAAACTTTTGATAAATTGTGCAGAACGGCACAGGCGATGATTACGGAAGGCCTTTTGTCGTGGGCAACTCGCAAAGTGTAACCAATAATGGGAAATCTTCTTTTCAGCTGGCCAAAACACCGTTCTATAACCACTCTGCCTCTCGTGTGTATTTTGTTGTAATTTTCTTCGTCTCTGCTAACCGGATTTTTATTTGGAGTTAGACACCAAGGGGAAATTCCATAACCCATGTCTGCCAAAACCAAAACATTATTCATGTTTTTTAATAATTTATAAACACATGACTGCTTCCATATCCTGGCCATTGCACGTCAATGCTGGTGAATAGCTAATTAGCATCACATGTTTCCTGTACGTTGATACTTGCATAGCCCTTTCTGTTGATATATTCATCGGCAAAATCACAAGGCCTCAGAATTTCAATGTGGGTACAATCCACTGCTCCTCCACAACTCGAATTCACATTGATTCTAAAGGAACATAAAGCAACAACAACCAAACTCCAGAATACAAACCGCAAAAAGATAAGGCGATAAAACTGCCGTGCTAAGCACAGATGTGGTAACTTGTATTTTTGACGTTTCGTGATATTAAAAATTTTTAATTTTCATTTTTCACAGTCAAACTAATCAAAACTTCATTTATAGTAAAAAAAAATTCAAATTTTGGTTTGAATCACAAAAATAGAAGGTTATATTATTTGTTAATGTTGTAATATATTAGTTATTAGATAATTAAATAGGTACTTTGATACTTTTAAAGAAGCTACGGTATATGTAAAAGAGTAATTTTTGAATAAAAAAATTAATTAAATGGTTTAATTAAATGATAAACTTGTCCATCGACTGTTATTATATCATCTTAGATGCATAACTCATTTTTGACAAAAAAGTAAGTTACCACCTTTGTGCTTAGCACGGCAAAAAAAATGTGGCAGAACGATACAAAGTTTTATTTTGAAAAGAAATGACAGCCAAACAAGCGTGGAAAAAATTCACAACATGAAACATGAAAACGCGAAATAAAAAATTATTTTAAGAAAGTGGCAACAAATTATTTTTGAATTACTAGATGTAGATGATAATCCAAATTATGCAACGATCCCTGGCGGCCTAAGTTTAGGTTTTGGATCTGCAAAACCAAATGAAATTTTTCGAGTCATCGACATCGACACCACTTTTAATGCAGACATCGTACAAACATCATCTCCGAAACCATAAGAAAAAATTCCAAGCGGCACGATATCCGCTAGAAATAGGTAGATTTCGGGATAAGACAGTTTTGTGTACAAGTAGAATTAGATGTATCAGATTAGTTTAAATAAAACAAAGTAATTACAAACAGAATTATCAAACGGATCTTAAGAATAAAATTAATTGTGAGTAAACCTACAACTATGCAATTTTGGAACGTTTTTTTAATTGACTTAAAATCAACTAACTATAACTACTAGGAGGGCCCGGCGTGCTTCGCTACGCTTATAAATAAAGTTTTTGCGTAGACATTTTGTTGACGTAGAAGCAATGATTTCAAAAAGTGGTAATGAGAAATGCTAGCATATAATTTTTAATTTTTCTTTTTAAATATATGAATGAAAAATAATCAGAACTCTAGCTGATCAGTTCGGATATATGAAAAATTAGCGATCAAATAAGTTAGTGATCAAATAAGCTTACTTGAAAGCTTATTTGATCGATAATTTTTCATATATCCGAACTGATCAGCTAGAGTTTTGATTATTTTTCATTCATATATTTAAAAAGAAAAATTAAAAATTATATGCTAGCATTTCTCATTACCACTTTTTGAAATCATTGCTTCTACGTCAACAAAATGTCTACGCAAAAACTTTATTTATAAGCGTAGCGAAGCACGCCGGGCCCTCCTAGTTTCAATTATTCAGTTATTTTTCTTTTTACTTGCAAAAATATACTTAAGTCGGATGAAATTTGTGGCACCTATTCACAAAACATTGACACCAATACCAAAACTACGTGAAAAAGCCTCAAAAATTCAACCGCGCATAACTCCGATTCAGAGTACACAAAAAATAAAAGCAGAAATATCTTTTTTCCTTTCGTCAATACCAACAAAATATCAAAATTTCAGATTTTTTAAAAATCAAAAATTTAAAAATCAACAAAAAAATGTACGTTTTCAAAATAATAGCCCTCCTATAATAAAAAAACAAAGAAAAATATTACGTCTATCGACCCCTAAATCAATTCATAAACTAAATTCTCTAAACTTCAAAGGAAATGTATAAACTAACTAAGAGAAAATAAATATAAAAAAAGAAAAAAAAGTTCTAAGTTTTAAACCATTACCAAAACTACGGGAAATGCCTCAAAAATTCAACCGCGCATAACGCCGATTGAGAGTACACAAAAAATAAAAGCAGAAACAACTTTTTTCCTTTCGTCAATACCAACAAAATATCAAAATTTCAGATTTTTTAAAAATCAAAAATTTAAAAATCAACAAAAAAATGTACGTTTTCAAAATAATAGCCCTCCTGTAATAAAAAAACAAAGAAAAATATTACGTCTATCGACCCCTTAATCAATTCATAAACTAAATTCTCTAAACTTCAAAGGAAATGTATAAACTAACTAAGAGAAAATAAATATAAAAAAAGAAAAAAAAGTTCTAAGTTTTAAACCATTATCAAAACTACGTGAAAAAGCCTCAAAAATTCAACCGCGCATAACGCCGATTCAGAGTACACAAAAAATAAAAGCAGAAATAACTTTTTTCCTTTCGTCAATACCAACAAAATATCAAAATTTCAGATTTTTTAAAAATCAAAAATTTAAAAATCAACAAAAAAATGTACGTTTTCAAAATAATAGCCCTCCTATAATAAGAAAACAAAGAAAAATATTACGCAAATATCTTTATATCAATAAACAAAATAATCGAAATAATATCGAAAACCGTCCTTGTTCAAAGACAAAAGACGACTGAAATGAATGATTAAATCAGAAAATAAATTTTTACACTGAAAGAAAAATCCATTTTTAAATTAAAAGTCCTCAGGTTTTGATTTAAAAAGGTGCTCAAATTTGATAAAAATTCAAGAAAATCTATTAAAATAAAAGTAAAATATTTATTTCAGTCAATTTTTCTTTTAAAATAAAAGAAAAAACTATTAATATTAAAATGCTCAGCTTTTAAACAAAGCTATTTGGTTCAATAGAATTCTTTTTTGTTTCAAATTAGAAAAATCTTTTAAAATAAAAGAAAATCTGTTAAAATAAAAGATAACAAATTATTTCAAATGATTTTTTTTTAAATCAAAAGAAAAATCTTTTGATTTGAATGTGTCCGACCGTTACAATAATGGATATACATATATAATATATATCTTAATGTTATCATTAGTTCAGTGAAAGTGAGTTAAGGAATAAGCGAATTATTCATAAAGTGTTTTAGCTATTATTTAAAGTTTTAATTAATAAGGATATGACAGTTAATAAGAAACAAATTTTAAGTGATTGGTGATTTAAGCTAGTGGTTTTAATTGTTGGTTTAAATAAAATATTTAATAAAACATTTTTAGGTTAACAGCCTTACTGTCTGTTTATAAAGTTATATATGAGCAATTTCACGAAGATCCAACAACGTTTTGACTTGACCCCTTTTAATTTTGATTATTTTTTGTTTATAGATAGTCTTTGATAAATAAAAAATACAAGTTCTCTTAGAATTTTTTTTTTTCGACCAGGGGTCTTCACAGGGTGCCCCTCAATTTTTGTTATTTTGTGATGTGAGTGCAGTTTGACGAGCGATTGTAGAAAAACTACTCAATCGATATTCATAAATGATATGTCGTTGAATAGGTTTTAGAAGAAAGTTGTACACTGAAAAATGTACACTGTCAATTTTTTGAAATAATTTTTAAAAAGGGTCGAGTCAAAATGTCGCAAAATTTTGCTGAACTTGACTGAAATTGCTTTTTAAAAAGTTCATTTAATAATAAAATATTTGATATTTAACATAAAAAAAAAATCTGAATCTAAAAATCGCCATTTTTATAATTTTCCTTCAGAACAAAAAAACTGATTCCCGACAGTCATATGCACAACGAATTTTATCTCTAAAACAAAAAATGACGCTAGTCCTAAACTTTCACAAGTTGTTAGATATAAAATAAGCTTCAATTTAGTTTAAAAAAAAAAAAAAAAAAAGGCTATGCCATCTTTTTTTCAATTACACCATTTTTTTCTTATGTTACACCGTTAAAAATTATTTCAAAAAATTGACAGTGTACATTTTTAAAAACTTTGTTCTAATACCTATTCAACGACATATCATTTATGAAAATCGATTGTGTATTTTTTCTATAATCGCTCGTCAAAATGCACTCACATCACAAAATAACAAAAATTGAGGGGCACCCTGTGAAGACCCCTGGTCGAAAAAAAAAATTCTAAGAGAACTTGTATTTTTTATTTATCAAAGACTATCTATAAACAAAAAATAATCAAAATTAAAAGGGGTCAAGTCAAAACGTTGTTGAATCTTCGTGAAATTGCTCATATAGATCTGTTTTCCTAGCTGACGATAGGAAAATTAATTCTAAAATTGCTGAGGTAAGTAGGGTTATCGTAAAAGAGCTGGTTTCTTATTTGATGATAAATGTAGTTTTGAAATTTAATACAATTTACTAAATCGCGTTCTATCAAAGTTATGTTGTACAACGTGGTTGTTTTTATTATTAACATAGCTATTCAAACATCCAATATATATGCAGAATCTTTGTTTAGATATGAGCTGCTTAAAAATTATTTACAGGTTTAAATTTAATTTTTCTTTATATATTTAGATTAATTTTGACTTCGAATATTTATATCCTGAAAAAGGAAATAACCTTTTGAAAAATTGAAGTTTGTTCTAAAAAATATTACATTTTATTATCAAACCAACGTAAAGGACAAAGAACGCTGCAAACTCCTAAAAGAGTTATTAAACACTAACATCGATAGTGGTAAGTTATATTAAGAACTGAATTATTTATTTTTTGATTGATTTATGATAAATTATAACTTGAATTTCAGATTAACGTGACTGTCTAATAATTTTGTTATTAAATTCAATTCAACCACCAAACTGGAGAAAAACGGTAAAATAAAGTTACAATCAAAGAATCACAGGAAAGTATGCCTCTTTGTTTAACGGATCTACGACAAATTTAAGAATCAATAACAACTAAAAGAGAATAATTTTATAAAGATAAGGTAAATAAGGCCACTCTTCAACCAATTATTGTTATAACTGGCAAATTTAAAGCTATAACAGAAACATTCATATTTTTTGACAACTATGTCTTAAAATGTGTCTCCTTTTTATGAGCAGTAGATAAATGTTTTAAAATCATTCAAGTACTAAACTTAGAATGTCCATTATATAGCTACGGAGCGTGGTTAATCCTACAAAATCTGATTTCTCACTTAAAACATTTGTTAACTTCAAATAACTATAGAACTAAGCCTAATTCTAAGACTGGGTTCCAATTAGCTGCTAAATTGTACTAAACTGCTAAATCTAAATTTAGTTTTACAAAATTATCGAATTTTAATTCAAATTAATATAATCAAGTTGTCAGATATTGCTTAACGTATGAATTTCTTTCAAATTATTTAGTAACAAAATATTGATTTAGTCAAATAAAATAGTTGAGTAAATTGATTTAGCACGTTTAGTACAATTTAGCATCCATTGGAACACAGTCTTAGTCTAACTAGGCGAAACTAGGTGTTAGCCAAACATGAATTTAATCTTTCTGAAACGGATGAACCTTCTCGGTTCTTTAAATCTTTATCAAATTGAAACGCCTTTTTCTAAAGATATTTAATTTTCGAAAAGAAAATGTATCAGACTTTGAGATATTTTGATATCGATTTATAGAAATATTTAGACATTTAAAATGATATTAAGTATAAAACTAAAATTTAACATAACATACTCATAAACAAATATTTATTTGTTATTCATAAAAAAAGTAAAAAAAAATAATATTATAACAGATATTTAAAATTTAAGATCATGAAAGTTGAAATATAAAATAATTAGAGATAAAATAATTAAAATGATTAGATTTCTACAACATTTATTTAATAATGCACAATATGTACTCAGATTTATAACAGTCGAATTTAAATTAAAAGAAATATACATATTTTTAATAAAAATGTATAAGATTTATTTGTAAATCTTTAATATATTAAAACTTTCTTAAAGATGTTTAACCTTTAATTTATGAAAAAAACAGAATTATTTGAGTTATCATAAATATGATTTACAAAAATATTTAGAACTATAACTTTTTTTTTTTTTATTTTTTCTTTATTTAAGATCAAAATTAATTACAATTTTAATAGAAAATTTTAAAATTAATTCTAATCGCAATAGCTTGCAAAGACAAGTAATGTCTGTGGGCAAGATTCGTGTATTGTTAATTTGTTTAATTAGTATTAAGAATTACATTGATTTGGTATTTATTATTTTAATATTTAACATAACATTCAATTTATATTTTCAAAAATTCACAAAGAGCTTGTTTGCATTTTATCTAGTTTTTTAAGAGATATTCAGTTAAGTACTTTTTAAAAGTTGAAATTTTGTAGATTGCTTTTAAAGATTCCGGTAAATTATTAAAGAGATTAAGTCCTTTATACAAGATGTTTGCTTGACCACCACAAGTACGAAAGAAGTCCACATAATAATGATTACTTTGTCTTGTAGGATATGAATGGATCTCACTTACTTCCCTTAGAACAAAATTATTTCTAATAAGTTTGTGTTTTACTTTGAATACAAAGATAACACACTCATATTAGTTTGAAACTAACATTGTTAGTTTGAAACTAACATTTATAAAAATTAAACCAAATATATAAAACAAAAAACATATTTAAAAGTTTTATATTTTATATAAAAATAATAAATGTTTTAAAAAAATATTCGAAGTTTGTTTTTAATTAAAACATCAATTTATATTCCACTACCCACCCTTTTCCAACCGTGAATTAAAAACGTCAGTTTTCGACTGAAGGAACGGTTTCTATGCTTTCAGAGTTCAATTCAACGGATAAGTCTTGATTTCACAAACGGAAGATAAAAATGAAAATTATTGTGCCGATAATAATATTCTCGAAACAACACTTCCGTCATTTAAATCAAAACGTGATTAATTTGTTTTAATGAATCGACAAAATATCAAAGATGATTTAATTGAAAGTAATACTTGTGGGTCAAAAATTGCAACATTTGTTTCAAAAGATTTATTTTTGTTTTGGCGACTTTTTGAAAGTATTTTTCATTGTTTCAAATGGCTTTTTCGTGAGTTTAAAAGTTTTTTTTCTTTCAGTGTAAGTTTCGTTTTTCTTGTTCGTTGTTCGATAGCTAATATATAAAAAAGAAAATATCATTCATAAATATCATTCATAAAATATCATTCATAAAATCAACATTATTACGCATATTACGCATATAATCTCTTTTATTCCGACGACTCGAAAACCATCCTTTGTTCAAAGACAAAAGACGACTGAAATGAATGAGAAAAAAAAGTTTCGTTTTTGTTGTTCGCTAATATATAAAAAAGAAAATATAAAAAAATAAAATAAATTTTAAATTTCGTTTTTATATGTATGTAAACTTATAATGCATATGTATATAAAAAGTTTTCCGTATATAATAACTTTTTTATTTATGATCCGATTTGTGTGAATCCGAATCCGATTATAGGTTACACTAATATCAGTTAGCTGTGAAAATTTGAAATGAATCCATCTGCGAATAAAAAAGTCTTAGGCTCCACAAAGTTTTGATCTAGCGTATTAATATATAAGATAACTATAAAAAATATCATTATAATGTTTGATTTAAGAAAAAATTATTTTTTTGTGTTTATTTGCAACAATTTACAATCTTTTCATTTAATTTTTTTGTAAGAAAATATTTTTGGTGTGGATCAAAAATGCCGAATTTCATATCACCGAAAGTTCATACCGTCGAAAAGTCATAGCATCGAAAGATCATATCACAGGAAGTTCATTACGTCGCAAAGTCATAGCACCGAAAGGTCACATCACCGAAAATCATATCATCGAAAATTTGATTCACAAAATCGAAAAATCATATCATCGAAAATCGTAAAATCGAAAAAAAATCATATCATTACAACGAAAATATTCGATGTAATGAAAAATCATATCATCGAAAAACAGGGTGCACTCTCCTCACAGATAAAAATTTTGTAAATTAAAATGTTAGATGTCAGCAGGATATTATGTTAATTGGGCAATTCGTTTGAAAATGTACATTTATTTGTGGATTTTTTTTAAATCAAAATTTTGTATGTCATTGGTGTGAACGAATGAAAAAAACTAAATTCTAAATTTTTTATTTTATTACTCTGAAAAGGAGTTATGCCGGCATGAATTTTTAGTAATTTTTTTTGGTTTACATAGAAAATATATTATGTGCTATCATATTTTGAAGATAAAGTTTTAGGAGTCCAAACAGATTTGTCTACATTTTTTTGAATATTGAAAGGGCTATAGGGCTATACTATAGGGCTATTCTTTTTGAAAATGCACATGTTTTACAGATTTTTTTTGAAAATGTCTAAACATTTGGTATGTTTGGTATTGACGAAATTTGTATTGGCGAAAGCGAAAAATTAATCAGAATTTTTTTGGTTCTGAATAGTTATGAAATTTTGTCTTTTAGATACTACTGTCGATGAAAGCATAATGCGTAGAACATTTATTTCAGTCTGAAAGACCCCCACTTTTGTTGGCACGCTTTAGGTCATAACGATTATAACGCAAAAAGAAATGTCCGTCTGTCTGCCGGTAGGCCGTCCGATCTAGCAAACTTTGGAGCGATTGCAACATTTTTTTTTTTTCAAAAGAGCCGAAAGGACGATGTGTTCGATAGCTGTACCAGAAGTGAGAGTGTCAAAAAATCATAACACGAAACCTAGCATATTTTTTGCTTAAAAAACTTTTATATACGATTACGAGTAGTAACATTGAATGTTGAGAAATCTTGATGGTTGGCATTGGTATGTGAGACCAGGACCTTAATTATTGTATTATAAGTTTGTCGAAAAATACTGTCAAGAGTTTTAAACGAATGATTTTCATTTATTTTTGAGCCCAATTTTTTGGAAAAAAATAAAATTAAGTATGTATGTAATAATTTGAAAGACTTGAAATGTAATTGAACATGAAATTGGATATGGAATATGTTTCTATCCAGTTTCAACTCCTCCCAACTTATAGGAACAGTTGGGAAATATCAAGTTGTTGCAGATTAAATGTGGTTCTTAAAAAAAATTGTAATTATGAGGAAGATATTTCTTTTGTAATCATTTTGTGTGATTCCACGACTTCTGAATAACAGGAACAGTTGGAAAATAAGTTTGAATTTTTGATTATGTTATAATTTTTGCTTTGAGTTTGGATTAATTTTTCTTTGATTTTGGAATATTTTTAGAACTTTGAAAAAAGTTTAATTTTTGATTATATTATAATTTTAGGAATATCCTTAGAATTTTGAAAAAAGTTTTTATTTTGGATTTTGTTATAATTTTTGCAATATCTTTAGAATTTTGAAAATAGTTTCAATTTTTGATTTTGTAATATTCTCTTGAATGTGTTTGAAATTTTGAAGAAAATTGGAATTTATGATTTTATTATAATTTTTAGAATCTTGGAAAAAGTTTGAATTTTTGATTTTGTTATAATTTTTGCAATATGTTTGGAATTTTGAAAAAAGCTCGAAGTTTTGATTTTGTAATAATTTTTTGGATTGTTTAGAATTTTGAAAAAGTTTAAATTTTTGGAATATTTATAAATTTTGAAACAAAAATTTGGATAGAATTTGGAAACTGGATAGAAACATATTCCATGTCCAATTTCAAGTTCAATTACATTTCATTTCAAATGAAAATCATTCTTTTGACACACTTGACAGTATTTTTTGACACACTTATAATACAATAATTAAGGTCCTGGTCTCACATACCAATACCAACCATCAAGATTTCTCTACATTCAATGTTACTACTCGTAATCATATGTGCCCATAATTATGAAAGTGGTCTAAGTCAAAATTTGAAAAAAATGAGTTTATCCGGTATATCGCATCAAATTACTTCAAACTAAATTAGTCCAATGTAATATGTACGATATTGTCAAAAAGACCCGTTATAGAGTACTTGTTATTTCAACAAAAATGTAATCTAGAGTTAATTATGATTAGAGTTAATTATGAACTCAGACAAAATTTGAAGAAAAAAAAACAAAAAAGTCGAGCAAAATGTCAAAAATAATTGCCAAAACGTTGTGTTGCAAAGTTTTTATATCGTCGGACCATAGGCCTATAAAAATGAGCTGTTCCTCCTAAATGTCAAAATTGCTCTTTTTTAAGTGAAAGTTAATGGTGACAAAATACTGAATTGGGGAAATAATTAATAAATAACATTAGAATTTCGAAGTTTGCTTTTGCGTTAAGTCATTTATACGCCGTTCAGTTAATTATGAAAATGGTCTAAGTCAATTCAAACTGTAAAAAGCATATTTCGGAATGAAATTTATACAAAATTTCACATGTATAATAAATTTTCATTATTGAAGACTAACAAAGCCCTAAAATAATATTTTTCATAATAGAGAAAGAAATGTTTTTTAATTAAATTTAATCATTTGCAAACCTTTAAATATCTCAAAACAAGAAATGTATGACTTAGACCACTTTCATCATTATGGGTACATATGTAAAAGTTTTTTAAACAAAAAATATGCTAATTTTCGTGTTATGATTTTTTGACATACACACTTCTAGTACAGCAATCGAACACATCGTCCTTTCGGCTCTTCTGAGAAAAAATTTTGCAATCGCTCCAACGTTTTTTAGATCGGACGGCCGACCGGCAGACAGACGGATATTTCTTTTTGGGTTATAATCGTTATGACCTAAAGCGTGCCAACATAAGTGGGGGTTCTTTCAGACCGAAGTAAATGTTGTACGCATTATTGTTGTGGCTAAGAAGATGAACTTGGTGCAGCCTAAGGCTTTTTTATTCGAATTTTGATTGATTTCAAATTTTCAGTGCTAACTGATATTACTGTAACTTAGGTCTGGGATTGGGATTGGGATTTTTCGGATCATAAATAAAAAAGTTATTATATACGAAAAACTTTTTATATACATATGCATTATAAGTTTGCATACATACAAAAACGAAATTAAAAATTTATTTTTTTTTTTTATATTTTCTTTTTTATATTTTCTTTGGTAGTGAGTGGGTAGTAATAAACGTATTGTATGCGTTCTAATAAAATTTCAGTGTATTTCATTTCAGTCGTCTTTTGTCTTTGTACATGGAAGGTTTTCGATATTATTTCGATTATTTTGTTTATTGATATAAAGATATTTGATAATTGATATAAAGATATTTGATATTGATATAAAGATATTTTGTTTATTGATATAAAAATTGATATTATTTGTTTGATATATTGATATATTTATTTATTTCGATGCCAAGACCACGACGTAAACGTTTGGATGTGAGTGGTAGATCGAGTCGTCGGAATAGAAGAGATCATATGCGTAATATGCGTAATAATGTTGACTAGGAGGGCCCGGCGTGCTTCGCTACGCTTATAAATAAAGTTTTGCGTAGACCACGCTTATAAATAAAGTTTTTGCGTAGACATTTTGTTGACGTAGCAGCAATGATTTCAAAAAGTGGTAATGAGAAATGCTAGCATACAATTTTTAATTTTTCTTTTTAAATATATGAATGAAAAATAATCAGAACTCTAGCTGATCAGTTCGGATATATGACAAATTAGCGATCAAATAAGTTTTCAAGTAAGCTTATTTGATCTCTAACTTATTTGATCGCTAATTTGTCATATATCCGAACTGATCAGCTAAAGTTCTGATTATTTTTCATTCATATATTTAAAAAGAAAAATTAAAAATTATATGCTAGCATTTCTCATTACCACTTTTTGAAATCATTGCTGCTACGTCAACAAAATGTCTACGCAAAAACTTTATTTATAAGCGTGGTCTACGCAAAAACTTTATTTATAAGCGTAGCGAAGCACGCCGGACCCTCCTAGTAATCAAAAAAGTTGTACGAGGAATTAAATAAAACACACAGTTATTTTTCTTTTATTAACAATTTTTTCAAATCAATATTATATTTGTTCACTTAAATTGTTTTACTGGAATCACTTAACATTCGAAGATTTTAGATTAATCTTTATGAACTATTTATAAAATGTTCACTCATTCTAATTTCTATCCCAGTATATTTTTCATACTGTTTACGGGAGATAATCGACTGATTTTATTTACAGAGATAATTCTATTTAACAGTTTTTAATATTACACACAACTCTAATAATGGATTACTCGGTTTTATTTATAGGAAAAAGTTCTAATTAACAGATTTTAATTTTACACACAACTCTAATGAATTACTCTAACGATTGTTTTTTTTTTCCTTATTGTTAACCACGACTTTAAAACTATTCAAATTTACGCACAACGTTAATATTTTTATTTTATATTTATTGATAACTCAAAAATTCAATTCTAAAAACCAACTCAACTCTGAACTTTCAGCTCCACTATCAAAATTCAACTCAACAAGATCTTATCCTACTTTTCTTTATATAGAAAAATATTATTTTTTCAACAATTCCAAATTATGCATTTCTACTAAAATTAACATAACAAAAAATACAAATTAAACAAAACATTTAACTTTTTTTAAAACAAAACGTTAATGCGGAAAAACAGTTAGGAACGATACAATTTATGAATTGTAACGGGACATTATGTGAAATTGGCCCGTTACATTATGTTTTCATCGAAAGTAGTATCTAAAAAACAAAATTTCGTAACTATTCAGAACCAAAAAAATCCTGATTTATTTTTTCGCTTTCGCCAATACAAATTTCGTCAATACCAAATGTTTAGGCATTTTCAAAATAAATCTATAAAACATGTGCATTTTCAAAAGAATATCACTATTCAAAAAAAACGTAGAAAAATCTGTTTGGAATCCTAAAACTTTATCTTCAAAATATGACAGCACATACATAGTATATTATCAGTTGTAATTTCCCAAGAGCGGTGATAATTCGAATTATTTTTTTGCCAAAAATTTCGAAAGCAAGTAAATTGATAAAAGCACGAGGCCGTAGGCCGAGGGCTATTATCAATACCACTTGCTTGAGGAATTTTTCAAAAAATTATTAGAATTTATCAACGAACGAGGGAAATTCGTTTAGAAAATGTTTTATTCAATTCAATTCAATTTATTTTTATTATATATTTACAATTATAGTTTAAAAACATATTATACAATTTAAGAGTTCAATAAAATTAAATATTTTTCTGCTTTATTATACATTTTTGATTTCTCAATTTAAAGGTTTATTTTATTTATTACTAGCAGGACCCGGCGTGCTTTGCTACGCTTATAAATAAAGTTTGTGCACAGACATTTTGTTGACGTAGTAGCAATGATTTCAAAAAGTAGTAATGAGAAATGATAGCGTAGTTTTAAATTGTTTTTAAAAATATGAATGAAAAATAATCAGTACTTTAGCTCATCAGTTCGGATATATGAAAAATTGGCGATCAAATAAGTTTTCGAGTAAGCTATAAAAAAATTTATATGACTTGTTGAATTAGTAGAGGTGTGTCAACACTCATCTCTATATAGAACATTATACAGAACAAAAACAGATTCACAAATGTTCACAGTGCTCATTCATTGTATTTGTACCCGACACGAAACACACAAAAACTTTTCTAAAGAAGTTTTTCTGAGAAATGAAAATGAAAAATGCTGTCAAATTGCAAAAATCAAGTGAATTACAATAATTACTTTGATCTTAATCACTCACAAAATCTCTCAAAATTTTATTTTTTACACCAAATAGCGTAAAAATTTTGTTTATTTAACATTGGTCGCATAATATTGCCGCTATCTCATAAGAAAGAAAACTCGAGAAAACTCGTAAAGATAACATTAAATTAACATTGTGTCATTTTTATTGCAACTTATTTATTTTAATATGGAACGAATTTCAAAATGTCGTTTTAATTCTATTTATTTATTCGAGTACTTGTGGACACACTTTATTTTTTGTTTTTCCGACTGGTGCGTACACGAATAAATCAGAAGGATTTCCTAACGCGCCAGCCACATAAAGTGTTCCATGTCCATGTGAGAAGAACGGATTCTCCAAATCTAGCCCATATACTTGCAGTAACTGTCCGTGTGCTTTGTTAATGGTAATTGCAAAAGCGAGTTGCACTGGAAACTAAACGTTTGAATCTGTTGGGATCATTGAAATATGTGGCCTGTCTGTCGTGGCAACACTACAAAAATTAAAATTGATTAATGAATGAAATCTGTATGTTCCCAACAAACTTTAAAAACAAAGTGTGAAAAGTCAGCAGTTGTATGGTAGACCCCCGCCACTTTGATGAATGTGTTTCAAAAGATGATAACTATTTTCATACACTAATTGGAACCTTTTCGATAAGTTTTATCATAATCACTTCATTATTGTAGGCTGTAGTGTGCATAAAGACACTGAAAAAACTTCAAAAAAGTACAAAAAAATTTTGTTACCGGAAGTGGAAAACCGGAAGTTGGGATGCAGAACTATTGTGAACCGTACTTCATACTCATGTACCAAGTTTCATCCAATTCGCTTATCAGGTACAGATGTTATAGAGCTTTAAAAAAAAACAGGTGCTCCAGGGACCCCACACCATTTTGTTCACTATCGCTCAAAAACTAATCAGTTCCTTGTCATACATGTTTGCATCTTTTTCCAAAGTATCATCAAAATTCATTCACGAATGAATGTTATATGCTCCCAACAAACATAAAAACTTTGTGGAAAAACCACATGTTGTATGGTGGACCCCCAAACCCTTTATCTAATGTGCTCCAAAAGCTAGCAAAATCTTTTTCATGTTATTTAAAAGCTTTTACCAACGTTTCATAAAAATCGATCGGTAATTGTAGGTTACAGTAGGGATAAACACCTGAAAAAAAACTTTTTAACTGGAAGTGACAAACCGGAAGTTGGTATGCAGAAATATTGGAAACAGTACTAAAACCTTATATACTAAGTTTCAATATGATCATAGTCCGGGATCAGAAGTTATTCAAGATTTAAACTTAGAGGTGTTCGGGAGACCCCCGTCATTTTGTCCAAATTTAAAATGAATCCAGATCTTCCATTTTCAAGTGAACCTGTATCATTTGCCAAAGTTTCATCAAGATCCTATGCAGAAAACTCACTATTGCAAACGTGGTGCCGGCTAAGGGCCACATTTTTAATTATTTTGTTTATCATACTTGCTATCCATGTTTGATTATACATAAGCTATGCTTCTTTGTATAGTATTTGTGCGAATCCCATTTCGTAATTTTGAGCTTTTAATCGATGTTATCAACTATCTTTCTTAGTTGAAGAAACATGCATTACATATACAACTGCAAACCAATAACATATTTAGTTTATTACCAATAACAATAACACATTGTATAGAGATGATAAAATTTGTAACAATTCAAATACAAATAGTTTTGATATACAAATGTAATTGTTTCAGATTATACTTTCATTTTTCAATTTCATTAAATTATGTTCAACAAAAAAATTGATCAAAGGAATCTAACCGTATAAATAGTACATTATTTAATTAGGAGCTAAAGTGATACTTTTTGTGTTGAGTCTATAGTTTGACAATTATAGACGAAACACAAAAAGTCACTTTAGCTCCGAATTAAATACATTATTTTTTCGGCAAACGTTTAAATTTTTTATAAATATGAAATTAATACATCAAATTTTTTATAAATATGAATTTGTATCGTCATAATTACTTCCAAAAAAGAGAAAAAAACATTTAAATTTGTATGAATAAAAATTTTTTATCAAAGCAGCCTTTTCAAAATTTCATGATATGAGAATCAACTTATTTTTTGTTGTCATGGTTATACAATATGTTTGAAAAAATAACAAACTAACAAATAACAAATGCTACTTTACAGCCTCCGTAATATAAAATAAAAATGGCGTTACTTTTGCTGCCGCTAGACGTTACTTTTGCTGTCAGGCTAAAAAGTAAGACTTTAGCTAACTCCCTAGCGGCAGTAAAGTTAAACTTTACAGCCGTTTGCCGAAAAACGATATTCAAAGTAAAATCAAATTAAATTATTATCAACATCTAGGCAGAACCCCTTAAGATAATTATAACGGCCCTCCCTGGGGTTCCATTCAAAAAATTTCTCTGTTACCTATGCGCAAGTGTACACAACAACTTCTTAAAGTTTCATGATGATCGGATGAATGGTTTATTAATGCATAAACGACAAACATACATACTTTCAATTTTATATATATATAGAAGATAATTATTTTTATATTTTATAATGCTATGCCGGGAAAAAAGAGTTATCTAAAACAAAAATACCCTGTGTATGGTTGTGGCTAACTTAAACTAAAAACAAAAATACAAAAACTAAATCTAAACTTAAAACTAGATTTAAACGTTATGTTAATATTAAAAAAGTGTATACAATTATTTAATATTATAATTGTACAGTTTAACAAGGTAATTTAAAATTTTATATTTTTCTTAATTGGAGCTTAGCTTAGCTTAATTGGAATTCTCAAAGATTATATAAAGATGTGTTAGAGCGTGCAAATGTTTATCAAAATCTTAGTTGGCTTATTAAATTATTTTGAATTATTTGACAATTACTTATAAATTTTTCTCTAATTTTAGTGATGAAGTCAATCACAAGAGGTACATTAGACAGAATGGAGAGAGCTTGTGTTGAGAATAATCTAGGTCGGTTATAAATTAGTTTGAGACATTTGTTTTGTACTGTTTGTAGTTTTTTAAGGTGAATATTGGAACTGGTAAACCAAACGGGTGCTGCATATAATAAGGTACTACGTAAGATGGACGTATATAAAAGTCTTTTATTTGAAATTGAAAGTTTAGATTTTTTATGTAATATACTGTACAGTATTCGTATCATTTTTTGACATTTTTCTACTGATGAATTAATGTGATGCTTGAATGTTAATCGTTTGTCTATTATGACTCCTAGGTATTTTATAGTTTCTGACCATTGTAGTGGAATTCCATCCATTGAAAGAGATTCATTATTTGGGAGATTTCTTGCAGCACTCATTTTGGTGAGAAAAATAGATTGCGTCTTGTTAGGATTAGTTTTTATTCCCCATTTGAAAAAATATAAAGAAAGATTATTAATTGACGTTTGCAATTCAGATAAAATACCGTTAATATCAGCTGAAGAGGCGAATATAGCTATATATCATCAGCATAAAGAGCAAAATCTGTAGTGTTGTTAAATTGAGTTTTAATATCAGCCGTAAATACATTGTATAATGCACGCGAAAGGACAGCCCCTTGTGCAACACCACAACTTACAATTTTGGGCGTGGATCTACAATAGTTAATTGTAACTAAAAATTGTCTTTCACTAAAAAAGGAGTTTATAATTCTAATCAAATAATTAGGAAAATTTAAATGAAGTAATTTAAAAATGATACCTTTATGCCAAACTTTATCAAACGCTTTTTCAATATCAAAGGTTATTAAGCCGTGGATTCTTTATTGTTTATCTTTGCTTTGATATTACTGCACATTCTGTAAACTTTGTGAGAGGTGGAATGGTATTTTCGAAAGCCAAACTGTTCAGGAGGAATAATTGCATTTTGTTCTACAAACTGCTCAAAACGCTTTAATCAAATCTTTAACGTCAACGATTTTACCAAAGACATTTAGTAAACTAATAGGTCTATAGCTATGAATATTTTTTTTAACTTTGCCCGGTTTCAATACAGGAAGAACATTAGCAATTTTCCATTCAATAGGGAAATATGAAAATTTTAAGCACGCATTGTAAAGTTGCTTGAGGAATACTATAGCTTTTTTAGGAAGATGTTTTATCAATCGATTGTTAATTTTATCAAGTCCTGGAGCCTTGGAATTTTTTAGTGCTTTAATAATTTGAATGATTTCCTAAGGTTTAAATCAAAAATCAGATTGAAGGTTGTTTACAGCATCAATTTCGAAATTATTAAGAGTTCCCTCAACCTGCACAACCCTGAATTGAATAGGGATGAACGATTGAATACCATGATGAATTTTTGGAAAATGTTCTGCAAACAATTCAGCTTTTTCAGCATTTGTAATTGAAATTTTACGAGGTGAATCCGTAGTAGCTTCCGTAAAGAGCGCAGGAATTAAACGTCTGGTTTTACGTAATATCTTAGAGAGGTTAAACATTTTTTTGTTAGTAGAATCCTTCGAGATGTCCATTAAATGAGCTTCAAAACGATTATTTTTAATCTTTTGAATTTTTAAGCCAATTTCTTTAATTAGTTCATTTACTTCTCTTTTTAGAAGAGGACTTCTACTACGTTGCCAAATTCTACGCTTTAAATTTTTCAATCTTATAAGATCTATTATATCGTTTGGAAGATAGATCTGATCATTTCTGGAGTTCGATACAGTGCAAATTGGTATTGTCAAATTTTCAGCCTCGATAGTTGCGTTACTTATATATGAAACACACAGATCAATATCATTTTTTGATGATACGTTATGTAACAAAGAAGAGACGCTGAGATCAATAGAACTAGAGAGAGTGTTTTTAAAAGAACGCCAATCAGCTTCTTTATAGTTACGGTAGTGGTGTGTATGATTATTTGTAACAAATCCATTCGTAAATACTTCAAAGTAAACTGGAAGATGGTCAGACCTTAATTTATGAAGTGAAGTTAATTCCGATACTAAGCTAATATTATTGCATAGCAGAATGTCTAGGGTCGATCCAACTGAGGAAATGTTAGAAAAATGGGTTTGATACGATGGAAATAAAATATCAAAATTCCTAATTTGCTGTTCATTATAGAGAATGTTGCCAGCAGTATTTCTGCGACTGCAGTTCCATGACACATGCTTAGAATTGAAATCACCTCCAATAAAGAAGTTTGTAGAAATATTTGATAGTGATTGGATATCATATTTATATAGGGCTAACTTATAAGCGTCATTTGTTGAAGGAAAATAAGCGGACACAAAACAGAGATCTCCAATGGAAGTTTGAGCTTTTATACCAATAGCTTCAATAATTTTTAAATTGAAAGAGGAAAGCCATGAGTGATGAATTTGTTTATTAATTACTAGGGGGCATCCCGCGGGCTTCGCCCCCCTCCCTTGTCAGGAATGTCATAAGTAGCCTATTACATTCCTGAAATTTCTTTCTTTATGTATGTCAAGTTTCATCTAAATCAATTCAGCCGTTTCGATGCTTATCCCGAACAGACAGACACAGAGACAGACATCGAATTTTATTTATATAGAACATTATAGCAACTCCTCCATGTCCAATTAATGTAGCTCCAGGATTGACTTTACCAGGACGATCAAGTCTATGAAAAATAAAATCAGGATGAAATAATTTGTCAGAATGTAAGAGCCAAGTTTCAGTTACAAGACATATACTTATATTATTTTCTTTTAAAAAGTCAAATGTTTCAATTGTTTTATTTCGAAGACTTTGATAATTCCATATTATTACTTTTAGAGAGTCTAAATTACTTTGCATTGTATAAATATTTAAACGACAAACTTGTAATACACATGTATTGATCAGTTCTTGTTTTGCAAACTGATACTTTAGTTATTATATCAGCTATTAATTCTGTCATTTCATCAAGCGAAAATAAATTGTTATCATCTATTTTATTAGGAGTATTGTTACTACCACCATTTTGATAAACATTATTAGTATTAGATGTAAACTGATTATTATGTTGGTAGGAATTAGTTGAAAAAGTAGATTCCCATTTAGAATGCAATGATGTTTTTCTAGGTGAATTAAGTGGTGGAAAGTTTTGTAGTGTTTTAGCAACAGTGTTGGTGGAGTTACCTGGAAGCATTTTTGTACGATTCCAGTGTTATTTGTACGATTCCAGTGTTATTCAGTGTTAATTTATTTATTTGACGACTAATACTAGAATTTTTTCTATTAAGGTTATATTCTTGAAGACTAGGGCAAACCTTGGAGTTGGCAGAATGTTCAGCTAGACAATTTGCACACTTTAACGCAGCAGGAGTTTGACAATTTTCAGTTGGATAATTCCCACTACAATTGCAACACTTACATAATTTATGGCAAAAAGATGTGCCATGGCCATACATTTGACACCTGCGACACTGGGTAGGTCTATTATCATTTCTGAAGGATAGTTGAACATTTACAATCACATTTGAAATTTTTTTGATATTCAATATTTGAAATTTTGTAACATTTTGTTTGTTAAATTTAATAATATGAAATCTAGTTTTTGTTCTATCATCATTGAAATGTATTGGAATAATTTGCAATATGTCTTTATCCGCAATAGCATATTCAACCAAACTTTCTTTAATGGATGTAATCTCAATCACAGAAGGTATTCCATATATTATTGCTTTTATCGGCTTAGTAGCAGTTGATTCAAAAGTAAAATGTTACACTTCTAATTGATCCAGGTTATTCATAATTGCAAGGTAATTGTCTTCAGTAAGTGGAATCAACTTTAATCCAATACTTATAATTTTAATGTGGTAAGCAACAATATTTAAAGTTTTTAGCGCAGCAATAGTATTAGAGTAACTATAGTTTACAATAATAATAGGAGGAATCTATACTGTCTTCTGGTAGTTTTTATTTAATTTAAATGAAAACACCTATAAGCATTAGATCTTTTGAGTTTTGCTCAATTTATTTAATTTTTCAAATATTTCGAGGATTGTTTGTCCTCATCCTCAGTGATCTACAAATTACAACAATATATATATATAGTTTCTTATTCTATCATTAACACAAAATAAAATAAAATAAAATTAATTTACCTTGTAATGAGAAAGTATTGTCGCTATTGGTTCTAGTATGAAAACATAACATCTAATTAACAGCACAGTTGATTTACATATAATTTCTTACTATTACATCTACATATATATTATGTTATTAAAAACTTTTTTATAAATTGTTGAAAAAAAAAAACGAAACGTGAAAACCAAAATTAAAATAAAAATAAAATTAATAAATTAAATAAAAATGGACATACAAATTAAACTAAATTAAAAATTTTGTAAACATTTAATGTTGACATTCCCGCCAATTTGATTATCTTGATATTGTTGGTTTAATTGAAAATAATCGATATTTGATAATTAACTAATATTTTAATTCAATAACCGATTACGATGGTTGTTGTCTGTACTATTTGGTTTTTATTATGGTTCGTTGTTATGTGTTATTGATTGTGGATTATGTATTATCTTATTTTTATTTGTTTTTATGTGTTTGCAAATATGAGTATATGTTGGATTTAGAGAATCAATATCTGATTTGAGATTGATTGATTCTGTTTTATTTATGTGAATCGCTAAGGATTCCAAGGTCAGGCGTTTCTTCCAATTGGTTTCTTTGGTCACTATTCTTGTACCATCATAGTTGAAAGTATGTCCCATATCTTTAGTATGTTTATAAGCTGCGGTGTTATTACTTTTGATGGTGCTGGTTGTGACATCATTCTTATGTTGTTTGATTCTGTTACCTAGTTTTTGTCCTGTTTGTCCAAAATACTTCCCTTCACAGTCGTTGCAGTCAAAAACATATACTACTCCATAGTGGTCATTTGTTGTTATTGTTACATCAGATTTGGTAATTATTTTGCTGACCGTTGACTTTGGTTTGTGTGCTATTGTGATCTTTTTATCATTATGTGTAAATAATCTGACTAAGTTTTCCGACAAATCTTTACAATATGTTAGACTTTTGTATATCATTTCATTTCTCATTGGGCTATTCTTATTGACCATCATGTTTTCGGATGTTGTTATCATTTTTCTGATTAATTTGTTTGGATATCCGTTCATTGACAATATTTTATAGATATTCTCAATAATTTCTTTTTTGTGTTCATTTGACGTAATTGATAGCATTCGGTAGGCGGTTCCAAGTGCTGTATTGTTTTTCTGTTTATTAGGATGTTCAGATTGGTAATGCAATATTCTATTTTTTGATGTTGGTTTTTGGTAATGTTTTGTTGATAGTTTACCATCTCGGTTTTTAATTATTATCATGTCTAAATATGCAATTTCATTTGTATCTTCCACTTCATAAGTAAATTTTATGTTTTGGTGCTCTTCATTTAAGATGTTATAAAAATTTTCCATCTCTTCTTTGGGTATTATTGCAAGTGTGTCATCAACATATTTTTTCATGAGAGTTGGGGTAAAACCTGCTTTGGTTATTGCATTATCAAGTAGATCAGTTATAACAAAATCAGCTAATATTCCAGAAACTGATCTACTTGATCTACAAAATAACTGATCTACTTGATAATGCAATAACCAAAGCAGGTTTTACCCCAACTCTCATGAAAAAATATGTTGATGACACACTTGCAATAATACCCAAAGAAGAGATGGAAAATTTTTATAACATCTTAAATGAAGAGCACCAAAACATAAAATTTACTTATGAAGTGGAAGATACAAATGAAATTGCATATTTAGACATGATAATAATTAAAAACCGAGATGGTAAACTATCAACAAAACATTACCAAAAACCAACATCAAAAAATAGAATATTGCATTACCAATCTGAACATCCTAATAAACAGAAAAACAATACAGCACTTGGAACCACCTACCGAATGCTATCAATTACGTCAAATGAACACAAAAAAGAAATTATTGAGAATATCTATAAAATATTGTCAATGAACGGATATCCAAACAAATTAATCAGAAAAATGATAACAACATCCGAAAACATGATGGTCAATAAGAATAGCCCAATGAGAAATGAAATGATATACAAAAGTCTAACATATTGTAAAGATTTGTCGGAAAACTTAGTCAGATTATTTACACATAATGATAAAAAGATCACAATAGCACACAAACCAAAGTCAACGGTCAGCAAAATAATTACCAAATCTGATGTAACAATAACAACAAATGACCACTATGGAGTAGTATATGTTTTTGACTGCAACGACTGTGAAGGGAAGTATTTTGGACAAACAGGACAAAAACTAGGTAACAGAATCAAACAACATAAGAATGATGTCACAACCAGCACCATCAAAAGTAATAACACCGCAGCTTATAAACATACTAAAGATATGGGACATACTTTCAACTATGATGGTACAAGAATAGTGACCAAAGAAACCAATTGGAAGAAACGCCTGACCTTGGAATCCTTAGCGATTCACATAAATAAAACAGAATCAATCAATCTCAAATCAGATATTGATTCTCTAAATCCAACATATACTCATATTTGCAAACACATAAAAACAAATAAAAATAAGATAATACATAATCCACAATCAATAACACATAACAACGAACCATAATAAAAACCAAATAGTACAGACAACAACCATCGTAATCGGTTATTGAATTAAAATATTAGTTAATTATCAAATATCGATTATTTTCAATTAAACCAACAATATCAAGATAATCAAATTGGCGGGAATGTCAACATTAAATGTTTACAAAATTTTTTAATTTAGTTTAATTTGTATGTCCATTTTTATTTAATTTATTAATTTTATTTTTATTTTAATTTTGGTTTTCACGTTTCGTTTTTTTTTCAACAATTTATAAAAAAGTTTTTAATAACATAATATATATGTAGATGTAATAGTAAGAAATTATATGTAAATCAACTGTGCTGTTAATTAGATGTTATGTTTTCATACTAGAACCAATAGCGACAATACTTTCTCATTACAAGGTAAATTAATTTTATTTTATTTTATTTTGTGTTAATGATAGAATAAGAAACTATATATATATTGTTGTAATTTGTAGATCACTGAGGATGAGGACAAACAATCCTCGAAATATTTGAAAAATTAAATAAATTGAGCAAAACTCAAAAGATCTAATGCTTATAGGTGTTTTCATTTAAATTAAATAAAAACTACCAGAAGACAGTATAGATATTACTTTTAGATCAGATTTATGATATAATTTTATATCATAAACAAAACCAACGTTAAATAGGAGGAATATTATTTTTAATTTTCATACCTTGTTTAGTTGATTTGGAAGAAGATGGGGTATCATAATATTATCAATGTTATCAAATCTATTTGAAATAGGAATGTTTGATTGAATTATAGTACCAGTATCCATTGTAAGTTCTTCATTTTCATTACTTTCATTTGCTTTGCAGAATTTTTGTGTTATTTTGTTTCAGCTGTTTTAAATTTTTAATTTTGGACGACAATGAAGCCGATCTTGCTCTTTTGTGTTTTTTCATCACGGTGGTTCGATAAAAATCTGCATCTGAAGATTTACTTAAATTTTTCAACATTTAATTAATAATTAAATTGAAATATTTATGTAAACTATATATTATATGTATATGTATATGTAATTGGAATATTTTAATATTCAAAATTATTATTTTATTAAAATAACGATAAATATTTTTTCAAACGAAATAAAAAACAACCGAATCGTTAAACTAGCTGGCCTACTATTCTCTCAGAAAATGTTTTATCATTTTTCATTTCTTTATATATTTTTTATGAATTATACGTTGGACTAGTGTAATATCAGTTAATTATTTCAAAATTAGACTGAAAGTTTTTTGCCTTAGTTTTATTTTAATTTAAACCAATAAAATTCTCTAAAATGTAATGACATCATTCAATTTCACCAATAACATTTGAATTATACTAATAACAAATATTTATACGTCTGGCCTACTGGAATATTAAAAATTATCAGTCTAATTTTGAAATAATTAACTGATATCATAGTAGACCAACGTGTATAATTCATAAAAAATATATAAAGAAATGAAAAATGGCAAAAAATTTTCTAAACGAATTCCCCTCGTTCGTTGATAAATTCTCATAATTTTTTGGGAAATTCCTCAAGCAAGTGGTATTGATAAAACCCTTGGTCTATGGCCTCGTGCTTTTATCAATATAATTGCTTTCGAAATTTTTAGCAGAAAATTATTTCGAATTATCACCGCCCTTGGGAAATTACAACTGATAATTTTTAATATCCCAGTAGGCCAGACATATAAATATTTGTTATTAGTATAATGCAAATGTTATTGGTGAAATTGAATGATGGCATTACATTTTAGAGCATTTTATTGGTTTAAATTAAAATAAAACTCAGGCAAAAAATTTTCTATGTAAACCAAAAGAAATTACTAAAAATTCATGCCGGCATAACTCCTGTTCAGAGCAATAAAATAAAAAATTCAGAATTTAGTTTTTTTCATTCGTTCACACAATGACATACAAAACTTTGATTTAAAAAAATATCTACAAATAAATGTACATTTTCAAACGAATTGCCCAATTAACATATCCTGCTGACATCTAACATTTTAATTTACAAAATTTTTATCTGTGAGGAGAGTACACCCTGTTTTTCGATTAGAATTTTCGATGTAATGATTTATTCATTACATCGAATATTTTTGATGTAATGATATTTCGATGATATGATTTTTTTTAGGATTTTACGAAGTTCGATGTTACGATTTTTCGATGATATGATATTTTCCGTAAATCGGAAAAAAATCGGTGTAATGATTTTTCGAGGCAATGACTTTTCGACAGTGTCATCTTTCGGTGATATGATTTTCGATGTTGCGATTTTCGGTGGTATGATTTATATTTTTCAATTTATTGCTATTTTTTGATGAAACGATTTTCGATGGTATGATTTTTCGATGCTATGGCACGATCCGTCTGGTTTTCTAAAAATGATAAAAATATGTTCAAATATTTAATATTTGAAAATTTTGTTTCAATATTCCCGTACGGCCGTTATAACGGTTTGATGTAAACAGTTTTTGGGCTCTAGTTTCTTTACCTGTACCCGGATATGGCCAATTGTCGAACTTGTCCAAGAAATTATTTGCCGCAACACACTCAGAAAATAGTTTTAACGTAGATCGAAAAATGCGACCGTGAGAGTGCTGCTAAATTCCATTGTACTTCACACAGTTGATTGCAGATAGCGAAAGAGCCTTTTATTTCAGATGTCTGGCTCATCAAAAAATGATAGAAATATCTTCAAGTAATTAATATTTGTAAACATTGTTTACATATTTTTACCCAAACGGCCGTTATAATGCTTTGTTTTTGACAATTTAAGGGCTCTCGCTTCTTAACTTGTACCCGTATATGGCCAGTTGTCGAACTTATCCGAGAGATTGGCTGCCGCACAAGTACAGAAAAAAATTTTTGAATTCAAAAATCCACCACACAACTCTTAGGAAAAGGACATTGTAATTCAAATAGTAAACATTTCTAACTATACCATTAAAGAGAAGACTTCCTTCGAGCATTTCTGGACACATATCAAAAGTATAGCGCGAACTTGGCTTCTATAAAACTGTCCATTTTAAACTAACCCTTAATAAAAACCTGCATCTGTAAATTAAGTCTAATTAAACAATTGAAATATAAGAAATTCAACAAGTTCATTTTTATTTTACAGACTATACTCAGGTTTCATCTACAGTGACCATTAAAAAATAAATAATCTCGCATGTTAAAAATAACTATCAATATAATAACTAATTAATATTATAACTATAAATATCTATTATAATAATTAAATTTTTGTTATTCAAAGTTAGGCATGTTTAGTGTTAATTATAATAAGTTATAAATTAACGTCTCTGAATAACCGATGATACCATGCCAACTAGGAATTAGGATTATGTTTCAATAAATTAAGTTTCTTCAAGAAATTTATTAACGTTAACTTTAAAACTTTGAGAATTACATCTATCGGGGAAAACCCAAGAAGGTAAGGCATTCCCGAAGTGAGAGGCTCTGTTGAAAAAATCACGCTGAAAGCCGACAGCTCAACCCTTTTTTATTTGAGCCGTAAATGTATGGATCACAACAGTTGCTTTGGTGTAACGCGATTGGTTTGCTGGTTCAGGTAAAATTGATTTTATCTCTACGGAAGTTCGTTCATCCATAATGTATTTGTAGAAAACTGTCAGATCAGCAACATTTCGTCTATGTTGCAAAGAAATAGGCTCATGAGTAAGAGTTGAGTTGCCAATCAGTTTAACAGCTCTGCGTTGAAAAGAAGCAAGGCACTCTTCAAACTACTATAATAAGCGCCAGCTCATATGTGAGAACAGTACTCCATGCAGGGCCGTATAAATGATTTTTATATTAGTAGAAGCTGTTCGCTATTAAAAACTTACGGCATCGTCCAAAAACGCCCAATTTTTGAACAGCGTTTTTAGCTAGGTTAATATGAGAATATTTTTTTGAGATTATTTTCAACGTCTACTCCTAGAAGTCTTTCTCTACAAGATCGTTAGAGTCAAACTTTAATGGAAACGGATTAGGTATGGATAATCCAGAAAAATGACAAACCTTTGTTTTGCTCGTATTGAATTCAATTCAGCACTATTAGCAAACCGCCAATACAAAATAGTTTTAAAGTTATTTAATGAATCTATCGAATTGGATCTACAGTTATTAAACGCTAACGGTGAATATAAATTTATGGTTTTCAAGAGACGCACGAAGCGTGCTATCATAAACAAAACTATGGATAGGATTAACTGTTGAATCTATCAAATCATTTATTTAAATAAGAAAGAGAGTTGGGGACAAAGCGGAGCCTTGGGGAGCTCCTACATTAGTTGAAAAGACATTCGATGAAACACGATCAACATTGACCCGAAATTTTCGGTCGTCAATAAACTCTGTAACCAAGAAATGAGTTGCTCGTCCAAGCCATAGCATCTCAATTTGCAAATAAGACTGTTGTATGCCATACTTTCACAAATGCTCTGGAAACATCAAGAGCAGCTCCGAAAGTTTCTCAAGCAACTTGTTGAACACATGAGTGACAAAGGAAAGGAAATCTCCCGTCGTTCTTCCTTTTCGGAACCTGTATTGCCTTCCATTATAGTTATTTCTAAAGCCTTTGACCGTGTTTTACATGTTTGACCGTGTTTTACAAACAATGCATTTGTTAAACTAACAGCACTGGGCATTGCTAGCTCCCTAGTCTCCTGGATAAAGAGCTTTCTGAAGAACCGCATAATACAGGTAGTTTTCGATGGTGCAACCCCCATATTCTTGACGGTAGTGCTCTCCAAGGATGCGTTCTTTCCCCCACCCTATTCTTGATTTTCATTAAAGATATTTTGCTACCCGCTCCTAATCCAGTCCATTCGTCGGCAGATGCTAGTACCTTATCCTCTGGGTTACAATTTCCATAGCCGTGCGCCCATCAATTCAATCACAGTCGTTTCAAAACGAGATGAAATGATATCTTCTTTGTCACAGGACATCAATATCATCCTTAAATGTGGGAAAGCTAGCCGGGTCGAATTCAATACATCTAAATTTCAAACTTGTGTTTACACACATAAACGCGAGAGACCGGACTTTTCACACTGCATTGATGATTCCCCAATTAACAACTCTCTATCGACTCACATGCTCGGTCTAGAAGTAGATTCCAAACTTTCTTGCGAAGACCATATTTACTCAACAGCCAAAAATGCAGCTAAATGTTTAGGCTATCTAAGAAGAAGTAGATTCTATCTTTGAAAAAAAATTGTTGGTAAAATACAACACACAATGGTCTGTTGAATTTATTTAAAGGACACGTTATTTGATTTTCTATTGTTTTAACAAACATGTTTGTTAATTGCCAGTTTTCAACAAACGTGTTTGTTAAATATTTTTAACTACCTTTACAACCTGTTAGTTGATTTTCGTTTGTTGAATAAAATAGCCATAAACCAAAATTATAAAACAAAAATTCGAGTAGTAAGGGCTTGAAGTTTATAGTGAGCTTAAAGGAAGCACAGTAAATCTGAAATTTTGTGAAATTAAAAGTATAGTCTTAAGAAAAAGAGTGAAAGTATCTAGTGAATTGTGTCAATGAAAATACCTAAAAAAATGAGTGAAATTTTAGTGAAGTTAAATTATTTAAATGTTCTAAAAAATTTAAGGAAAGTCAACAGTTTTGTTTTAAAATATCTATAAAGGTAAATATTGTTTCGGTAAATTTTTAATTAAAATCATTTTAAAAAAATATAAATATTTCTAATAGTATTATAATATAATATAAACTAATTATAACTAACTAATACTTGATATAAATATTTGATAAAATCAATAAATTAAAATGTCAGAAGTTAACAACCGCGTTCGTTATTTTAACAGTCCAGTTGTGGTTTTGTTCGTAATAATTAACAAACATGTCTGTAAAATTTACAATTTGTTCGTTAAAAATTGTTGGTAAAATAAAGTCAACTGACATCAATTTGTTGTACTCAACGAACAATTTGCAGGATCAAAAGTAACAGAAATGAGTATTGAATCGAACATTTCTGTAAATTTTACGAGCATTTGTTTTTGAGTGTACTTTACTTCTTCTGAACTGCTGAAATATATAATATATATAAAGCTTTACAATATATATATAAAGCTTTTATAATACCCCATATGGAATTTCATTCCCATACAGGCACCAAAAACTCATTTAGTCGCATTAGGTAGAATTCAAATCCGCGCATGCAAATTAATTGATGATGCTAATATAACAAACTCTCTGGACTCCCTCAATCATAGACGCAATATAGGAGCCCTCTGTGTATTTTATTTTATAAATACTATTATGATAAGTGTTCAGCTGAGATATAAAAGCGGCATTGCCTCCACGACGTCAGTTCTCGCACACTAGTCGTCTACACCCAGAGAAATATTTGGATGAAACATTCCTATAAGGGATACTCTATGCAATAATTAAATGTAATTTTCAACCGTGACTAGTCAAGGAATAATAATTACATACTAAGTACTATCTATGAAATTTGTACTAAGCATTGATTATTCCTTGTATGAATAAAAAAGTCGTTAGTTTATGTACGGATTGTGCATAGTTTAACCGTAATTATATCGTTAATTTGAATGAATAGTACCCCGGCAATGAAGGATTTATCCAAAAATTAAAATCATTGAAATCGTTATTAAGTATGGGTTAAACTTATTTATGCATTAGTTATGGCATTTATGTCATGAATTGTGCAATCGAATTCTGTCAATTACGTAAAATTAAATATTTAGTGTGATATATTTATGATCAGTTCATCTATAACTATGTATAATAGATGATGGTAGGTTCAGATGATGGTTCATTATTCTTATTTTATTATTTTCATTATTTTCTTTGTATTTTAAGATTTCCTTATATTATATTATGTATTAACAAACAATTATAAATTTAAGGTAATTCTTAATATTAGTAAATTCTAAATATTTAATCCACCTTTAAACGAAATTCCTTGCCGAAATTAATTCCATTGAGTTTTTGTTTTAGGAATGTCTCCATGAATTACTCTAATAGATATATAATAATTATTGTGAGGAATAAACTATTTATATTCTTCTAAACTTACCTTAAAAACTTAGAATAACAATGTATGTACATCACACAATATAAATTTGTACATTACGTTTTAAGTTTACACCACCTTTGTATGAGGAGTCTTGATCAAACAATGAATTTATCGAGTAATATTGTAGGTAGAATGTGGTTGATTATTAGAGAGAAGTGAGTCAAAATCACAAAATTCTGTAAACTATGAAAATTTGGAATAAATAAAACATATTAAGTATAAAATATGTATTCGTAGTGATAAATAATGAAATATTTTGACGGATTAACAACAGTAACTTCTCTTTATTTTTCTCTAAAATTATTCAAAATAATCAGTGATCATACTTTAATAAACACTTTTTTTAGTAAATATTTTATCCTGACTAAGGAATAAATCGTGCTCATATAGGAATAATGTTGAAAATTAAGTCTGTATAATCCATTAGAGGAATATTTAATACATAAATAAAAATTAGTGTTTTTATTACTTCAATAAGTATAATTTCTCCAAACCCATTTTTCTGGGTGTAGAAACAAACTCCCACGAGCACTCGCTTGAACCATTCTTTGGCCAAACTGAGCAACATGTCTCATCTTTTTTCCCACGAACGACCTCTTTATGGAATTCTCTAAAATCCACTGTTTTTCCGCCTAATTACAACCTTCAAAAATTTAAACTTAACATAAAGAAACTAACTCTCACATTAAAAGTAAATACACCAACGCATTACTATCCCCTTGCATTCGTGCTCCTTCGCTTTCCACTCTTCTTCTCCAAAATGTTGTGACTGAATTAAATATTAAATTTTTTACTGTGCATTATGGATACATGTTATCTTCTTTATTTTTTTTTTTTTTTTTTTTTATATATTAATACGCTAGATTAAAACTTTGTGGAGCATTAGGCTTTTTTATTCGCAGATGGATTCATTTGAAATTTTCACAGCTAACTGATATTAGTGTAACCTATAGTCGGATCCGGATTCAAACAAATCGGATCATAAATAAAAAAGTTATTATATACGGAAAACTTTTTCTATACATATGCATTATAAGTTTACATACATATAAAAACGAAATTTAAAATTTATTTTATTTTTTTATATTTTCTTTTTTATATATTAGCGAACAACGAACAACAAAAACGAAACTTTTTTTTCTCATTCATTTCAGTGATCAGTCGTCTTTTGTCTTTGAACAAAGGATGGTTTTCGAGTCGTCGGAATAAAACAGATTTATGCGTAATAATGTTGATTTTATGAATGATATTTTATGAATGATATTTATGATGATATTTTATGAATGATATTTTCTTTTTTATATATTAGCTATCGAAAAAATTTATTTTCATTTTTAAATCATTCATTTCAGTCGTCTTTTGTCTTTGAACAAGGACGGTTTTCGATATTATTTCGATTATTTTGTTTATTGATATAAAGATATTTGCGTAATATTTTTCTTTGGTACTCTGAATCGGCGTTATGCGCGGTTGAATTTTTGAGGCTTTTTCACGTAGTTTTGGTAATGGTTTAAAACTTAAAACTTTTTTTCTTTTTTTATATTTATTTTCTCTTAGTTAGTTTATACATTTCCTTTGAAGCTTAGAGAATTTAGTTTATGAATTGATTTAGGGGTCGATAGACGTAATATTTTTCTTTGTTTTTTTATTGCAGGAGGGCTATTATTTTGAAAACGTACATTTTTTGTTGATTTTTATATTTTTGATTTTTAAAAAATCTGAAATTTTGATATTTTGTTGGTATTGACGAAAGGAAAAAAGTTGTTTCTGCTTTTATTTTTTGTGTACTCTCCATCGGAGTTATGCGCGGTTGAATTTTTGAGGCATTTTCACGTAGTTTTGGTAATGGTTTAAAACTTAAAACATTTTTTTCTTTTTTTATATTTATTTTCTCTTAGTTAGTTTATACATTTCCTTTGAAGTTTAGAGAATTTAGTTTATGAATTGATTTAGGGGTCGATAGACGTAATATTTTTCTTTGTTTTTTTATTATAGGAGGGCTATTATTTTGAAAACGTACATTTTTTTGTTGATTTTTAAATTTTTGATTTTTAAAAAATCTGAAATTTTGATATTTTGTTGGTATTGACGAAAGGAAAAAAGTTGTTTCTGCTTTTATTTTTTGTGTACTCTGAATCGGAGTTATGCGCGGTTGAATTTTTGAGGCTTTTTCACGTAGTTTTGGTATTGGTGTCAATGTTTTGTGAATAGGTGCCACAATATTCATCCGACTTAAGTATATTTTTGCAAGTAAAAAGAAAAATAACTGAATAATTGAAACTAGGAGGGCCCGGCGTGCTTCGCTACGCTTATAAATAAAGTTTTTGCGTAGACATTTTGTTGACGTAGAAGCAATGATTTCAAAAAGTGGTAATAAGAAATGCTAGCATATAATTTTTAATTTTTCTTTTTAAATATATGAATGAAAAATAATCAGAACTCTAGCTGATCAGTTCGGATATATGACAAATTAGCGATCAAATAAGTTTTCAAGTAAGCTTATTTGATCACTAACTTATTTGATCGCTAATTTTTCATATATCCGAACTGATCAGCTAGAGTTTTGATTGTTTTTCATTCATATATTTAAAAAGAAAAATTAAAAATTATATGCTAGCATTTCTTATTACCACTTTTTGAAATCATTGCTTCTACGTCAACAAAATGTCTACGCAAAAACTTTATTTATAAGCGTAGCGAAGCACGCCGGGCCCTCCTAGTCTAAACAAAAACAATATTAAAAAAAAAATTAAGTAATTTTGAAATAACTAATATAATAGCTAATTTTTATAGTAACTAAAAATAATCAAAATAATGTTTATAATAACTTTTCTGAACAAATTAAGATTAAACTACAAAAATATCCATTTCTCAACATTTTGTATTATGGATTGTATTATGGATTTTGTATTTTGTTTTTTTCTTGATATACCATCAAAAAAATATAACCTAAAGTTAAAATAACACATATATATAATATATACGATTATTATTTTTATATATAGATAAACTTCGTACAAGCAATTCCCTTTGCACATACTTTTTTGTATCAACTTTATTAAAGAAATATTGGGGTGAAATTTAAACAAAATTGTACATACAATATATGTATGTAAGTAACCATCCGATAAAACTATTATTACTCAGAAAAAAACGAATAAATTAACCAAAAGTTACAATTATTTATAACAAGATAAAAATTAAAACGGAATGAATGTCCTACCTAAACCATATTTTTCGCTCAATTGTTCAGTATTTTCTTTTCACTTATTTTCAACGAGAAAATTATTAATTTTACACCTGTTTATGATGAAAAGGTAATTTCCACAAAAAATGTAAATTAAAGTTACCTAGAGAATTGAGATTAAAGAAAAATGGACTTTGATGATGAATACGCTTGTATAATACGTTTAGCTGTAATTGTTAATGATTATCATTTTAAACCGGCAAATCGTTTTTGGGGTTTTAAGGAACATTAAACTGAGAGGTTATTAAAAAAAGAAGGTAGTCTGGAGGACTACCGACAGAAGTGAAAACTTAAAACTGTGAAATAGCTGTGTTTTTATCGTCTAAATATAACAAAATCTTTACTTACTTTACCACACTTCCTGTTATTAACTGAGAAAAAAATCAAATTCAAGAAAAAAGGAAAAATCAAAATATAAATCAAGAGAAGGAGAGCAAAATTATTTATAATATATTATCATTAATTTCAGGGCTTAGGTTTTTTGTACTATTAATTGCGTTTTCTTTATTAAAAAGTATAAAAAAAAGAAGGCAGTGTTAAGGACTGCCGACAGAAGTGAAAACTTAAATCTTTGAAATAGCTGTGTTTTTTTGTATATCTTCCAATTATTGTAGCATTGCAAATTAAAATTTCAAAATGTTTAAATTAAAATCATTAAAATTATTCTGGGTTTCACATCTATCAGCATTGCAAGCAGCCATTATATGGGTAGTTCCACACACGAAGGAAGAAAATGGAGCTTATTACGGCACGACATGTTTTTCGCGTATAAGTTCTGGCAACTAGTTTTAGTTAAAGTTGATGACGTTCTTTCAACTTTTCTGAATGTGGTCAGTCAAAAAAAAAAAACAAAAAAAAAAAAAACAAAAAAAAACAAAAAAAAAATTCGAGTCAAAATTAAAAAATATCCTTCTTACTCCTATATTAACTCAAAATTATCTCAATATTATCTCAAAATACGAAATAAACATTTATCTAAGGCTGCCCGTTTTTAAATCTTCCAGGGGACAGAGAACCAGGGGACTGAGAATTTATCAGTATTTCGCTTAAAAATGACAAAATTACGTCTAAAAAAAAAATAAACGGATTCTATACCAAGGCAAGACATATTCACGACGTATAAAACTACAAAATTACCTGTAATTAAAATACTTTTTACGAAAATACTTGCCAGGGGACTGATAATTTGACTGGGCAAAACACGATCTTGAAAGTAATGATGACTGTTTTGATTGATAAAACCTCGTACTAAGTAAAACACTTGCAATATTATATTTATCGAACTTTAATTAACTCCTGTGACGAGCGATAACTTGATAGAAATATGAATTTCCAATATTTTCAATGTGTTTTGATTGGGCAGGAGAATAATAACAAATTCGTGGGACAAACTTTAATAGGATATATCTAATATGGAAAATAGAGTGATGTTATGATTATTTACACATTATTAAAGCATCATTATTGAAAATTATTACTGCAGTGTAAATTTGTCTCTACACACTTAGAATCATTGATTATTTAGTTTACCAGCTTTGACTTTCAAGGTGGGACACGCCAGGGGACTGATAATTTGACGTTTTGAATAATTTTTTTTCTAAGAAATATATTTCGAAACGGGTTTATTTTGGGTGACCAGCTAGACATAGTTAAGGTTTACAAGTTTCATTTGAAAAATTTTTTTTATTTTTCATATTAATATACGAAATAAGCAGAGCCATCCAAAATTCCTATGTTTGTAGAACTTCCCATATACATTTTGATATTTAAAATAATCAAAACATATCATATAAAAATTTGCGTCTATCAACACCTTAGAAAGCATGTTGTTGTGGGACCTTGTTCTTAAAAGTTTTTTATGTGTTGTTGTGACACACCTTGCAATTTCTACTACCAAACACATTTTATTTTAAAAGAAATAGCGTATCATCAAAGAATCTTCCATAACTTAGAGTAAGGGATGGTATCGTTGACTGAAAATACGTCATCCGCCCGCATCCCTAAGATATCACTTTGGCTAATGAGAACGCACTGTTTTTGCCAGTGGTATACGATATCTCAAGATAACTCATATGCCAATAGCAAGGAATTTTTTGCGCGTGGTTGTCACACCCATAGATCAACAATTTTAAATTTTACAAATCTTCCTGCGGAAGGCTAAGTAAATTTATTGGTATTAATGCGCAGTGTTGCCGTTTGCAAATCACTATCGGCTAAGTGCCACCATTTTTAATTAGTTTATTTATCATGATTGTCATCCATGTTTAATCATATATAAGCTATGCTTCTTTGTATAGAATTTATGCGATTTCCGTCTCGTAATTGTGAGCTTTAAATCGATATAATCGATGTTATCAATTATCAAGTTACAAGTATTAAATTTTCACTTAATTTTAGAAACATGTATTACATACAATTTCAAAACAAAAACATATTTAGTGAAGATGATAAAATTCCAATACATATAATTTTGATATACAAATGTAATTGTTTCAGGTTATACTATCTTTCTTACGTTATTTTTAATTTCATAAAAAAATTATGTTCAACAAAAAAACATTGATCAAAGCAAACTACCGTTTAAAATGATAGTTAAATAAAAAGCAAATTAAGTGTACATAACAACTTCCCAAATTTTCATGATGATTAATGTATTAATGCATAAAGGACAAACAGACATACTTTCAATTTTATATGTATTCAATATTCATTTAGCATGATGATTCGAACGCAAATTGCAAAAGACAGTAGCAATATAACTTTAAAAAACTGCATTATGGATCAATTTTTTAAAATTTGTAAAAATAAATTTTTATTATTTTTATGAATTCATGAATAAAAAAAAAAATAATTTTAATGGTATTTAATAAAAATTAGAAAAAAATAAAAAAATATGTACCACACCAGGAACTGAACTTAGGACCTACAGAACAGCAGTTGAGCGCGATATCCCCATCGCAATTTCAAACGTTAAGAAATGATATATGTATTTCATATTTTTTGTTCAAATATTTTTTTGTTCTTCATAAATGCATATAAAAAATGGTAACGAGAATATATAAATTTTACCTCATAGAAAATGGCATAACGCGGCTTAAGAAGTTTTCACTTCAAAAAATAGCGTGTCATCAAAGAATATTCCATAACTTAGAGTAAGGGATTGTATCGTTGACTGAATATACGTTGTTCGCCAGTACCCCTAAGATATCACTTTCACTAATGAGAACGCACTGATATTGCCAGTGGTATACGATATCTCAATATAACTCATATGCCAATAGCAGGGACTAAAGTGCGCGTGGTTGTCACACTCATAGATCAACAATTTTGAAAGGCGTTAGTTTCCACAAAAATTGCGAATGGAATTGGAGTGTATGGTGATGGTTCTGTAGTTGGTTTTCGTAAGTTGATGAAAGTTGAGAATGCAATGTGTAAGGATGGTATTGGGGGCGATGAATTCAACCCCAATTCACTGTCTTTATTCGGAAGTTGGTGATTCACCTTGATGTATATGTATATATATATATATATATATATATATATATATATATATATATATATATATATATATATATATATATATATATATATATATATATATATATATAAATAAAAACAGGATTTAATTATAGTAAATCAATACATAGTAATAAATTATTAAATAGATGTAACAAAATATATTTCTAAAAGATATAATTCAGTATAAAGAAATCGGTTGAATTGTAATCATCTCAAGTAAATAAATTATTGTATGAATATAAAATTGTGTTAATTAATAAAAACATAACAAATTGGCGAAGAAGATGTGATAATGTTTGATTAAAATGTCATTTAAAAAAAAAATGGTGAATTTTTTGATAAATTTTTATTTAAAAATACAGTGAATACATTATATTAAATATATGTGAATTTAAAATTTCAAAGTAATGCAAAAATAAAACAATTTTGAGGTATTAAAAAATTACTGCAAACAAAGTTAACGGGGAAATTAGATACCGGTCGAAGAAAGTTTAAAACACATGGTGAAAACTCTTTAAATTATTATAAAACTGATACTATTCAATTTTAATGTCGCTGATTGGAAACTTTTAGTCGTTCATTCCGGGAGATGACTTTGAAGCATACGAGGAACGTTTTAATCAGTTTTTTATTGTAAATAATATTACTGAAGAAAAAAAGTGGCCCTTTTTATAACAATAATTGGAACGGACACCTACAACATACTACACTACAAGATACTACTGCTCATTTTAAATTATTTTTATTTACAAATAGATGTAAACGAACTCTGTATAAATTTTAAATTTATTAATTTAAAATTTTAACTTGACGTCCGTATACGTAATACGTATTTTAAACTGCAAATAAATGCCTCCTTGGCAACTTTGGTTGCATTTGTCGGCAGTCGTACAAAAATAGTATGTATACTTGGAGCAGAAAGTAACATTGCTGCTCTGACAAGATTGCTGGTTTCGGCTACGCCTCAACCAGCAATTTTCATGCACGAGCAGCAATGTCGTACTTTCTCCTCTTAATACACAATGTACTAGTTTTGCACTATATTTATTTTTAACTAAATCTTTTTGAAACATAAGTATGTAGACTTAAAAATTATTTTTGTAACACTCCTTTTAAATCATATGTATCTATATACTAGGTCATTCAATAAGTCCGTAGGATGACACATAGATGGCGTTACTAGAATTTTTTCCATATGATTTTTATTTAGTACTAACCTTCAAACGATACGTGTATAAATTTGACAGCAATCTGACTATTTATTCGTGAGTTATAGCATTTTGTGTGAAGCAACTTTTGTTTTTGAAAAAAAATGGAAAAAAGTGAATTTCGAATTTTAATAAAGCATTGCTTTTTGATGAAAAAAAATACAGTGGAAACCAAACAATGGCTTGATAAACATTATCCAAACTCTGCTCCATTGAGACAAATGGTAGAGAAGTGGATGGCTGAATTTAAATGTGGTCGTACCAGCACAAAAGTTGCAGAGCGCAGTGGACGCCCAAATGAGGCTGTTATTCCAGAAAACATAAAAAAAATCCACAAATTGGTTATGAACGATCGCAAATTGAAGGTGCACGAAATAGCTGACATTGTAAAGGTAGCAGATGGTAGTGTTTTTACCATTTTACATGAACATTTGGGTATGCGAAAGCTCTGTGCAAATTGGGTGCAGCGTGAATAGAAAAGTTGGAAAATCGCTATACTCGTTGTATCGCCCTCGAAGGCAACTATGTTGAATAAAAAAATCGAGTTGTGTCAAAATGTTGTTTTTTTCTTACTTATCCTACGGACTTATTGAACGACCTTATGTTTTAACTGGTTTAAAGATTTTAGGAACTCTTTGCACTGCATTTAAATTGATCTGATAAATGATCTCTTATAAAAACTTTCTTTTACTTTAATATTTTTGAGAGACTCAGACTTAGACTGTATGTCTTAAAACTATATTGTTAAAACTGTATCTTTAAACTGTATTCTTAAACTATATTATTTAAAGTTTTATTTTGCTTTAAAATGATTTTAATGTTTATTAGCATGAGAAAAAATAATGATGTAGTTTTTTTTTGTTTGAAATTATTTCAACGAGAAATGTGTGAACTTAAAAGAATAATCGGCAAGACGATTGTAAAGACAAATTCTTAGAAATGACTAAAATTGTGATAAATGATAATATTTATTAGTTTTATCCTTTAGAAAACTATCGGCTAGAGATTAAAAGAAAATTTCAGTTTTGAAAATGTGTTTAGAGAAAATTTATTGGTATGTGAAACTAATATTGCGATTTTAGAAAAATTTAGAGTTTGTAGTTCTAGGAAATTGTGATCGAAAATTGGTAATGAGAAATACGGCACAACAATAACACTTTATTCACAAAAACTAATTTAAAAATCACTTTTATAATTATAACTTCACTATCGCAGGTTTAAAATAATACTAATTTTGTCTTGCAAGACATTCCTCTTTATATACGATTTTGTATAATCTCGATCATTCGAGGTCACTTTTTAGAAACCTTGAGAAAATAGTAGAATATTCGATTAATTTACGTTATGCTCATTTGATTCATAAAATCATTCAATTTTATTCATTGTCGACCCAAATTCTACGAAGTACAACAACAACACTATTCATTTCGTTAATTTGTTGTAGTATTTTGATGATTTGATTTTCCTAGAAGTGACCGTAATCGTCTAGATTTTTCTGTAATCGTCTAGGTTTTTCTGTAATCGTAACAATATTATAGGATACCAATAATATTTTTTATTTATCAGTTGTATTTATTTTTCTTTGTTAATAATTTTAAGACTTTTGATATGGTTCATAAGTTTTGTTTTATAAAATAATATTCAGTCTCAAAAGTACCTTAGTAACTAATGGTTCTACAGATAAACAAAATTCAAAAAATAACAAAATTCAATAAATCAACAAAAATTTAGAATCAAAATTTAAACTGTTTTATTTAAAGTGAGACATCAAAATCCGTTACATAAAATTAAATTGGCATGTAACGTGTGCATCAAGTATACAATTCTACACTGCCGCTCGGGCTTTTTTTGATTTGCTTCAATTTTTTTACTGTGGAAGAGAGAATAAAAAAACGTTTCGTAGAACAATAGCTATTTATGTATTTAGGGCTAAAGCCTCGAGCAACAATTCCACTCTCAAGCAAAAAATATACTTTATGCCCGAATTACATACAAGATTTTTAGTACGAGTAAGATTCTGTATTATTTTGATAAATAAAAATACATATATTTAGATATTATAATTAATTTAATAGTTAAATATTTTTTGAGAAAATTGTTTAATCCAAGTAGTTTTTCGTTTGATAATTATTTTCCTAAATTTCTGTAGCAACCAATTTTTTTTTAAATTTCTGTATTCATTTATTTAAAACATTTTGTATTTTCATTTGATCTAAGCTAAATATGCATATTTTTGTAAAATATTTTTTGAGAAAATTGTTAAATCCACGTAATATTTTGATAATTTTTTTTCTAAATTGCTTTAGCAAATAGCAACCAATTAATTTAATTTTAATTGTATATAAAATTACAAACAAACAAAAAATGCTTAGATTAAACCAGGGTTATTAATATACACGTATAAAACGTTTTATACGTTACACGCATAAAACGTATAAAACGTATAAAACGTATATAACGTATAAAACGTATAATATGATTTTGTTTTTGAAATTCATTCATAAAAAATTAAAAATACTTCTTACTTCAGATATTAATGATATTTTTAGTAAAAATATATATATTTTAGTAAAAATATACGTAGTTATAAATTATTTATATATTTTATAATTTATAACAAAAACTATTTAAATTCTAGATGTTATTTGAATGTATATTTTTATACTTTATACGAAAGACTATGTTACTGTACATTAAACTGGTTAATAATTTTTAATTCACTAGATTTGAATATTGAAAATTTTGAATTATATATAAGAGATTTTTTTGAGTACCTTAACTCAAGCAATTAAATTATTTTTGAATTTTTCAACACGTATACTATATGATTTTCTTTCATTTTGATTCCAACATTTACTTAATACTTAATGGGAAGCATTTTGGATGAGAAACATTTGGCTCATGAACTTAATTATTTGGCATCATGAAATGTTATTGAATATATAAAATATGGTTCAATCCAACTTCAGCTCCTCCCATCTAATAAGAACAGCTGGGAAATATAATATTGTTTCAGAATAAATGTCGTTTTTTCATAGCAGTTCGGGAAATTATTAGAGATTATTAGAGAGATGTTTTTAAAAAAATTTTGTTGTGTGAATGCGGGTTGCACCACTTTCAATTAATAGACACAGTTTGAAAATAACAGGTTCTTGCAGATCAAATCTTCTTTTTATACAAAAGTTGTAATAGTTAAAATAATATGTATTTACGTCAAACGAAAAAGTTTAGTGAGAAGTTTATTGAGTAAATTCATTTTTGGTCATTGATGAATAATAGGTATGGTTGGAAATGTCAAATTATTGCAGACTAAATTTGTTTTGAAAATAAATAATTATATTTTGAAAAGAAGCATTTACGTTAAATGTGGAAGTTTTCTGAACTAATAGGAATAGTTGGGTAAGAAATTATCATGCCGACGCTATATTTTCTAAAGCAACTGTTCCTATTAGTCCCGAAATCTAGGCTTTATAGATATTAAATATCTCGAGTACGATACGAGTTAACGCCCGCGTTAATGTTATATAAATGTATTTTTATTTATTGAGGATTTTACTTTTATACGGTATAAAACGTAAATGATTGTGTGTTTTATACTGTACGTTTTATACGTTTTATACGTACGTATAATACGTGTTTTATACGTTACCGTATTATACGTTACAACCCTGGATTAAACACTTTCTGGAAATAAAATTTCACAAAACATGTCTGTAAAAATATGTATGAGCAATTTCAGACAAGTTCAGCTAATTTTTGGGAAATTTTGACTTGACCCCTTTTAATTTTGATTATTTTTTGTTTATAGATAGTCTTTCATAAATAAAAAATACGAGTTCCCTTAGAATTTTTTTTTCGACCAGGGGTCTTCACAGGGTGCCCCTCAATTTTTTGTTATTTTGTGATGTGAGTGCATTTTGATGAGCGATTTTAGAAAAACTGCTCAATCGATTTTCATAAATGATATGTCGTTGAATAGGTATTAGAACAAAGTTTTTAAAAATGTACACTGTTAATTTTTTGAAATAACTTTTAACGGCGTAACATAAGTAAAAAACAGTGTAATATAAGAAAAGATGGCGCATCCTCTTTTTTTTTTTACTAAATTGAAGTTTATTTTATATCTAACTACTTGTGAAAGTTTAGGACATGCGTTATTTTTTGTTTTAAAGATAAAATTCGTTTTGCAAATGACTGTTGGGAATAAGTTTGTTTTGTTCTGAAGGAAAATTATAAAAATGGCGTTATAAACTAAGAGATTTTTTTTATGTTTAATATCAAATATTTTATTATTGAAAGAACTTTTTAAAATATTATAAAAATTATATATGTGCATTGTGCAATAAAGAAAATATGAGCAATTTCAGTCAAGTTCAGCAAAATTTTGCAACATTTTGATCCGACCCTTTTTAATTTGGTTTATTTTTTGTTTATAGATAGCCTTTGATAAATGAAAAATACGACTTCTCGTAGAATTTTTTTTCCACCAGGGGCCTTCACTGGGTGCCCTTGAATTTTTGTAAGTTTATCATAAAGAAATTATTTTGACGAACGACTGTAGAAAAAATGCTTAATTTATTTTCATAAATGATATGTCGTTGAATAGGCGTTAAAAAGAAATTTTTGAAATTGGGCATTGTTAGTTTTTTAATCCTACGTAACGGTGTTACATAAGAAAACAAAATTAAAAGATGGCGCTGGCATCTATACCCACTTTTTTATTTTTTTTTTAAATAAAATTGAAGCTTGTTTTTATTTAATTACCTGTGAAAGTTAATCCGTTTAAAAAAACACCAAAGCACTATCCAAAAAAACACCGTTAATCCCATTAAACGGAGGCTGTTTTTTAGATATGCATGATTGAAAAGGGTGAGCTTAGGCATAAAATAATATGGATTAAAGAGGATTAAAAATAAATAAAAACCATCTTAAGGATTTTAAATTATATATGGCTGTAATTAAGACAAAGATTTTAAAAGGTTGAACAGATGCTCAGGTAAACAAATGTAGAGTAATTATATTTGATCATAAAAAATAGGCGTATATTATAATCTTTAATGATGCCTGCATTACTATTTTAAATCCCATTTTTGTTATACAAATGAAGTATGAAATTAGTCACTATCAGTTAAATTTTATTACTTTAACAAAAACTTTCAAAATTTAATTTTTCTAAAATGAGTGAATATAAATGTGTTAAACCATTTTCAAATTCTAAATGTTCTTCAAATAAAAGGAAAATCACAGAGAATGTTCGACAACATTTAGATGTTCTTGGGATTGCAATGGAGAATAAGCGAATATGTTCATCTTGTTATCTAAGTTTAATCAAACAGTCAACACTACCTTCCGGTTCAGATTTATCAACATCACTAACAGTGGGTGACGATGCAGTTTCTAATGACACATCTTCAAATGAAACATCAGATGAAACGCAAACCGATGAAGTGATTGGTGCCAGCTTTAATCGAGATTATGTTCAAACATCAAACTTGATTAACTTAGAGCGTGATGAGTTAATTAATAATTTAAACATACATATTATGCCGCATATATCGGATCATCTTTCAACCCTTAAAAAAATTGTGTGGCAGTCTCGACTACAGAAAACAAAAAGCCGTACAAATAACTAACTAAGTCTATTCAGGAACTTTTGACTGGAGAAGTATTAGACTTGTCTGAAAATGCAAAAATAAGGCAACGTTATGAAGAAATTATTAGAAACCTAAAGATAAATTTCTACAATGGGGATTATGCTGAAAGACGAAAAATGTTGTCAATTTTACCGCAAGAAATGAAAATGCAGGAGATTCAAGATATATTTGGAAGTAATGCTACTCGTCATTTGGTTGGAAAAAGTAAAACTCTACATGAAAATAATTTTCAGCATTCATCTACGACGGATAAAAGAGGTGTATCCACAACAGATATAAATGTTGTGGAGCAGATCGATAAAAGTGATGAAATCAGTAGATTAATGCCAGGCAAACGAGATACAATATCTTTTAAAAAAGGAGATGAGCGCATGTATCTACAAAAGTGCTTATTGCTATGTACATTGAAATGAAGCGTATGTGGAGTTGGATGACATCATCCAAGTTGGATGACATCATCCAAGTTGGATGACATCATCCAAGACCTTCGTGATATAGGATGTCGAAACTGGGGTCAACTGGTCATGATTGGAAGCTGATTGCACAGACGGCAAAATCCCTCCATGGGATGTAAACGCCAGAGAGATAGAGAGTATGTGGAGTTTAAAAATAAGTTTTCTGATGTGAAAATAGGATTTACTAAATTCACGTCTCTTCGACCACAAGAATGTATAAAATTATCCCAAGGAGTGCATAATGTGTGCGTGTGTACCATACATCAAACTAATGATTTAACACTCTAAGATATCTTGAATTACTGATGCTGCTTTTCAGAATTATAAAACATTAATTGACTTTGTTTCATGTGGTGAATTAACAGAAGATTGTCATACTTTGAAGCGCAATGAATGTTCAAAAAAACTTCAACAACTGGAAGAAAGATTACTAAATGATTTTGACGTTAAAGGAATCCTTCAAGTCAAATATCAACAATGGAATACAATGGATGCAATTTGGATACTTTAATAGAAACTGTAGAAGAATTTATGAAAAAATGGGTTTACCGTTTACAAATTTTGATACCACACAACTTTATAGCAAAACAGCAATCTACATTCGTTGAGGAAAGAAAAAAAAATTAGAACCAGGAAAGTGCTTCGTTCAAGAGGAAAACTACGCCTTCATAATTCAGGATTCGGCTCAAGGCTATCATTATAATAATGCACTAGCTACTATTCATCCATTCGTTATTTACTTTAAAAGTGACGAAAGTGAATATATACAGCACCGAAGTTTTATACTCATTTCGGATATAAACGATCATAACAGTACTACAGTCTATCTTTTCATTACAAAACTTATTGATTTCATCAGAACGCATATAAGTTCTAATATTAGGAAAATAATTTATAACACCGACGGTGCACCTTCTCAATACAAAAATAAACATAACCTAATTAACTTATGCCATCATAAAAAAGACTTTAAGGTTGACACAGAATGGAATTTTCATGCTACCAGCCATGGAAAGGGACCTTGCGATGGGATTGGTGGTACACAGAAGCGTGCTGCACACCGTTATAGTATGGGGAACAGAAATATTATTCGAACACCAAAAAAACTTTTCGAATGGGCTTTAAAATGGGAATCTACCATGAACTTTGGATACGCCGATAAAAATGAATATCTATTAACAAAAGAAAAATTACAAAATCGATATAAAAATGCGATTACTATAAGTGGAACTCAAAAATTTCATTCTTTTGTACCATTTAATATTAAAACAATAATTGCAAAAATGTTTTCCAACTCAGAAAAAACTTTTAAATGTAAAATAAGTAAATAATTTTTAATAACTATATTTATTTTCTTTAACCTACATATATAATTCGTATGATATTTTAAAAAATATATTGTATGATATTTTAAAATATTTGTAATTTAATGTTAAACCACAATCTTTTACTTTCACCTTTTGGAATCACCATAATAACATAATACGAACATACTACTTCTCCAGTCAAAAGTTCCTATATATATTTAGTTATTTATAAGGCTTTTTTGTTTGCAGTCGAGACTGTCAAATTATTTTTTATAAGAGTGACATAGAGTTACCAACTCTTGAAAGCGCGCGACCCGGAGATTTTATAATATACGCAAATATAATTCAGCTAGGGGGCCCCTGTGCATTTGCACAAATTTTAAAACAAGTATTTTTTTAAGCCTGAAATAAAATCATAATCCAAAATAATACGTCTATCCGCAAGCAAAGCATAAATTGAAATTTAAATGAGAATAAAATTTGGAAGAAATCGAAACCTCCTAAATTCCTAAATCATAGCCCTACTGATTCAAGCCATTTGCAATAAACAATGAACATTGCCATAAGCAAAAAACTGGTGTTTTTGATTAAATCCCCTTTTTTTTATGGAGTTTTATTTTTCCAGTTGGCGTTATGGCGATTTTTTTGAATTTTTTTAATATTGAGTTTTAATTTCAAAATTGCGCTACAAGTTCACGATTTTGTTTGTGCTAAAAATGAATAAGGCTTCTATATCGGAGGTTTTGAAGAAATTCAAAAAATTTCGTTTATTTGTTTCGTTTATTTTAGTCTCTTTTGATTTTTTATACCTTTTTGTATTCTCTTCTGTATTCTCTTCTTTTCTATGGCTTTTTCGTGACTTGTGTATTATATATATGTTAAAAATTTAATTTAATTTAATCTCCACCATGCTTTATAATGAAATTAATACAGCATAATCTGCATTTTCATGTAAACTCGTTAACTTTTTCGAGTCCCTCATAGTTTTGATTTTTCAACCATTCGTTATTGAACGAGACGTAATAACATTTTCTTTTATTGTCATTGTTTTGTTTGGGATTATTTTCATTTGACTGATATTTATTATTTAATAGCAAAATTAACATACTCACAGGTTTATATGGGCAACTAATTAAATTCAAATGTCAAAACCATTCAAAATTAACAACAAAAAATTATTAACATCAACCCAATATAGACATAAAACATCAATTAGCGTAATATGGAAAAACAAAATATCCAATTAACCAACATAAATAACCAAAAAACTCATTACAAAACTAAACTCGGCTGTTTTCTAATACACAGAGTTTCGTTTTCTTTGTTTTCAAACGAATTCGAAATTTTGAAATTTTTTTATTTTTTATGTAATTATTATTTCGCCCGGAGATTTACCTTCCAAACCCTGAGCCCGGAGATTTGCTGGCAAACCCTGAGTCTCCGGGTGAAAAATACTCAGTTGGTAGCCCTAGACTGACAAGTGATTACTAAAAGTGGTAAATAAACATTTCATTTTTTTATGCCATCTAATACAAAGAAAATAATGGCAGAAGTGTTTTCCTATTCAAAAGAAACTTCTATTTGTAAAATAAGTAAATCATTTTTAACAATTGTATTTATTTTAATTATTGTACTACATATATAATTTTTATCAAATTTTAAAAAATTCATTTAACAATAAAATATTTGATATTTAACATAAAAAAAAATCTCTTAGTTTATAACGCCATTTTTATATAATTTTCCTTCAGAAAAAAAAAACTGATTCCCACAGTCATATGCACAACGAATAAAACAAAAAATAACGCATGTCCTAAACTTTCACAAGTAGTTAGATATAAAATAAGCTTCAATTTACTTTAAAAAAAAAAAGAGGATGCGCCATCTTTTCTATGTTACACTGTTTTGTTCTTATGTTACACCGTTAAAAAATTATTTTAAAAAATTAACAGTGTACATTTTTAAAAACTTTGTTCTAATACCTGTTCAACGCCATATCATTTATGAAAATCGCTTCAGTAGTTTTTCTAAAATCGCTCGTCAAAATGCACTCACATCACAGAATAACAAAAAATTGAGGGGCACCCTGTGAAGACCCCTGGTCGAAAAAAAAAATTCTAAGAGAACTTAAATTTTTTATTTATGAAAGACTATCTATAAACAAAAAAGAATCCAAATTAAAAGGGGTCAAGTCAAAACGTTGTTGAATCTTCGTGAAATTGCTCATATATGTTTCTTTTTGGAAATAGCGATAATGTATTTTGTTCTTTGAGGTCGGCTGTTGTTGTCAAAAATATTTACGTTTGAGGGCGTAAAATAGTAATTTTAGGCATTGTTATTTCAATAGGGAAAAAGTCCAAGCGGCACGTATATCCGCTAGAAATAGGTAGATTTCGGGATCAGACAGCTTTGTGTACAAATAGAATTGGATGTGTCAGATTAGTTTAAATAAAAAATTTAAGTAGAATAGTCTAAGTCCAGAATAATCCAAAAAATTTATCAAACCAAACTAAATACATTAACGGAAACTACTTTATCAATGCGATTTCGGAACAGTTTTATTTAATTTGGTTAAAACTACTTTTAATAACATATTAAATCCACCAAAGAGCAAATAAACGTTCTCACAACGTCACAACGTCACACCTACAAAACCACCACACATAATTTTGTAATCTAAAATTGTCAAACAACGTTTACACCTCAAATTATTCAAATATCTACAATTTAGGAAGACTTTTGTAAATGTGTAATCAATGTGCATATAAGAAAATATTCCTTAATTTAAAACAATAATGACTCAGCTTTGTTTTAATTTTTTTTTAAATTTTTGCGAAAAAAAATAAAAACTAAAAAACAAAACAAAAGATAATGTGTTTAATATTTCTATGTGATATTTTTATATTTTTATGGAAGTTGTTGTTGTAATTTAATGGCATGCATTAGGTTTAATGCTAATTACATTGAAACCTCTTGGGTTAGAAAGCTGAAAATCTCGGAGGTTATAGTTGAAAAGTTTATCTAAATGTGAGTATGAGTTTAAATAACATACACTCAAACTCTTTGCGTTTGTTTTCGTTCTAACAACCCTGGTGTCTCAACCTCTAGACTTGAACTATTTTTTTTTTAATTTTGGAAAGATTTACATTTAGATTATACATACATTTTCAAAATAGAGATTGGCCATTTTCAGCAAAATCAAGAACAACAAAGTTACAACAACATTATTAAATTTTTAAAACAGCTGATTTTTCAGGAACCTGGAACGCCAAGGTTACCATTTGGAAAAAAATGATAGAAATATGTTCAAATATTCAATATTGATAAGTTTTATTAAAATATTATGATTCATACGGAAGTTATAACGCCCTAGATTATTCGACTTTTTGGGCTCTAGCCACTTAACCTGTACCCGGATATGGCCAGTTCACAAATTTATCCAAAAGATTTTTTGCCGCAACGTATACCGAAAAAATTTTTGTTGTAGGTCAAAAAATGCGATCGTGAGCCTGCCGGTAAATTCCGTTATAGCTCATATCGTTATCTATATATATATATATATATATATATATATATATATATATATATATATATATATATATATATATATATATATATATATATATATATATATATATATATATATATATATATATATATATATATATATATATATATATATATATATATATATATATATATATATATATATATATATATATATATATATATATATATATATATATATATATATATATATATATATATATATATATATATATATATATATATATATATATATATATATATATATATATATATATATATATATATATATATATATATATATATATATATATATATATATATATATATATATATATATATATATATATTAGACTGGTCGTTAAAAACTAAATTTTCCGAGACGCCCCCCAGAAAAATTCTTTGTGGTCAAAAAACCATAACGGCTTTATTTTTTTTTTTTTTAAGTGAAAAGAACACGTGCCGCAAAATCATCAAAGTTTATTTTTTGATAAAATTGTTAATATCTCATAAAATATACAGATGTCAAAAAAAATCACTTAATCATTTTTGCAGGAAATTTAATTCTCTACAAAAAAGGTCCAAGTCATTTTTTTCCTAAAACCTATATTTCTGATGATATGTTGAAATAAAACTTGAAATTCTTCGAAACTCGTAAAACCAAATGATGAAAATTTCGACGAAAAAGTACAATTTTGATTTTTTTTGTCACGATTATTTTTTTATACATTTCATTCTATAGCATAAGAAGAAAATTAGGAGTTTTTCGTCATCTTTATTTTTAGAGAATTAAATTTCCTACAAAAATGGTTATGTGATTTTTTTTGACATCTGCATATTTTATGAGATATTTGAAAAAATCTACGAATTTTTCAAAAAATCAACTTCAACGATTTTGCGGCACGTGTTCTTTTGATTTAAAAAAAAAAAAAATAATGCCGTTGTGGTTTTTTGACCCCAAAGAATTTTTCTAGGGGGCGTGGGCGTCTCGGAAAATTTAGTTTTTAACGACCAGTCTAATATATATATATATATATATATATATATATATATATATATATATATATATATATATATATATATATATATATATATATTATATATATATATATATATATATATATATATATATATATATATATATATATATATATATATATATATATATATATATATATATATATATATATATATATATATATATATATATATATATATATATATATATATATATATATATATATATATATATATATATATATATATATATATATATATATATATATATATATATATATATATATATATATATATATATATATATATATATATATA